>OW964834.1:6383479-6970979 GCA_943142095.1 Ophonus ardosiacus | reverse complement strand
GACTGCTAGATTAAATTTATTTTAAAAAATTTCACGATGCTGTCACTCAAGTTTTATTTTTTTCTGTCTGAACCGTAACAGATATCAAAAATTAAACAGAGAGAGAAAAGTTTACTATTGAATGTATCCGAAAAAAAATAATTTCACGTTTTTGGCATTGCCATTAAAAAGTTACGGTCTAATTAATGTTGGGACACCCAAGTTTCATACACTAGTAGTTCACTAATAATAACAAGTATCACCTTAATAGATGACTTATAACCATATAAACTGTCATACCAAATTTCATCCAAATCGAATAAAGCGTCCGATTATTATAAGCAAAATAATTTTTTTTTCGAAAAACTTTGAAGCAGAATTCTGGCTAAATGGTACACTTTCCGGTAGAAGCAAGTTTGGTTAAATCGTCTTATTTTAGCCTCAGGAATCTGTGGTTAAGCCATGTCCCCCTATTTAAGAGACACCCTGTATAGATGATAATGCTTTAATGTTAAACTGGTGCCCAATTATGTTTACAAACTTTTTATATAGGATTTAAATATTTAAAATAAAACATGGTGGATATAAAAATATTAATATCTATTGTATGTAGTATTTATAAATGCATTCTAGTTTTTAGAAGAAAAACAGTTTTATGATATAATAGTAACACTTTCTCATTGAAGTTCGTGCACCTTTAGTGTTCAGATTATTCCCACAACTATTAACGACAAAAACTGATTAAGTTTTTGTAAAATATCAACTAAGTTTATTATTTCTTTGAAACAATTAATAGTATAATTTTCGTATTATACTAAAATACAATAGACTCGTCCAAGTCTACAATTTTTTATAAATTGTATACATACTAGTGTATGAATAGGGTCCTATACCATAGTCATATTTTAACTATCTTAAATAAGAAGACGAAAATATACATAAATTAATGAGTATTAGTGAAAAATTTTTCTTTAAATATTGACTAGGTCACAAACTACAAGCGATTGAAGCTGATTACTAATTGGGTATGACGTGTTAGGTACCAAGAATTTGATTGGCGCCTGATTTTAAAAAGAAGATTCGCGCGTGTGTAGCGGTCACCTTTGAAAGAATATGAAATGTCATGATGTTCTATACCCTAACAAAACATTTAACAATTTTGTGTTTGATGAATTTGTTTAATTATAACATCTAGTAATATTAACAATAATCATGTATTTATAAATAAATCAATTTGTACTATGAATTAAATTAATAATAATATTAATTAAATTAATATTTAAACTTCAAAACAGGCAAACATTAGCGCCATCCGTCGTCATACTTTGTGTAATAATATTGTCAAACTGTTTCAATGTTCTGTAATTTATTAGGAAGAAATCCTTGTTAAATGCTTATTATTTATGTTATTTATACTTAATAATAATATCTTCGTAAATATAACGTATAAGTTTTTATATAAAAACATTTCAGCTATGCAAACATGAAAAAAATTGTTTCCAGTATAACTAACAGCTTGTCCCATTGTTTGTCGATCACTTGTTAGTACCTGCTACGTCACGCACAAATTCTTAAACTTTAAAAATTCATATCTCGCTTATTACGTAAAATTTTTAAGTCGCACTGAAGTTCTTATTTTATCCTGTTCTTACAGGAAAAAAAATAAAAGAAAATGGTATAGGACCCCATTTTAAATATAAATAAATAATAATAAGATTGTATAAACGACTGTAGAAACTATATAATAAACAAGACTTCAGTATTTTTTTTAAATTGTGTTCGACCTCGTACTTTTGTACATTAGTCCAGAGCTATATATTAGTGTTATAATGGGGTCATGCCACATTTTCTGTTTTATTTTTTTCCTGGAAGTCTACCGGTCACAGTACACGTAAATAATATATTCACGCCATTTGTGTGCATTATTTTGTAGATATAATTTTTTATAAATAGGGGTCAATTCCAATTCACCCTGGCGGACAAAATGTAAATTAAGATTGTTTATAAATAGTTTTTTTGGGTTTATTAATAAATTGTTTCCACAAGTTGGAACTGCACAGTTCTTTTTAACTCGCTAAGCAACCGTTAAAAAGACTACTTTTAACAGTGGTCGTAGGAAAAAATATTTTTGCCCTCCTGAAGTGTAATGGGAACTTTACAATTTTATACACAGCAAGTGTAACCTACATTTTACGTTTACTGTGTTTTAACTTATCTAACTATGCGGTAAAATAATCAAAATACACTGGACGTTTATGGGCATTTAGAAAAGAAATCATCTTTACTATAATAAAGTTCTTGTAAAATAGTACTGCCTACATAAGTTATTTTTTTATTTTAACATTTCCTATATATAAAATTAATTTATATAAACCAAAATCACGGCAGCGACATCTGTCATTATTGTAAAAATCCGCCGTTACCGACATAGTCACCGATCGATATACTTGTCAAATACGCGAGGCGAAAATTGCTGAAATGTCAAATATCGACACCTACCTATTATTTATTACGAAGAAAACATGAGTAAATAAATATATTATTAGTCATAAACAACGTCTATTATTACAAATAAATTTTCGCTAGAAGAAGTACTTAACCCCAGTATTTTAAACTAACCCTTTTCAGAAGTACAACCTATCTCATTAAAAAAAGTCATTTTCATTATCGTCGGCCAAAAAATTTGATACAATTCTCATGCGTGAAGTATTTTACAGCGCTCCAGCTAATAAGGCACGAGCCCTTAAGGCGAGTGCCTTAAACAAAGCTGTCGCGCTATAAAGTACAACTTACACGCACTCGAATGTAAATAACTATTATATAATTAATACAGCCATCAAGTAACCTTTTCTGGGAAAATGAAATTAATTCTATTCTCTGTTGGATGCTAAATTCTTTGCGATTGCTTTTAAAATATGCGTTCACCTTAGTGTTGAAGGAAGCTGCGTAAAGAATGAGCCCGCGTCATTCTTGAGCGATTTAAATGCATAATAAATAAAATGGCGAGATCATAGTTATTTAAAGTCGAAGGTTGTCACTGCGTATTGCAGTGCGTAGTGCGTATGCGTAGTGCCCGAGGACCCCGAGGAGTATGTGGGCGCGAGGTCTGCATTTGGTCTAACCGTCTACGACAGCAGACCTTCGTGTAATACAATGTTTCCCAAACTGTGGTCCGCGAACTACCAGGGGTCCGCAGGTGCTTTAGGAAAAGTACCAAGTGGCTATTATATAGTTATTTACATACCAAATGCGGGAACGTCTGGTTCCCGGATGAGTGTTTAGCGGCGCGAGGTAGCGAGCGCTGCTATAGAACGATTCCGGGAACCAAATTTACGCAAGAGGTTTGTACAATAGTTTTGGACGAATTTATAAAACTAATAATTAGTTATTTTTGTACAAATAATATCATTTATTAAAACAAATTATACACATACACTGATTTGAAGCCAACTTCAGAGTGATGTGTCAAATTTAAATTTCAATTGTTACTTCCTTGTACGAAGTAAAGGAAGTATTGTAATCGCGAAAAATTTCGGTTTCCAGATTTCAATATAAACCAAAACTTTTCAAATTTGGTATATAATACTTTTATATCAATGAGAATAACATAATAGATTTTGGTTACAATGGTTTACCCGGAAGTGGTACTTTACTTGAAGCCTGTAATAGATTTTAATGAAAAACTATATTAAAATATAAACCAAAACTTTTCAAATTTGGTATATAATACTTTTATATCAATGAGAATAACATAATAGATTTTGGTTAAAATGGTTTACCCGGAAGTGGTACTTTACTTGAAGCCTGTAATAGATTTTAATGAAAAACTATATTAAAATATAAACCAAAACTTTTCAAATTTGATATATAAGACTTTTATGTCAATGGGAATAACATAATAGATTTTAGTTAAAATGGTCTACCCGGAAGTGGTACTTTACTTGAAGCCTATAATAGATTTTAATGAAAAACTATATTAAAATATAATCCAAAACTTTTCAAATTTGGTATGTAATACTTTTATATCAATGGGAATAACATAATAGATTTTGGTTAAAATAGTCTAACCGGAAGTGATACTTTACCTGAAGATGTTATCAGTTTTTCTTGAAAAAAATGGTTTTATTTTGATTTTAGTAATAAATGCTTCAAATAAAAGTTTTAGAGAATTGAATTCTGCGTCGAAAACATTAATTATGATTAAATTAGCTCTTTGTATTCTCTAATTAAGAATGCTATGGATTAGGACAAAAAATAACAACAAAAATAAAATGTTGATGTCAAATTATGTCAAATACGTGCAATTTTATGATTGGGTCTGTTATAATACATATTTTAATTATTAACAAAATATGTACAGTGTAACAGGCGTACAAGGAAGTCATGTGCTGTCCACATCAGATATTTTTAAATACATTGACATTGCACAGCTGATGGCTGAGACTTTATACTAAAGTTTATCCCAATTTCAATTGTAGTATTATAACAAATTAAAATTTAATAACCTTGTTTAATTTCTTATCTACTTATGTTACAATTTATGCTACGTTGGTTACTTATATTTTCCACTGCTGCACTGCTGCCCGATGCCGAATGCTGTCATCACAGATACAAGTTGTGACCAACATTGTGAACCAAATGCACTAAATTTAGTATATTAAAATTAAATTTCATTTAATATTCCACCATTTTCTCTTATTTTTATTAAGCCGAAGAGTGTTTGAGAAACTATACTTTTTTATTATAAATATAGTTTTTTAAGAAATTCTTTAGAAATAACAGTGTTTTTTCCAAAAAAAAGACAGATTTGTGAAAAATTCATGAATCTCACTGGGATTCTCGTGAAATTCTTGATTTTTTCACACGTCGCAGCGACGTCAATGGGGTCATTTTAAAAAAAAATAATTGTCGATTTTTTTTATAAAATCATGAAATCCATCTCATTTAATAAATATAGTAATAGAAAATAATTTGAAATATGCGACTTTTCATTCATAAATTTGCTAATAAACTTTCGCGCTTTTAAACACGGACTAAATTTGTGACGACACTTATTCATACTCACACAAAGACAATTCTCTCTCACACACAGACGCTTCACAACATGAAACAGTAACCTAACCTAAAAGTGTGACAGCTGACAGCAAAAAATACAAGAGAGAAGATTATTTTTACTTTCTATTTCTTTAAAAGTACTAGTGCAGTATAAGGTATGTAAATATACCATTTATTTAAATAAATACGAAACCAAATAATCATAGTTCTAAATTAAACCGGTAGAGCTCGACTTTCGCATCAGTGTCTTCAGCCGTTGAAATATTAGAAATTAAGCGCAACTTTTAAAAAATCATATCTCTGATTCTAAAGACTTGTAAGATGTAAAACATACACATACATGTTTAATTTGACCTATTTTTTCAAGAAAAAAATAAATCAGAAAATGTGAAATGACCCCATTAGAAAATTTTGACGCGTGCGAAAAAACATGTCTTATAAAACTTGTTCTTTAAATATCCTATTGCACAATGTAGTTTATTAAAAATATTCTAATTGATGCATCATAGGAAATGATTAATGACTGGACTTGTCTCATAGAACGATATTTTTTGATTATTAAATCCCTTTGAATTTATAAATACTTCAATAATTTCTCATTTAAAACATGACATGTATGTATATGTCACTTCTCAAATATCTTTAAAGCACGAATACATTCTTATTAATAAAATATTAGTATCGCATTACAAAATGTTGATATTGCATAATAAATTACAATCATCTGTAATTTCAATTCTTATCTTATAAATTATAAATGTTGAGGGACATCTAACAATATACAAGATAAAAAGTACATAAATAAATATGTCTACATATTTTTCTTGGAATAATAATATATTGTCCTTGATTTGTATTTAATTCTTCCTACAATTTATGAATTAATAATTGAAGAATGAAATCACAATTGTTCGTCAAAATAATCCAGATTTATTGTATAATGATGTTTACATTTTTTTCTCGAACAATTTCGCATTTAAAAATAAAAGTCCTTCATTTAAATCTAAACAAAACAAGCTCCAAAAAAATATTTTAATATCATCATCCATTCATAATTTTTCAGCTAATAAAAAATCAGATAAAAAATTGATGTATATCACCAAGACGTAATGAGTATAACGTTCTCATATCATTCGCCTGTACATAGATTAGCAATGACGAAACTTCTAAGCAACTTCAAAATAAGTACCAGGACCGTATTATATCCCATAGTACACTAGGATATATGCACTCAAAAAAGTTTTAAATTCACAATAGGCTACTTGCGTGGTACTGAAAATCCGACTTTTATCACTATATAAGTAATGTTATTTTGAAAACATATATAAAATAATAAATTTTATTTTTAAAATATTTTATGTTTTTTTAGTAAATTAAGAAAGAAAATTTTCTGTGGCGTCATTATAATATTGAACTGAAGAAGAGAACCATGTTTAAGAATGTAACTTATAAAAGGCATTGCGTGCGAGAAAGTTTTTATATGAATTTGACATTTTTCTCTCTCTGGGCTCTCAAATATATTAATTACTTCATAAATAAACACATAGGTACTTTACATGTAATTTAAAATATCGATACGAAAAAGACAAACTAAAATACTAACCTCCAAACTGTTGTTGAAACGTCAAACAGGAGATCTACATTACCTGTACAAACAAACGCTATGGCTTTACGACCACTCATTGGTGCGGCGTAATTCTACGTCATCTATGGCGGTAATTCAAATAATCAAATTTCATTATTTTTTTTCTGGCTAATTAATAAAAATTTTATTAAAAGAAAAAATAGGGGTAGCAAGTTTTTACCTGCTCTTCAAAAATATTAAATAAAAAAAAGGTACGCAAGTAGCCCATTTTTATCATCTTAATATAACAAATAATTCTAAATTTACGTGTATTAATGGCCACTTGCACTGCTTGTAGTTAAAGTCTTAATTAACTACAGGTTAAAATATTTGTTGTGGCCAGCATAATACGTTTCTGCTACACACAAAAAATTGTAATTAAATCTATTCTTTATTTTACAATTCATTCTATGAGCAAGTTTCCTCCTACTCTTCTAAATGTTTGAAATTCTTCCAATTCATTGACAAGATTGACGGTATTTCTGAAAGGTATATGGATGAAATATATGTATAGCAAGCGCGTGTTTAGTTGATACTGACTTTGTACATACTTTAGCTTATAAATGAATAGCATATTATAATTACTATTACATGTTGACTTGTCCAAGTCCGAATTTTAGGTTATCCGATTCAAGGACAGTGTCAACTTAACATGCGGCAGCTATATCTCTAATTTTAAATAAAATAATAAATATTAAATGTATATACTTCCCAGAAAAAGTCTTCAGTAATGGCTCTGGATTTTTGACACTGACAATTATGTCTATTATAAATATTTTAATTTTTGAACTAGTTTTCATGGGCTGTTCGATTCATTATACAATGCATTATTTTATATACTTACAATTATCTATCTGTAAATCTATAGAAGATATAATAAAAATATTCAATGTATTGGATACAGAATTTTATATTCTTCAATATAGGTATGTAATAATAATATCATAAATTTCCAAAAAATAATGTTTAGAAGATTTTCTTAAGAAACTACTACTTCCGGTTGTCCAATATAAATAAAATAAATATATCATCACGGCATATTACCCATTTCTGGGTGTGCCAATCTTTATCGCAGATATCGGTAATGATGATGACATATTTGTACCGTGTGGGCGCTTACCAGGCGTCACCTCACGGGCACTCATTGCTGGCGTGGAGAGTGCACCACAGGGGTTATCCAATTGTAACCAAAACCTTTTTCAGCTCTTCCCATTAATGTCAGATTAAGGAATACGTAGTTAAATTGGCCTTTAGTCTTAAAAGAATTTGAGAAATCGTCCCTCCAACATCCAAAAACACACACACAAATTAAATAAATCGTGCTTATTCACTAAAATCTGGATATGCGATTTTAGCATGAATCCAATACCTCTCTTAGCGAGAAGTAACAATTGCATATCGACTTTTTGACTGTAATATTAACAGCTCATTTGACATTTCGTTTATACTCGATGATTTATCGGTCTGTTCTTTTTTACCTCTCGCTAAGAGAGATATTGGATTCATGCTAAAAAGCGCACATCCAGACTTCAGTGAATAAGCCCAAATCCCAAATAAGAAGCAAGAAGCAATGATATAAAAATTGATTCATTATTTCTTTGCAATGTTTTAGAGAAACTTCTCACTCATATGAAATAACCATGTTGTTTATATAGGAAATGATGTATAAAATGTTACATTAATAAAATATTTTTGTTTTTGAAAGTGAAATGTACTTTTACAAATAAATAAATTCCGATTGTATGAAAAATTAATTTTATAACTTCTTAGTGGATAGGTAGTTTATTTTATGTTTTAAGTGAAAGTTACCATGCGATGGTTTTTAACTAACTGGAAAATAATTAATTAAAATAAGTAATTAATGTTATTATCTTCACGTTTATTCATTCCTATAGGAAAATAATAAGAAAAACAGGAAAGGTAATTTATTTGCATATTTCCCGATGTGTACATTCTTAATTGCTATTTTCTTTAACTAATATAAGTGCAATTTAATCTTAACTATGTGTAAGTAATGGTAATGGCATAATGAGTAATTCAAAAGTTAACAATAATTACAAAGTAGTACGGTTGTTTCTATTTTTGCAATTGCTAACTTCAAACCGAAAAAAAAGAAATATTTTTATGAAAAATTCATGGATTTAATATTTAAAAATCTGATGTGGCCAACACAAAAACTCCCGCTATTTAATTTTTATTAATTTAAATACATACCTACGTATTTACTAACGCTGCAAACTGGTCCATTGAATAAAACTATTGCTTTATTTACTGTTTTCTTTTTAAAATGTCACTATTATTAATTTGAAGTGATTAGTTTTTTGACAGTGACATTTACTGGCAATTACATTCATTTGAAATATGAACTGTGTAACAAAGGAATTGTGTTTATCTTAGGCTTCGGGGAAAAAAAAGATTTTTAAATTTATCTGTAAAATGTACAGAAAAAGTATTAATGTATTCCTGTAGAAAATTCAATAGTCTTTAATTTTCATAATGACAAAATGCGAAAAAATGGCATTTAATGGTATTTTTTGAAGAAAAACCATTATGAGCTTCAAGTAAAATGTATGGCTTCTATTCCTATTAGAATAGGCTAGAAATACAAGGTTTCAGAATTTTCTGAATGATAGTATTTGAGTTAGAGCGAGGGCAAAATTCATACACATACACATACACATACACATACAGACATCATCGTTAAAATGTTAAAATTGGATTCTAGGGACCTTAAAACGTGGTCATTTGCTAAAATCTCGATATGTATTTTTTAGCACGATCCCTATACCTTCCTTACCAAGGGTACGAGAGGTAATAACATTTAAATTTCATAGATAGAATTACCTTAAATAAGACAATACATACTAAGTTTTTACTACGATACAATACCTATGCTTTTATTAGAAACGAAGTGATATTGTACTGCGATTGCATCAACATAGTATCATGAACTCTAATGATTGTATCAATACTATATTGCTAATGTAAATTATGCTTGGAGAGATTATAATTTATAGTGTTCATTCCAAATAAGATATATTTAATGAATAGGTTGTAAATAAGTGAAAACATACCTTGTACTGTTTGTTATGTTATGTCCCTTACTGTTAAGCAGAAAATATGATGATAAAGAAAATCGTAAATAAAGCAATAGTTATATGCAATGGAACATAATATAGTTTGCAGCATTAGTAAATACGTAGGTATGTATTTAAATTAATAAAAATTAAATAGCAGAAAGTTTTGTGTTGGCCACATCAGATTTTTTTTGGAGGATTTTTTACACGTCAAAATTCTAAAAAGATTTACCACCTACGAGCTCAGATATTTAATCGTAAAATAGAGCAAAACTATAGCTCGTCTGCCAATCATTTGAACAATAAATAAGTAAATATATCACGGCATATTACCCATTTCTGGGTGTGCCACTATCTGCTATATCGCAGATATCGGTAATGACGATGACATATTTATACCGTGCGGGCGCTTACCAGGCGTCATCTCACGGGCACCCATTGCTGGCGTGGAGAGTGCACCACAGGGGTCACTTTTGTGCCATTTAAAATTCGAAATATTTGGCGTCGGTCGGGATCGACCCCGGTTCCCCAGGTTCGCGACCACGGGACCCCAATGGGTAATATGCCGTGATTTATTAATTTTTTGCCCTCCTGAAGTGTAATGGGAACTTTACAATTGTATACACAGCAAGTGTAACCTACATTGTACGCTTACTGTATTGTAACTTGTCTAACTAAAATAATCAAAATACACTGGACGTTTATGGGCATTTAGAAAAGAAATCACCTTTACTATAATAAAGTTCATGTAAAAAAGTACTACCTACTTAAGTTATTTTTACTTTAACATTTCCTATATTTAAAATTACATAATTTATAGAGATGTGCCGATTATGACTTTGGCCGACTAGCCGATTAGTCGGTTGAAAAGAGGCCGACTAATCGGCCGACTAGTCGGCCAAGCCGATCACGGTTTCGGGGATTTCCGTGACGTAAATGTCATAGATATGTTTTCTTTACAAGCAAGTAATTTTAGAAACTGATTACCAAAGGAAAGGATGCTTTGCTTTACATTTCAAAATGTGTAAGATTATAAAATAAAAATATTAATAAACAATCAAGGTTTTTATTTAATGTAATTCCCCCCATTTTATTGAGAAATACATACAAAGTAAAAAGCCGGATAATCGGCGCTCTTTGCCGAATAGTCGCCGACTACGATAGTGGCCGGATAGTCGGCTTTACCGACTAGTCGCCGACTAGTCGGCACATCTTTAATAATTTATATAAACCAAACTCACGGTAGCGACATCTGTCATTATTGTAAAAATCCGCCGTTACTGACATAGTCACCGATCGATATACCTGTCAAATACGCGAGCATTGCTGAAATGTCAAATATCGACATCTACCTATTATTTATTACGAAGAAAACATGAGCAAATAAATACATTATCAGTCACAAACAACGTCTATTATTACAGATAAATTTTTGCTAGAAGAAGTACTCTAATGAAGGTAAGTAAAATCAAATTTGGAAATTGACTTAACCCCAGTATTTTAAATTAACCCTTTTCAGAAGTACAACCTATCTCATTGAAAAAAGTGATTTTCATTATCGTCGGCCAAAAAATTTGATACAATTCTCGTGCGTGAAGTATTTTACAGCGCTCCAGCTAATAAGGCACTCGCCTTAAGAGCTCGTGCCTTAAACAAAGCTGTCGCGCTGTAAAATACAACTTACACGCACTCGAATGTAAATAACTATTACTAAATTTTCCTCTACACAACTTTATTTATTTGAATTTCTCGTTCACCTACATTCATTCCACATTTCGCTAATACATTCATCACCTTCGTTACGGTGGAAATAATTTCTCCAACACTCGACTACTACCATTTATCACTGTGACATTCGCCTAATCATAATTCAGGCAGGCAGATCAAGGAAGGCTATGCGAGATATTTAATAAACAAATCAGATGTGGCCTTGTTGCTTAGATACGGCGCGGAGTTTTCATTGAGCGGAGAGGATAGTGTCAGTTTGGCATTGCACTAGTGGAAAAATAACATGTGTAACGCACATAATATCTAAGAGTGCGTAGAGATGGTATGGGATATTTTTGTGAGGACAGGGCGGGATTGAGATTCATTTACAAATTATGCAAATGTAAAATTACGTACATTTTAAAATTGTTAAAAGCAGCATAATATTAAACAATTTTAAAGTCAAAAGTGTAATTTTTACCTCCCACTACCCTTGGTAAGAGAGGTGTAGAGATCGTTCTAAAAATCACATATCGAGATTTTAGTAAATGACCACGTTTTAAGGTCCCTAGAATCCAATTTTAACATTTTCACGGTGATGTCTGTCTGTCTGTCTGTATGTATGTATGTATGTATGTATGTATGTATGTATGTATGTATGTATGTATGTATGTATGTATGTATGTATGTATGTATGTATGTATATATGTATGTATGTATGTATGTATGTATGTGTGTGTGTGTGTGTGTGTGTGTGTGTGTGTGTGTGTGTGTGTGTGTGTGTGTGTGTGTGTGTGTATGGATTTTGTCTACACTCTAACTCAAATACTATCATTCAGAAAATTCTGAAACCTTGTTTTTTGACCCTGTTCTAATATTGAAAGAATTTTCGTGTAAATCGGACAATCGGAAATGACATTTTATTTGATAATGGTTTTTCTTCGAAAAATTCCATTAAATGTTATTTTTTCATCATAAAAATTAAAGATTATTGAATTTTATACAGGTAATACATTAATACTTTTTCTATATATTTTACAGATAAATTTAAATTTTTTTTTTTTTTTATAAATCTAAGAGCCTATGATTTAAAGGTTCCTTTCTTACACAGTTCATATTTCAAATGTATGTAACCGACAAATAAATGTCACTGTTAAAAAAATAATCACTTCAAACTAATACTAGTGACATTTTAAAAAGAAAATAGTAAATAAAGCAATAGTTATATGCAATGGAACATGATATAGTTTGCAGCATTAGTAAATACGTAGGTATGTATTTAAATTAATAAAAATTAAATAGCGGGAGGTTTTGTGTTGGCCACATCAGATTTTTTACATATTAAACAGTGAACAAACAATAAGTCCTCTATTATTTTTATAATATAAATTAAGAAAATCAGGTAGGTCGTGGGAAACAAAATTTGCACTATCATTTTAAATATTTATTGTGAAAGTTAAGTTAGTTAAATAGAACTTACAAGTAGTTAAACAATTTTTAAGTGTCGCTGTGAAATGTGGAAATGACCCAAAATAATTTTCTTCAGTTTTTGGCAAAAACTATTATTTATTTGACAAAGTACGACTTTTAGCTGTTTTTTGGACTTATTTAAAAATTACGGAGTAGAAACTACGGCGACTATATCTCCACTTACGTTAGTGAGCCTCACATACACACACACACACGCACGCGCGCACACACACACACGCACGCGCGCGCACACACACACACACACACACACACACATACATACACTCACATATATACCGGGTGTCCCAAGCAAATCTTGACATAGGCGTTTCAGTGTTTTGTAAATAAAAGTACATTACATCTTGAACATTAATTAAGTAATATTAATTACTTTATTATTATAGCATAAACTAGAATAATTATAAAAAATTTAAAATAAATAATTGTTTCAATATTTTATTATGGTATATAAAAAAAATTCAAATGTCAGCGCTGTACATTGGTTAAAGTAGCTGCCTTAGAAACTGTAGATTAGGGCTTGGATAGGCTATTCCACAGTAATCAAAAATAGTAAAAGTTTATTGAAAATAAGAATGATAATAGTTAAAGGATAATGAAAACCATATTTCTTTTATTATAAATTATTCCTTCTAGAAGACACGGGGAGGTTTGCTTTTGATGATGCAGGATATGTGCACGAGTGTTTGAGCAAATAGGATCCAAGTATGACCTCCGATTTTGAGAAGCCCCGCCCTAACTAAGAATATACTTCTTCGGGTGTGTCGGATCTGTTCGGTTGCTGTTCGGGTGACGTTCTAATTTCTTTATTTTTATAAAATGAGAAAAAAAGTGAAATAAATTAAGTGAAATAATTTATTTTGTCTCTAATAATGAATTATAATATTGCAATTTAAATATACATTATTTTGTAATTTGTTTAACAATTTTTCGTGGTTTGTGAACCACTGTTTGTTTACTTCTGGTATATCCACATTACCTACGTCACAAAGCAGATTTAAAATTCGGACCTTAATATCTCGCTTATTTGGAGGAATTTTTAACTCGGACTTTCACATGTGGTCTTATATTTTTATGTATTTCAAGAAAAAAAAAAATAATAAAAATGTCGTGGAATAGCCTATTGTGATTCGATTCCGCACTGGGATAATTATTTTTTTTTATGCAAGAATTGTTAGTCATTTAAAAATAATAATAACATTTTAATAAATAAAGAGAATATAGTTAAAAATAACATTACAATAATCAAAACATTGATGTAATAAGAATGCATTATATTATATTTGCGTGTGGTACTTTTTTTAAAAAAATTTTTTATATAAATACGTTAAAAACTTAATTTAAGTTAATTTTATAAATTTTCGGCGTAAATATAGATTATATATAAATAACGAAAATGGATCTGTGAAAAATTCATGGATCTCACTGGGATTTGAACCGAGGGCCTTCCAATATCTAGTAGATATTTTTTAAAATGTGTACTTTTTTTAACAGACATAAAAAAATAATAATTTATTGTTATTTTCGTAAATAATTAATCAAAAAGATTGGCGCCAGAAATAGATATAAAACAATCCCATACATGTCATTCGTAGCCAATAGGACAACAGTTTACGTTATTTATTTAAATAAATTAGGCGATAGTTTGTCACATGTTAAACTGTATATACTGTGACATGACATTCTGTTCTAAATATTTCATAATATTTTCAAATTTGAGGCTCTTTAAGGAACAATATTTTTATAAATTTAATACTTAGAAATCATATAAAAATTCTTACAAGAGCCCTATTATGCATTGATACTTTGACACTTATTTCCGCATAACACGATACTTTCTTCACCGAAAATACCGTGTTATACGAAGGATTATTGCATTATTTTCCAAAACTAACTAAATTATTTTTGCTAACTAAAATCTTTATTGTTATACCTACGCTATCTATGTATGAATTATAAGAAAGTTGTAAGTGTTCGTTTTTGTTTCAGTGCTAGTGTAATGGAACAGAGTATACTCATGCAGGCTGCGGGCGCGTCTAGGCAACCGGCCGGCAGAATCGCGGTGAACTCTCTCGAGCCATTGACCCTGACTACGTCACGAGATGTGACGTCACACGGCACCCTTATCGCACTATTCCATGCCTGCCACAGACCTACACAAGCGTAAGTTTTTCAACAGATTACAATAGAACTATACATGACAAATCTTATTCAAATCTTTCAAAATTAGGATAATATGTAAATGAGCACCACCAGATTATTTTTGGGTAGTAACTTTTCCTGACGATTAGAGATGCATTCGGGCGGGCCGGGCCGGGCTTTGAGGTTTGGATCGATTCGGCCCGAATATAAAAATTACCGGCCCGACTCGAAGATCGACTCGACAAAAAAATTAGCTAGCCCGGCTCGAAAATTGACTCGAAATCGGGCCGGGCCGGGCCAAAGCTCGAAATTGGGTGCATCCCGCATTAATAATGTTGATTTTTATGTTAAGGCAAAATATTTAACTTTTTTCGTGTCAAACTTATAAAAAACCTCTACATTCTTATAACTTTCAACATTAGTTAACATAAGTAGTTAAAAAAGAGACCCTTCTAGTGTGTTTGTTATAAAAATTACTGACCTACGAGTATTTAACACTTTGTTTACCAAAGAATTTAAACAACTTTTTCACAAATCTTATATAAAAAAATAGAATTTTAATTTACATAAGGATTTTTTATCTAACTTTGTTTCTGCTCAAAAATAGGACAAGAAACCATATTATGATAGGAACAAAAATCACTTTTATTTAAGTATACGAGTAATAACAATAATAATAGCATCATCACAATATAATTATTATGCTTTAATGAATAACCTTGAATTCTTGAAGTAAAATAATACATTTTTATTTATTAATATGTGCAGTGTGTTGTTATTAAGTCATTTTGATCCTTTTTAACTTTATCCATTTTCATTAAAATATTAAGGAAACTGTGCATTTGATTGAACTATAATATTTTTCGGGCCGGGTCAAAATTAAAAGTCCGACTCGCCTCGATTTTTGAAACTGGTTACAGCCCGATTCGGCTCGATAAAAAATATCTTCGGCCCGGCTCGATGATCGACTCGAAATCGAGGCGGGCTTCGGGCCGGGCCGGGCCAAAGCTCGAAATCGAGTGCATCTTACTGACGATTTTAAATATTTGTTACCTAAAGATTATTTGAGCACAAATTATAAATGAGTAACAATATTATGTTTTGATAATATGAAATAATAAACAAATACCACAAATAATAATTGAACTATTTATACTCGTATTTACCTACTTATAGGTATTGCAATTTTTTTCTGCAATGTGCCCATAAACCAATTTTTTAAAATTTAAATAAAAGCTGTTTAATTTTGAAGCAATTCGTGGTATCAAAAAGTCATAATAGGGTAGTTGCGAGAAAAATTTTTTTTATTTTTTCCTATTAATTATGAAATATAAAACTTTTCATTCATAATTTCCATAAATAAAGTTCGCGGTGGAATTCTTGTGACGTAGACTTTTAATAATGGGGGATTACACCATTTTTTTTTATAATTTCATCTGAAAATATTAAGAAAACTAAGACTATTGATGAAAATCCGGAGAAAAAATTCCTATTAATAAGCGAGTTATAGTCTCCCGAATTTTGAAAAGATTGACGTGACGTCACATTTATGTGTTTTTATATCAAACTGTTTTCATCATGGACCTAAATGTCCTTGAAATATATGCTATTTTAAGTTATATTTACATAAAAATAAATGAATATTTTAACACTGTATAAGACTACATACTTTATAATTACAGGTGTATTTAAATTATTAAATTTAATGCAAGAAATTTATGTTAAAATAAAAACTGTTTGGAAACTGTAGTACAGGAATGTTAGCTCCTCCTTTCGAATTTGAATTTCTTAACTTCCATTGGTAGTAATCCCCACCTCCTAACACGCTATTTGTAATGCATGTATAGGCGGTTTCTCGGTCGCCAATCAAAATATTTTCATATTAGTGTCGAAGCGCTGTAACAAAAAACCCTTTATTTCCGAAATATCTCAATTATACCATTTCATTATTTTTTATTAATATTCGTTATTCAGCATATACATTCGTATTTTTTTACTATTTTCCTTTAATTCGATTGAGACGTAATCCCACATTATATAGTTCGACCAAGTCTGTATGACTCATACAAGCATGTTAGAATACCACGACAAAGCGAAGATGTTGAATTATATTTAATTGTATCAAACAAATATTTACAGTATAATTCTAAAAGAAAAATAACAGATACAAAAGTATTATTCAATAGTACGTATATTTTATAATTATTTACTTGAATACCAGATATTTTCAAGATATTTAATTCTTATATAGGCAACTTCATAATTTTGCCACCAGGTGGCTGCACACTCCAGTGAATGTACATATCATTTTTAGTGACATAACCTATGTTTTACGTGTTAAAATCATATTTTATATTTCTTTTCTATATCAGCAGATTTAAAACAAGGTAATGAAACTAATGAATTTGTGTGAACATGAATAATTTCTTTTGAAATAGTGCTTGTCTCAAACATATAAATCGTTTCAAATAAAAATGGTAATATTGTGTACAGAGTGTACAACCGAGAGTGTACCGCTAGGGCAAGAAAGACTGTGATTGGTATTAATAAAACACGTTGCCACGGGAAAATTTGAAATAAGAATTTTTTTTAAAAAAATTATACAGTTGCCAGACATAAAATATGTATTAAAGTGAATAACTTGAACAATTCTTTCAGAAAAAAAAAAAAATAAATTGGAAAATGCGCAAACTACCCTATTGTTTTTTGTATAACTGCATTTGATTTTTAAAAAAACCTATAGCTATCTTTCTCACACCAGTTTCTGTAATAGGCTGCACGAGAAAGATATCAATAGTGTGACGTCATCTGTGACACTTTTGCCTATTATTAAGCATAAAAACAAAAGTAAAATGCTTTTTTTACCAACAAATTATAGAACTTTGAAACAATTTGACCATTGTTAGATAATATTGTGTCACAAACTATGGCGTTAGTGTTTCTTTAATTTACGTATATTTTCCCATTCTTATCTAAGATAGTTAAAATTGAACCATGGTATAAAAGAAAATATATGCTCACATTAGGACTAGATTTTTCAAAACTATAAAGAATGAACTTATAGTTGATTGAAAATAATAGGTACAATTACTGTTTCTGATGAATAAAGTTCATTATTGGGCTTCCAAATTATCAAGAGATGGCGCTGACGTCAAACATCAAAATTCAAACGAATGGTACATTTTTCGCTGGCTTAAGAGTACAATTGGTATGAGACTAATTTTCGTAGTTTTTAATTTAATTTGAAATGTAGTAAAGTGTTTTTTTGTTAATTTCGGTAGAATTGAGTTTGATCTTTCTTGTAGTAACAGTTTAGTGATAGTTTTAATAATATTTTATTTAATAGGGTTAATTTTAGTAAGTAGTTGTAGGTTAAGAGTATTTTAGTCATATTTTAATTAACAGTATATTGTTTTTTTTTAATAAAAAAATATTTGATTTCCTTTATTTAGATTATATTTCATTGCTTTAGTTGTACATATATTAATTTCTATCTAAATAGCCGTACTTTTATTTAATTGTTTTCTGCCACCAATGGCTTATTTTAATTTTGGAAGCCCAATACTATTCGGATTGATTTTCTGAAATTATATTATATTATTTGCTGTGTTTATTTCAAAGATATAAATAAATAAGAAAAATTGACTGGAAACGTTCGACTTCCATTATTGTATTTGTGAGAAATGAACCAAAATTCTTTTATAGACCAGCAGTAGAATATGGAATAAAACTTGGACGATATTTACTGAACCAAAACTTTGTTCTCAAACAAATTTGTAGTTTGTTGTTAAAAAAAACTTGTCTTTTTTTCATTATGAAACGTAACAAATAAGACGTGCTTTACTTTACCAAAACGTAGCGAGATAAAAATTAAATTATATTTTCGCCGTCTCCTTACTACGCGAAGAGTGTCTCATAAAGTACAGCGCATAATGAAGAAAAAAGTCAAATGTCCAGCTCCGTTTTTGTAATTTTTTGTACAGCAACTGACTCATCGTTATGTTACACATCTCGTTATTTTATGATAAATGTACGTACGAAAGAGAGTAGAAATACACAAGATATGAAATTCAAATTTTTAATTTTATGCTAATATTAAATATAGTCAACTTTCTTAATTCGAAACACTGAAACGAGGTTACTATACATATAATTTATAATTACAAACATAATGTCTGTCAATAATTAGTTATTTTAAACATTTGTTCATTCTCAATATTTACGTTTTTGTATTGAAGTTATTTCAAATTGCTCTCCTTTCATGAATATTTTTCCAGTGATTTGATAATAGGGTTGTTGCAAGAATTTTTATATTGCTTCGAAGTACTAAAGTTTAAAAGAAAAATTAAAATGTTTGTAATTGATAGAAATACGCCATATTTCTTATTATTTTATTATTAATTAAATATTTAATATTATATATATATATATATATATATATATATATATATATATATATATACAGGATGTAAATTTTAAATTTTACGTTTCTGTTTCATATAAAGCCAGAAAATAAATTCAAAAATTTGCACAATTAAGAAAAAATATCAATAGCCGTGAAACTGACACAAACAAAACAAAACAATTGTTGACTTGAGACGCTCATTAATAAACGTTTCATAGTTGTTAAGTCTTAGCAACGTTGCTAAAAATGATAACCAATAGAAACAAATGTAAAGGCTGTCATTTTCATGTTTTATTCAGTGTTCGTAATTATTATTGGTTATTTGCTATAGCAATGTTGCTAAGTCTTAAAAACTTGCTTACAGAATTGGGGCGATTATTTTTGTTAAATTATTATTATTATTTTCGTTTTATTAAGAAGAAATCATGGATAATTTGTCACATGAAGAAAAATTACAAATTATTAAATGGTTTTAATTGTTACCTTGTAGCTTGCAGTTTTTCTCGTTTCTTATAACTTATTACATTTAGATCATCTTTAATTTGTAAATACCTACTACAATAAATAATAATTGTTTCTTAAATAAATATCATAGTATTTACTTTATTTTGTGGCTTTATATGAAACAGAAATGTAAGGTGCTTGGTATAGGGCACCTGCACGTGACGTTTCAACATGGCGGCCACCAGCTGATCTTGGACAACCAAACCTTCAGTTTGCATTGCGTCTTACGGAGAAATACCGTGCCGTAACCTTTATTGTGTTTTTACGGCACTTATTGTTTTATTTGGGAAAAACATGAAAAATATTTTTTAAATGATAGAATTACAAATTTTGAATCAAGTTTAATTTAAATTTATCGATTTAACGTACTTTGGCTTCCAAAGATAAATTTTTGACGTATAAACTCAATAAGCTCATTTTATATACAATAAAAATACACAGTACGACAATAAGAAAAATGAACTCGAAGATATATATATATATATATATATATATATATATATATATATATCAAATTTAATGTTCTTTATAAATTAAAAAAATCTAATAATTCAATTTATTTTAATTTCAATATTCATGTTTTCATTTCACAATACACATAAAAAACTTATACAAACTCAAATGAATGTAATACAACCTGATGCTACAAGCTACTTATTTCAATTTAATATTTTTAAAAATATATTTATAAATACGACTGCTTTGTTTTACTAGTAAATAATTCATACACTTATCTTTAATTATGGCTAATTACATTTTAAAATAGCATGTATAAATTTAGGAAAAATTGAATTTCTTGGTTGTCCGAGATCAGCTGATCATCCGCCATGTTGTGACGTAGGTGCAGGTGCCTTATTAAAAAATTTGTAATTTTTTTCTTTATAATAGGCACCAATTATTTTTCCAATAAATTAGTATAGAAACTTTTGGCGTCTAAAAACTGTTTTTCTATGTTATAGCCCTATGGCCCGCTTTACCATTTACACCCTGTATGTACATATATTACACTTACGCTTTTGAAATGCCGGCAATCGTCAATGAATTTGAAAAATTTAGAAGAATAGGAGGAAACTTATTTCAATTGAATTAAAAAATATACTAATAATAGATGTAATTAGAATTTTTGTGTGTGCCAGAAATGTTAAATACAATATGTACTTATATATCCTAATATGGAAATAGCGAGAGGATTTTTCTTTGAACCAATATCGTCCAATGTAATAAATTAAGGTTAATAAAATTTATTCACATTACTTAATTCCTAATCAATATGATTCTTTTTGAGCATACAAAAAAACTTTATTAAAAGTGTGCCACAAAAAAGTGGAATATAAACAATGTCGCATAAATGCTTCAAGTGGAAAAAAGTTATCAAAAATATGTCAAGAGCATTAGCGTATGAATTTGCTCTAGATTTGCAGTAGTTAGTCGAGAATTTGAGACTCGTAATTAAATTATGTAATTGACAATTACAACATGGTGTGTCCGCGACAACGAATTGTTTGATGTAAAACTGCCAGATTGCATTTCAATGTTCGGCGGAATGTCATAGCTCAGCCGTTACAAAATGTAAATTATGTAACGCACACTGACATGGTTTGAATACGGTATGCACTGGATATATAGGCGACTTTTGCCGGCTATGCGACCTAAATAAATGGTAAAGTCATTCGGAAAGACGGAAGATGAAGAAGAAGATGCAACCGCTAATCGTACATATACAGTAAAACGTCGATTATCGGAAGTTATGAGGGTGAACTCGGTTCCGATCGAAAGATGAAAGCGATATGCTGATACCAGAAAAGCAATGATACTTTTCTTTTGATACTAGTATTTTTACCTCCCGCTACCCTTGGTAAGGGCGGTATAGGGATCGTGCTAAAAATCACTTATCGAGATTTTAGTAAATGACCACGTTTTAAGGTCCCTAGAATCCATTTTTAAGATTTTCACGATGATGTCTGTATGTGTGTATGTATGTGTATGTATGTATGTATGTATGTGTGTGTGTGTGTGTGTGTGTATGTGTATGTGTGTGTGTGTGTGTGTGTGTATGTGAATTTATAGGGATTTTGTATTCGCTCTAACTCAAATATTATCATTCAGAAAATTCTGAAACCTTGTATTTATACCCTATTCTAATATGAAAAGAAGCCATTAGATTTTGGTAACCGGAAATGGTACTTTACCTGAAGCTCATAATGGTTTTCTTCAAAAAATATCATTAAATGACATTTTTTCGCATTTTATGTCTTATGAAAATGAAAGATTATTGAATTTTCTAAAGGAATACATTAATACTTTTTCTATATATTTTGCAAATAAATTTAAAAATATTTTTTTTTTACAAGTCCCGAAGCCTAAGAAAAACACAATTCCTTTGTTACACAGTTCATATTTCAAATGAATGTAACTGACAGTAAATGTCACTGTCAAAAAACTAATCACTTCAAATTAATAACAGTGACATTTTAAAAAGAAAATAGTAAATAAAGCAATAGTTTTATGGAATGGAATAGTTTGCAGCGTTAATAAATACGTAGGTATGTATTTAAATTAATAAAAATTAAATAGCGGGAGGTTTTGTGTTGGCCACATCAGATTTTTTTATCGGTATTGTTCGTTCGGTACTTTTACTAATATCAATATTTAGAATCCATTTCCCGTTGTTCCTGTGTTGTAACCTCCTTCGAGTCAACGCTGGTTCCCGTCACATAAGGTCAGTAGTCTGTGCTTGATTTACTGGTTCCTTTGTGATATTATTCCCACACCTATATTCATATTGATTATTCATTAATTGAATTCTAATTGGAATTCTGGTCCTTCGAGCATTTATTATTTACATTTACATTTGGTCCAAATAATTCGAAACAGTCATCTTTTAAGATGGTACTTGCTATAATTAGAGAACTACTAGTGTATGAAACTTAGATGTCTTAGCATTGATTAGACCGTAATATTTTAATGGCCACGCCGATAACGTAATTTTTTTTTTTCAAAAAGATACATTCAATAGTGAACTTTTCTCTCTGTGTCTAATTTGTAATATCTGTTACGGTTCACACAGAAAAAAATAAAACCTGAGTGACTGCACCGTGATATTTTTAAAATAAATTTTATCTAGCAGTCTGTCCAAATGCCACACATCTAATTTTTAATGACAGTAACGAGTTGTCAATCAAGGATACAAAATAGTGCCATTCACCGTTTTCTAATTTATTTCTATTTCTAATAATGATTCTAGAAGGAAAGCTTTGATTTCTTTAGATAACATTTTTGGCAATATTTTGTGTCAAATTGATATTTAATTAAATACTTTCAAATTGTCATACGTTCTTTCGTTCACAACTTACTCCGAATTCGGATTTTTTTGAACACACTGTATACAAAAACTACAGAAACAAGGGCTATTTTCCTATCCATTTTATCAATTTAAACTTATTCTGTAACCTCAGATTTAAACGTCAAAATCATATACAAATTTGACACGTTCGCAAAAGCTTGAATAATCTGATGGATCTAATATATCCTGTGACGTCATCGAACAGATCCGTCGGATAGCTCCGACTGACTTTACGAAAACGCCTTTTATAAAACAAAATAAACACCTCAACTTCCAACTACGCGAGCAGGTCAGGTCAGTAAAACACCCCAGTAGGTCAACATCCCTCAAAGGTTAACACCTTTATGACCTTTTATCACCCTATTCCACTCACACACACACATACACACACACACACACACACACACACACACACACACACGCACACACATACACACACATCTAGTATTTCTGTTCTAGCCTAGCAAAGCACAGAAGTTTGCGCGCATGTGGATGTGTATTGCAGGTCATTCGCCCCGCGAATGCGGCTGCGTACAACTAGCGATCTTGGCGGACGTTACCTGAACTAAGGGAGGATACAGAATGGAAGTGATTGTGTGCGTGCTTTGTTTTATTTTGGGGTTTGGACTTTGTTGAATAAGATAGGCGATCGTATTAAGGTTGAATATGATTGTTACAGAAAATAAAAGACTAGATGCAAACAATATCATTTTGTGTACAAGGGTTTGTTGAACTTTCTAATAAATTTATGGATTTCGGGAAGCATTAGGTTTCTTTACATAAAAAAAATATTTTTTTCTATAGCAGATTTTAAAGTGTACTTTGTTCAACTCGAAATAGTTGACTAAGTGACATTTTAACCGCAAGGGTAGATAAAGAACTTTAATTTTTATTTAAATAAAAACACATTATACATTTCGGCGATTCATATTATATATAACTTCAATTGTATAAACATGAATAAAATGAAATTGTTTTCAAACAAATTCTATAACTACCACGCTACTGAGATTTTTAAATTGTTGAGCTCTTTCTGATCATTATTTAGACCGGAAAGTCTTTCTTTGCTGAGCTAGCTCGGAAAGTTGTCTATAAAGGATCGGAAAGTACTTTACAAATCCCGGGACCGATAAAACTAAATGTTTCCATGGAGATCAGTTGTTTATTCATTTCTTATTTGCTCGCAGTAAAAAATAAAATAATACTTTTTACCTCCCGCTACCCTTGGTAAGGGAGGTATAGGGATCGTGCTAAAAATCACGTATCGAGATTTTAGTAAATGACCACGTTTTAAGGTCCCTATAATCTAATTTTAACATTTTCACGATGATGTCTGTATGTGTGTATGTGTGTGTGTATGTGTAGGGATTTTGTCTTCGCTCTAACTCAAATACTATCATTCAGAAAATTCTGAAACCTTGTATTTCTATTCTATTCTAATATGAAAAGAACCCATTAGATTTTGGTGTAAATCGGATAACCGGAAATGGCACTTTACCTGCAGCTCATAATGGTTTTTCTTCAAAAAATATCATTAAATGCCATTTTTTCGCATTTTATGTCTTATGAAACTTAAAGATTATTGAATTTTCTACAGGAATACATTAATACTTTTTCTATATATTTTGCAGATAAATTTAAAAATAATTTTTTTTATTAGTCCCGAAGCCTAAGATAAACACAGTTCCTTTGTTAAACAGTTCATATTTCAAATGAATGTAACTGACATTAAATGTCACTGTCAAAAAACTAATCACTTCAAATTAATAATAGTGACATTTTAAAAAGAAAATAGTAAATAAATCAATAGTTTTATACAATGGTATACAGTTTGCAGCGTTAGTAAATACGTAAGTATGTATTTAAATTAATAAAAATGGATAAGAAAGTGTGGCGAAGGAAGATTGTTGCGTAACTATTATTGTAGTCTGGATGAGGTTATTCGCTACCGAAAATCGGTCACTTTAATATGTTCTTATGTATGAATGCTATGATGATTGTGGACAAGGCGAAAGAAGAATGTTGTTAAAGAGTGAAGTGAGTCAACTGAGCTCTTACTCTTATTCCTTTTCTTATTGTTACTATTGTTTCCGGATATTTGCTAGCCCCCTAAGTGGGAATCGCGTGATTTTATGTACGTATGTATTAATGTAAAAATTAAATAGCGGGAGGTTTTGTGTTGGCCACATCAGATTTTTTATTCTTTTTTCAGGATCGCAAAAAAAATATTGTACCCAACATGACCTGAAAGTGTCTATACTGGGCTCACAAGCTTCCAAAGCTCAACCACGGCTCGCTCTGGAATATGCTTGCTCACCCAGTAAAGTATCACTTTCAGGCCTAGTTACGTAAATTACTATTATAATAGGTTTTTCTAATTTTTGCTCTTTAAAATCTGCTATAGAAAAAAATAAAATTTTACACATGACGATAAAATTAAATTATCGACTCGCGAAAAATAATTCACTCGCGAAATCGCTCGTAAATTAAACTTTCGGCTCGTTGATAAAATACAATTTTATCGTCTTGTATACAAAATAACTATTATCGTACTTTATATTAGTTCTTGTTATCATAGGTTAAAAATAGTTGAAGACCCCATTGGACTATACATCCATTTATAGAGTAATAGCTTGACTTAAGAAGAAATTAATTGTTTTATTATCTGTTTCAATCATTTATCATTAAAGTTGAATGAATTTAATCCACCTACTCTTATACTGTTAATCCCACCTAATTTTACAACAAAATTATATAAGTTGCATATGCACAATGAATACGAGTATTAGTTACACATACATAAGTACATCCCATCCTATCAATGCATTGTTTTTAATTACAAAGTAACGGTACTCCTTCGTAGTCCTGCATATCTAATGCCAGATAGTGTTAAACATAATGCGCACAGCACTCTAATCGATCAGGAGACGAACGGGAACGGTCCTATGAATATTAATATTAATATGCAGGATTCGTAAATGGATAGTCGCGGTGTGAAATGAATATCATTAGGATTTTTTTTATATAAAATTATATGTTTATTTTATTTTATTGACATTTATGAATACTATAGAATTGTTTTACTGAAAACAGTACCTACATACCTACCTTCCTTACTTATAAGAGAGAAGGAAGGTAAATATATATATATATATATATATATATATATATATATATATATATATATATATATATATATATATACAGGGTGTAAATTTTAAAACGGGTCATAGGGCTATAACATAGGAAAACAGTTTTTTAGACGCCAAAAGTTTTTATATTAATTTATTGAAAAAAGAATTAGTGCATATTATAAAAAAAAAAATACGATTTTTTTCATACCAAACACATTACATTTCTGTTTCATATAAAGCCAGATAATAAATTTAAAAATTTGTACAAAATTAAGAAAAAATAACAATAGCCATGAAACTGACAGTAACAAAACATTGTCATCTTTTAATAACATGATAGGGGACAATTAAAGATTAAAGTTATTAATTTATGAAATAATATAAAATAACATAAAATAAAGAAAACACTAGGATATTTATTTAAGGAACAATATTTATTGTAATAGGTATTTACAAATTAAAGATGATCTACATGTAATAAGAAATAAGTTATAAGAAACGAGAAAAACTGGGAACTGCAAGGGAAAAATATTTTGTAATTTTTCTTCTTGGGACAAATTATCCATAATTTCTTGTTAATAAAACGAAAATAATAATAATTTAACAAATAATGTCCAAAAAAAGTTTATCAGTGACAGTCTTAAGTCAAAAATAGATTTGTTTTGTTTCTGTCAGTTTCAAGGCTAATAATATTTTTTCTTATTTGTGCAAATTTTTAAATTTATTTTCTAGTTTTGTATGAAACAAAAATTTAATGTGTTTGGTATCAAAAAATTCGTAATTTTTTTCTTTATAATATGCACTAATTATTTTTTCAATAAATTAATATAGAAACTTTTGGCGCCTAAAAAACGATTTTTCTATGTTATAGCCCTATGACCCGTTTTAAAATTTACACCCTGTATATATATATATATATGGACATGGCTTAACAACAGATCCCTGAGGCTAAATAAGACGATTTAACTAAACTTGCTTCTACCGGAAAGTGTACCATTTAGCCAGAATTCTGCTTCAAAGTTCTTCGAAAAAAGTTTATTGGACTTATAGAACCTTTTCAAATGAACTTTTGGTATGGAATTTGTAAAAAATAGTATGTGTTCGTGTTCGATTTTACATGATATTATATAGAAACTGTTCCACGGTACTTTTGGTATGGGATTTGTACAAAATACATCGACTTGACGGAAGGTCTTGTGCTGGCCACAACAGATTTTTTTTATCGGTATTGTTCGTTCGGTACTTGTACTAATATCAGTATTTAGAATACTGTATCGGTAGGACATTTATTTTATAGAAAATAACGATTTATATTTATTGAAATACGTAGTAGAAATATTAAAATTTTGGTGCAACAAATCTAAAAAAATAATTTTCATTACTTTTCAGACAGATTTCAAAGTTCTTCGAAAAAAAATTAATTTTGCTTATAATAACAGAACGTTTTATAAGATTTGGATGAAATTTGGTATGACAGTTCTTATGGTTATAAGTCATCTTTTAAGGTGATACTTGTTATTATTAGTGAACCATTAGTGTATGAAACTTAGATGTCCCAACATTGATTAGACTGTAACTTTTTAATGGCCACGCCGATAACGTGAAATTATTTTTTTTCAGAAAGATACATTCAATAGTAAACTTTTCTCTCTCTGTTTAATTCGTGATATCTGTTACGGTTCAGACAGAAAAAAATATAATCTGAGTGACTGCATCGTAATTTTTTTTTAAATAAATTTATCTAGCAGTCTATCCAAATGTCAAATACCTAATTTTTAATGACAGTAACGAGTTGTCAATCTTCTTAACTTGTTTAGGAGTAAGCTAACATATTTATTCGTGGTATTTATAATAATGGTAGTAAAATACTATTAGGCCGAACAAACAGATGTTACTAGTTTCTGAATATTGCGAAGTAATTTTTTGACAACCCATAAAATTGTTACTGTCATTAGAAATTAGGTGTTTGACATATGGATAGACTGCTAGATTAAATTTGTTTTTAAAAAAATCACGGTGGAGCCACTCAGGTTTTATTTTTTTGTCTGAACCGTAACAGATATCACAAATTAAACAGAGAGAGAAAAGTTTACTATTGAATGTATCTTTCTGAAAAAAAAAAAATAATTTCACGTTGTCGGCGTGGCCATTAAAAAGTTACGGTCTAATTAATGTTGGGGACACCTAAGTTTTATACACTAGTGGTTCACTAATAATAACAAGTATCACCATAAAAGATTACTTATAACCATATGAACTGTCGTACCAAATTTCATCCAAATCGTATAAAGCATTCTGTTATTACCAGCAAAATTAATTTATTTTCGAAGAACTTTGAAGCAGAATTCTGGCTAAATGGTACACTTTCCGGTAGAAGCAAATTTAGTTAAATCGTCTTATTTTAGCCTCAGGAATTTGTGGTTAAGCCATGTCCCCCTATTTAAGAGACACCCTGTATATATATAGGAATAAAATAATAACACGTTAGTGTAAACAATTATACAAGAAATAATCTCGTTATATTTCCCTGTTGTTTTGATACCGATCTAAAATCATTCTCATTTCTTTTCTAATTTCCTTGATTAACGATTAGCAATCAACCTTTCGTAGTTGGCCATGCTCATGAACTCCTAACAATTGTTTCATCTCTCTTTAAACTCACCGACTGACATTTATCTATCTCTTTCTAACGAAGACTGACAGTTGAGGTTATGTTTGTGGGTGGTAGCTTTAGATGAGAGATAATTACTCTCTCTAGTTTAATTATTTGATAATGAACGTTAGATGTGATCCATGATTCTTAGATTAGGAGAGAGAAAGCGATAGTTTTGTAGTACTGATAATTGGAAGAAATCTAATAGTGATAGAAAAGATAACGTTTCACAATAATCAAGAGAGAGATAATATTTAGAAGATGAAATTAAGTTTAACCTTATTATAAGGTTAAAAAATATAATTAGATTTTGATTTTGCCTCCTATAAGAAAAGTTTCACTAGTTGTCATGACATTTATTTCCTTCTTATGTTTTTATTTATGCGTTTGGTATAAAATACTGTAGTATGTGTGATATGTCATACATTTTATTTCATATATATATTTTCCTTTTTTTCTGTAAGAACAGATTTTAAAAACTCGATTACTTAAAATTAGTCTAAGCCAAAAATTTTAACTTTGGTGTTTTCTTAAAAAAATTCTTCTGAATATTATTGTTTACTTTAAATTTATGTTATTACAAATCTGTTGTGGCCAGCACAAGACCTCTCGCCATTTCCATATTAGGCTATATAAGTATTGTACTGCACTTCGCTTTCGAACTGTCGTTTTATAACAAAATATTACAGAACTTTACCCAAATATTGTTTTTTATTGTATTTAACATGTCTTCTGCACACATATAATTCTAATTATATCTATTTTTCATTGTATGAGGAAGTTTCTAAATGTCAGAGATTGTTCCAATTCATTAACCAGATTGGCGGTATTTCTGATGGATATATGTATTTTACCACAATTTTACCTATAATTTCAAATATTTAATTAATAAAACAATAAGAAAAATTAAATATACTTCCCAGAAAAAGCTATCAGAATGTCACTAAAACTGTTGATATTTGACAATGACATGTGTCATGTTATAAACATTGGAATTTGTCAACTGGTTTCCTTAGTGCCTTAGCCTCTGCGATAAGTGTACTCTATAAATTATAGTGTCTTTATCTCTAAATCTATGCAAGATATAATAAAATTTTTAAGTGTATTACATGGAGAATTTTATGTTCTTCAATATTTAATAAAAAAAACTCCCAAAAAATTATATTTAGAAGAATTTTTCTAAGAAACTACTGCTTCCGGTTGTTCAATTGGTACCAAAACCTTTTCAGCTCTTCCCAGGATTGTCAGATTGAGGAAACTGCAGTTAAATATATTTAAGTCTTATAGTTTTTGAGGAATCGTGTCTACAACATCCAGACATAAATACACACACATACACACATCCACACACAGACATCATTTTAAAAATGTTATAATCGGATTCTAGGAACCTTAAATCGTGCTTATTCAATGAAATCAGGATATGTGAATTTTAGCATGAATCCAATACCTCTCTTAGCGAGAGGTAAAAAAAATATATACAGTGTGTTCATAAAAAAACCTAATTTTGAGTAGGCTATGAACACAGAAATGTATGTCTGATTATTATTCAACTCAAAAGTCAAGTTGTCAAAATTGATAGTGAAATGTAATTTTAATAAGAAAAGATAATAAAGAAGGGTACAGAATATTGCCATTCACCGTTTTCTAATTTATTTCTATTTCTAAAAAGAAAAGCTTTGATTTCCTTAGATAACATTTTTGACAATATCTCGTGCCAAATTGACATTTAATTACTTTCAAATTGACATACGTTTTTTTTTTATTCATAGCCTACTTCGAGTTTCGAGTTAGGATTTAATTTGAACACACTGTATTTAAAAAAACTTGTTTTTCCCATTGATCTGATAAAGATTCGCAGATCAGTTTCACGTTATTTATAATAAGTCGCCTGTCACTAGAGTCGAAGATATCTGTGCATCATTATCATTATCTTATATCTGTCACACATACATACACATGTCCTCTGCATTAATCTGCCGATTAATTAGTTATTCACTGATAAAATTAAGATTGCCTTTGAGGTATCTCTCCGCTAAACGCTTGTGTCGCTAGTGAATAAATAAAACTACCTTGGAATTAACGTACCTGACTGCGGGTATGTGTGAAATTTATTTTCATTAAAAGTTTATCCACTTGTAGATCTAAAGTAAAGTAAGAGCAGGATTGCATTAGCCAATTAAGCAAAGTTTGAAATGTTTACAAACAACGTAATAGTATATTAAATCCGAGGTAGGAGATGTTTCATTATCATCCTCATTTTAAATCAATAATTTTCAAAATAATTAATTTTATTAATATTTTTGACAGCTCTTTTAAAATTTGTTTTAACCTACTTAATAATAGGTGCACTCTCCACACCAGCTATGAGTGCCCGTGAGGTGACGCCTGGTAAGCGCCCACACGGTAAAATATATCGTCATCATTACCGATGTCTACATGTGTCGTAGATACTGGCACATCCAGAAATGGGTAATATGCCGTGATGATGATATATATAATTATAGGGATCTATGGCAATGTTGTTAAGCAACCTCTACATATTTCAAACCCAAGAAATGGAAGTGAAATCTGTTATTTCCAACCCAAGAGATTGTCATTAAAGTTAGGAATGACGTACTTCCTAACCACCAAAAGGTTTGGAATCGGTATATTACTATAATGATTGTGGATAAAGAGATTTACAAAACTTATTTTATATAAATTACGCGAAAAGTGACATTTCAAAACGTCACAAGGTTGGTAAAATTCAACTTTATAAAACGGAATTAGATAAATATATTTTTTCACTACTAGCCTAGGAACCCACTATTATTTACCTTTATTTGACATGAGAAATTGTTTTTCACTACCGCTTGCTTGTAACCATGGTAACCTAGGTCAATAATAATTTATTATTAACCTTGGTCTATAATGCAAACTGTCACTTTTCAATCAAACTCAAGCCTCCAAATCCAAATATTATTTAACTCATTAAACTCAAGAAAGGTGTTAAGTATATAATTTAAATTTGCCGCTTAATTTTAAATTGATCTACGCTGCCGCCTCGCCTGCCTGGCCACGGTGCTGTTTTGGTGAAAATGTGAAACATGTGTAGTGTAGATGTAGGAATGAATAAATCACTATTTTTTTAATGTATTTGTAGGTAAATACATTTCAATAGATTTATTTAAAAATAATAATAAACTAATAAGGCTGCCGACTGTAACAGCACAAAGTGTTTTTATTAAATAATTAAATCAAATACAAATCAAGGCCCATAAGTGATGTTATCAAACCAACGAAATGAAGGAAACGTCAGATAGAAACAAATGCAGCCTACTTTGTTTTTGTGAATATTAACAAATAAGTAAAGTAATTATTCATGTCAAAGTGATTGTTATTATCAATAAAAATGTATGTGCTAGTAGTGAAAAAAATAGTCTATAAACCACGGTTGAGAAGATCATTATTGACCAGGCGCCTTGTATCCCTCGGGCTGCGCCCTCGGGTTACAATAATGGCGCTGGGTCAATAATGATTATCTTCTCAACCTTGGCGTATAATATACTATTACTGTTATTGTATTTAGCCATATTTGAAATCCAAGATGTAGTTCTCATTCATTTCCCACCCTGGCGTCTGAAACACTGTTTTAAGAAATGTCAAATTTCATTATTTAATGATAATAATAAATACTATCATAATAAATAAATAAATATATCATCACGGCATATTACCCATTTCTGGGTGTGCCAGTATCTACAACACATGTAGACATCGATAATGATGACGATATATTTTACCGTGTGGGCGCTTACCAGGCGTCACCTCACGGGCACTCATAGTTGGTGTGGAGAGTGCACCACAGGGTCACTTTTGTGCCATTTAAAATTGGAAATATTTGGCGCCTGTCGGGATCGAACCCGGTTCCCCCAGGTTCGCAACCAGACACTCAGGCACGCGGGCACGGGACCCCATATTTATCAAAATAAAATTTTAAAGCAGAACATAGTTTATATTCTAACAAATGTTTTTAAATAAATCGATCTTCTAACATAAGGGTGAAATTACATTTTGAAATTTGAATTTGACATTTCTTAAAACAGCGTTTTAGATAAAACCGTGAAAAAATATTTTAAAAAATTTCTTTATCATTTATAATAAGCGAGACATGAGGTATTTTCAAAATAAGCGAAAATCAAGTAGCTCAAAAACAAAAGACGATCGAAAATTCCTGTGGTGCCTATTAAAGTTGTCTCAAAAAGTTGTCCCATAAAGACCAACATCAATTTTTTGTAGCGTGCTTAATAAAAAAATTTTTCATATAAGGAACTCGAATTTGTTACATTCTGTACAATTTCTGGCGTTAAAAATTCATTTTGAACAAAAATCTGTATTTACAGTTTGAATCATGCTTTGTTTGTCTGCATAGTTCACCAGAAATGGCACTGGTTGTCGAATGGGGTCCTATACCATTTTTCTTTTATTTTTTTTTCTGTAAGAACAGGATAAAATAAGAATTTTAGTGCAAACGCGACTTACTTAATTTTACGTAATAAGCGAGATATGAATTTTTTAAGTTTAAGAATTTGTGACGTAGCAGGTACTAACAAGTGATCGACAAACAATGGGATAAACTGTTAGTTATAGAGGGAACAATTTTTTTCATGTTTGCATAGCTGAAATGTTTGTATATAAAAACTTATACCTTATATTCATGTAGAAATTATTATTAAGTATAAATAACGTAAATAATAAGCATTTTTTTCCTAATAAATTATAAAACATTGAAACAGTTTGACAATATTATTACACAAAGTATGAGGACGGATGGCGCTAGTGTTGGCTGTTTCGAAGTTTCAATATTAAATTAATTAATATTATTATTAATTTAATTAATATTATAAATTGATTTAATTATAAATATATTATTATTGTTAACATTACTAGATGTTATAATTAAACAAATTCACCAAACACAAGATTGTTAAATGTTTTGTTAGGTTATAGAACAACATGGCATTTCATATTTTTTTAAAGGTGACTCAAAGGTGACCGCTGCAGACGCACGAATCTCCTTTTTAAAATCAGGCGACCAATCAAATTCTTAGTACCTAACGCGTCATACCCAATTAGTAATCATCTTCAATCGCTTATAGTTTATGACCTAGTCAATATTTAAAGAAATTTTTTTCACTAATACTCATTAATTTATATATATTTTCGTCTTCTTATTTAAGATAGTTAAAATATGACTATGGTATAGGACCCCATTGTGACGTGAATGTCGAAATCCCCTATTACTGCCCCACAACGCTATTAAAGTAAGCTTTATAATTTTTTTTTGATACGGTCCTGTGTATGGTGGGAGTACGTTCTCTACCTTGTATACAATCCAGTAATTCCGCAGTGCGATTTTACTCATTAAACCTCGTCATAACTTCTTACTTTTATCCTATAAACATATCTAACTAGTCAGTGTTAATCCTCTTTCTTACAGCCACCACACGTTCAAGTATTCTGACCATTTCTCATTCGAGTAAACACTTAAATTTTCACTTTAATTTTAGAAGAATTCTTGTATACTTTATAAACTTCACCTTTCTTCCAAGAATCTTATTCATAATGAGAGTAAATAACCAAGTAGCTGCTCCAAAAATTCTTTCTTAGAACTGTCATAATTTCGAGGCCTTATTTCAGAGTTTATGATGAAATGAGACGAAATATTGTGCACTTTTTTCGAGATAATTTACGTACATGAGACAATATGCAGTTCTGTCTAAAAATTAGTGTAGGCCTGCTGTAAAAATTAATGTTTCGCTTATATAATTTATAATAAAAGGTACAAAATACGGTTTGAATGGGTTTGGAAAATATTCTGTAAATCCAGTAAAATTATAATACTCTAAAAATGCGTACACTTACGTAACATTCTCTTTACAATCAAATAATATTACTACCAAGTTTATATCTCTACCCATTTTTGAATTCTTGCCCCAAAAGTCAATATACCCCACATTTAGATAAAAACTTCAAAATTTTCAAAAATCTAATTTTATACAGGGTGTCTCTTAAATAGGGGGACATGGCTTAACCGCAGATTCCAGAGGCTAAAATAAGACGATTTAACCAAACTTGCTTCTACCGAAAAGTGTACCATTTAGCCAGAATTCTGCTTCAAAGTTCTTCGAAAAAAAAAAAAATTTGCTTATTGTAACCGGACGCTTTATTCGATTTGGATGAAATTTGGTATGATAGTTTATATGGTTATAAGTCATCTTTTAAGATGATACTTGTTATTATTAGTGTACAACTAGTGTATGAAACTTAGGTGTCCCAACATTGATTAGACCATAACTTTTTAATGGCAATGCCGATAACGTGAAATTATTTTTTTTCAGAAAGATACTTCAATAGTAAACTTTTCTCTCTGTGTGTAATTTGTGATATCTGTTACGGTTCAGACAGAAAAAAATAAAACCTGAGTGACTACATCGTGAATATTTTTAAAATTAATTTAATCTAGCAGTCTATCCAAATGTCAAACAATTAATTTTTAATGACAGTAACGAGTTGTCAATCTTCTCAACTTGTTTAGGAGTAAGCTAACATATTTATTCGTGTTATTTATAATAATGGTAGTAAAATACTATTAGGCCGAACAAACAAATGTTACTAGTTTCTGAATATTGCGAAGGAATTTTTTGACAACCCATAAACAATTGTTACTGTCATTAGAAATTCGTTGTTTGACATTTGGATAGACTGCTAGATTTAATTTATTTTTAAAAAATTCACGATGCAGTCACTCAGGTTTTATTTTTTTCTGTCTGAACCGTAACAGATATCACAAATTGCACAGAGAGAGAAAAGTTTACTATTGAATGTATCTTATAATAATTTCACGTTATCGGCGTGGTCATTAGAAAGTTATGGTCTATTTAATGATGGGACACCTACGTTTCATACACTAGTGGTTCACTAATAATAGCAAGTATCATCTTAAAAGATGACTTATAACCATATAAACTGTCATACCAAATTTCATCCAAATCGAATAAAGCGTCCGGTTATTATAAGCAAAATTAATTTTTTTTCAATGAACTTTGAAGCAGGATACTGGCTAAATGGTACACTTTCCGGTAGAAGCAAGTTTGGTTAAATCGTCTTATTTTAGCCTCAGGAATCTGTGGTTAAGCCATGTCCCCCTATTTAAGAGATACCCTGTATATGTATATACTTCTCAATGCGCTGATACCAAATTTTGAAACCGCAGGTCGATATCTCTTTTCATTCTCGAGATATTTAGATTCAAAAATGGGTCCAGATATGAATTTGGCAACAGCACCATTCGATTCTACGGGCAAAATTATATAAGTACACTAATTTTCAGAATTTTTGAACACCGCATACAATCTCTAAAGCAAAATAACTGAAAATGACCAAAAATATATTAAATTACAGTTGACGTTAATTTACGTTTTAGTTTTTGAAGCTGTGAACACCAACCATAAAGTCTTATTTATAATTTTATTTATATTTCTTATTTTCGTAGCTGTGAATGAGTTTTAAAGGCTCATTTTATATAGTTGCTATGGATATTTATTTATTTCATTTCTACCTTTTGAATCAAGTCACAAAAGATGCCATTTTTATGACGTTTGAAGAAAAATTAATATTTTTTATACGCGATTACGCTTACGTTTCGAACTAAAAATGAACTTGAATCGGAGCTCAATCCCCAACCCGAATTTTAAAATCCGGTTCGATTTCAACTCGGATTCAATTGAAAAATATATCTGAGGTTCGGTTCTGGGTGTGGGTTCGATGCCCTGTTACAAACACAAATCTACGAGTTGTTTATTATTGTTGTCTTTACTTGTGTTGACATTATGTTTGATTGAAGGTCAAAACTTTTCCGTATTTTGAAATCATTCAAATCTACAAACTTAAAATGCAAAATTAAATTTCACTGTCAAAGTAACTGTACCCATAACCTGTAATTTGAAGATGCGGCTAAAATTATAGGGCTACGTTAGGTAATAATAGATTTTAAAGTATTGGGAGTTTTAAGAATACACGTTTGGCAACTTTGTTTCTCATTTAAAAGTTTCCGTCGTAAGATTTGTTGCTAGTATGAGGGTCACGCTAGAATGATTGAGAATAAGCCAATCAGATGTAGGTGAGGGTGGCGGGTGTTCTATTGCTTGTACTCATATATATATTTTTGGTCGAGTGAATAAACATTCTTAGCTCACGTGGTTTATACAATATTTTATTCAATTTTGACGTTTTAAACTGTCATTATTAACTCCATAGCAACAATTATAAGTAACACTTTTTTCACAAGTGAATTAAAAATTTTTATTCAATTTTGACGTTTTAAACTGTCATTATTAACTCCATAGCAACAACTATAAGTAACACTTTTTTCACATGTGAATTAAATTTGTTTTTAAATCACTCTTACAAAATTTTATCTCACTCTGGCATTCTGCAACAAAAAATGCATTTAAAAATAACATCAAGAACGAAAATAACACTTACCACATAATTTATCAGACATTATCAGCCCTTTTCATTATTTTTTACGACATAAATAACAGACAATGAAACTTTTTAAATATGTGACTTGACGTCTATCAGCGACGATTGTCATGCTTAGCCTAGTAACTGATCAATTTTTTATTCTGTCAAAATTAAATATTATAATGGTTTTTATTATTATTTCGTCAAAATTGAATAAAATATTGTACAAACCACGTGAGCTAAGAACGTTTATTCACTTGAAGAATTTAACTCACTCGCCCTTAGGGCTCGTGAGCTAAACTTTCTTCTCATGAATAAACATTACCTTAGCTCACTTGGTGTGTAAATATCTATTAAATCACTCTCACATTTTTTTTAATTCACCCTGCAACAAATAATGCATTTAAAATAACATCAGACACGAAATTAACACTTACCATAGTATTTATCAGCCATTTTCATTATTTTTCAGAGCACAAATGACAGACAATAAATCTTTTTAAATAGATGATTTGACATCTATCATCGACAATTGTCATGCACAGTCTACTAACTGATTAGTTTTTTGTTTTGTCAAAATTAAATATTATAATGGTTTTTATTAGTATTTCGTCAAAATTGAATAAAATATTGTACAAACCACGTGAGCTAAGAACGTTTATTCACTCGAAGAATTTAACTCACTCGCCCTTAAGGCTCGTGAGCTAAACTTTCTTCTCATGAATAAACATTACCTTAGCTCACTTGGTGTGTAAATATCTATTATTCAATTTTGACGAAATAATAATATAAACCATTATAATATTTAATTTTGACAAAATAAAAAACTACTTAGTTCGTAGACTGTGCATGACTATCATCTATAATAGACGTCAAGTTATCTATTTAAAAAGCATTATTGTCTGTCATTTGTGTCGTGAAAAATAATGAAAATGGCTGATAATATCTAATAAGTGTTGTGGTGAGTGTTATTTTCATGCCTGATGTTATTTTAAATGCATTATTTGTTGCAGAGTGAGTTAAAAAAAATTGTGAGAGTGATTTAAAAAAATTTAATTCACTTGTGAGTATAATGTTACTTATACCGTGAGTATTTTTTAACGTGAAACATTGGGTTTGTCATATCCATGGTTACGACTTGATATTTGAATGACAGCAATGTATTTGCCCGTTCCATTTCAAATGGAACATAGGGAACGAATCTGACAGAAGTATTATATTTAAACATTGTAAGAAATTTAGCGGAATCAGAAAACCACTCAAGAGCCTAAACATATTTCGGGCACAAGGTGCACACAGTATTTTTTCTACATTTAAATTTAATTTTTAGAAAACAGGTATAATTATTGAAACAAAATTAACATCTAATGACATCTTATCAAGATGACAGATAACCGTTGAATTTTCCTATGAGTTATGATTTGACATTTGATTGACAGCAATGTATTTGTCTGTCTCATTTAAAATGACACATGGGGAATAAATTTGACAGAAGTATTATATTTAAATATTGTAAAAAATTTAGCCGAGTCAGAAAACCATTCGGGCACTATATTTATTCTACAACTAATTTTAATTTAGAATGCAGGTATAATTATTTAAACAAAATTAACCTCTATTGACGTCTTATCAAATGTCAAATTCGTTCCCTATGTTTCATTTTAAATGCAACGTGCAAATACATTGCTGTCTATCAAATGTCAAGTCGTAACCATGGATATGACAAACCCAATGTTTCACGTTAAAAAATATCACGGTAGTTGTTGCTATGACAGTTTAAAACGTCAAAATTGAATAAAATTATATTCTTTTCGCTTAGTAGTACTATAACTACATTGAAGTTGTGACGTCAGATCATTATAGTGCCTATAGTTTTTATTAAAATTATGAATGAAAAGTGTTATATTTTAAAAATATTTTGGTACAAAATCATGTAAAATTAGTCATATTTTCATAATATGACAAAATATGTGTAACTTTTTTTTAGTACCGGACCCGATTCTATCGTGACCCTCATATGTACATCATGTAAAAACAAATTATGGAAGTTTTATGCTGGATTGTACTTTTGTATTTAATTTACATATTTAGAAAATATGAAACAAATAAGAAAATTTAAAACAATGATACATGAATAAACAAATACTAATAAATAATACAAATAGTACTGGAAAAATATTTTCATTTGTTCATTGAAATAAGGAATATTCCAGAACTGTGAAAGTATGATTATCTTATACATCAAACATGTCATTTCATTATTATTACTATTATTATTAAACATAAACATGCTTCAAACAATAATAATAATAAATTCTTAGTAAAATACGCATGAATAGAATAATAAAAATAATAAGCCTCATTCACAGCGACGAAAATAAAAATTAAATTATACAAAAAAATAATAACGATATAAACAATAGATTCTTATGAAAGTGTCCACAGCTCTCGAAAATAAAATTAAACATAAGATATAAACACAATTATTTGCAAATGTTAAATATTTTACACAAAAATAAGCACATACATAACAACTGTCATTTGAGCTGTCAATTTACGTTCTGGCAAAAGTATTTCAATTTAAATATAATTTTAAAAACTGTTTTATGACAAAGGTTCGCATATATTATTTCGTACAGTGCTTTAAAAGTTATGTAGTTGTTATTATTGCTTGCTAATTATGGATATACAGTGTGTCCCATTTAGAGGTGCCACCATTGGGATCTCGAGAACTATAAGAGATGCGATGTCGGTTTTTCAAAAAATACTCATAGGGCACTAGATAATGACGAAAAACTGAATATTGTTGATTTTTTCTTTTTCACATAACTTCTAATCTATTAATAATTGAGAAAAAAGTTTCAAATATAAAAGATAGATATTTTTATTAACTAATCAGTGGCGTACGAAATAAATTTTTATATCCGTAATTTTTTGGGATATAACACAAACTTATATTTTTTTAAATGGAACCCCATACCTGATTTTAGTCTCAAAAAATGAATATTTTTTTCTCTTTTCAACGATGTAAGAGTTATTATGTTTTATATTTGTTTTGCCTTCAAAATTATTATTTTTTCCTTATTTTGTATTAAATTTACAATTATTTTGAAAATATTGGTAGATTTCTATTTGGATATACTCCTTGTATTTAAATAATTTATTTCGTACGCCACTGGTTAGTTAATAAAAATATCTATCTTTTATATTTGAAACGTTTTTCTCAATTAGTAATAGTTTAGAAGTTATTTGAGAAAGAAAAAATCAACAATATTCAGTTTTTCTACATTATCTAGGGCCCTATAAGAATTTTTGGAAAAACAAAAGCACATCTGAGATGGCCTCCCAAAGGCGCACAAAAAATTCCATTTAACCGACATCGTATCTCTTATAGTTCTCGAAATCCCAATGGTGGCATCTCTAAATGGGACACACTGTATTCAATGACAAAATGACAGTTGATGTTAATTTACGTTTTATTTTCGAAGCTGTGCAAACCAACCATAAAGTCTTTATTTATAATTTTATTTATATTTCTTATTTTCGTAACAGTGAATGAAACTTTATTCAAAAAATTATATTGTATTGAATACGGAGCGCTTTACATTTTAGTTTTCTTTCTACCGGGTGTCTGAATTTAGAAATACTAATTTGCCTCTAGCCATATCTCTTTATCTATTAATTTTAGTGCAAAAAGTGTAAGGACAAAAGTTGTTCTGAATTAAAAACTGGGTCTAGTGTGCTCAAAATTATATAACATATTGAAAATTACTTTAAAATTGTTGTAATTATTTAGCAAATTTCGTGAGATACAAATATATTTAGCCAATTCACTAGACACAGTTTTTAATTCTGAAAAACTTTTATTATATCGTATTCATTTAAAATTTGATTGTCCTTTTCGTCAATTGTTTTTCAGTTTTATGAAGGTGGCGGGAATTACCCAATTATTTAAAAATATCAAATCTTTATAGTATTTCTCAAGCATTTTAAATTTTTGTTTACATATACGTACATTCTATTTAAAGTACAGTTGTCACGTTTGTCAATTGTTTACCTGTATTATGAAAGTGGCTGGAGTTTCACAACAATTGTCTTTACAATAACAAACCACATACTCGTATATCGCTTATTTACTATTGGGTCATCGACATCAGGTATGAACTTTAACATAACCTATCACTTACATTTATCAGTAAAAAACAAAACACTCACCGCTTTACACATCCATTTGTATCACATAACCTATAAGTTGGGTTTCACTGTCACTGCACTGAACTTATCAACGGGTGGCGATGACGCAAGACGCGGGAAAGGGTTTGGCAACTGCAGCTAAGTTCTGCCGGCAAGCACCGATGACATTTGATTGAGGTTAGTTTGTGTTTGTACTTTGTAAGCGCGCGCGTTTGACAGTTGGAAGGCACTGAGCGAATACCTTGCGCGCTGGTTGCTGGCCGAGAGAGCACTGAACTACAAGCAGCGCATGCACGACGTTACACAACTGTGGCAATGGCCTTTCGGGGTAAGAAAAGTGAAAATTCGGTGGTTTGTTTGGGTCTGCCGTTGACCTTTCCCAGAGTTATTTGTTGGCGGTTTAACGTTTAAAGGGAAATTACTGCGCAAAATGTTACACATTTAGCAAAATTGTTATCATAATAATTTTACAACTATGTTTAGGGATGTAATCAGAGGAAGGTGTTATAAATTTATAGTACTTTTTAGCTAAAATTGTTTATTGATAATAACATAAAATCGATATTACAAAAATAGTAGCCAGCAATCACGTGGCATGTGAACAGATAACTTTTAAACCCTACTACAATATTTTTATAATTTGTGAATTTATATAGGTACTTAAAAGTTTTAAAAATATCATTCAATACAATCCTGTATCACGTGTATATTGAAATTTATATATAGTTTGTACAGAAATCTATCGTTATGGCCCTCTCATCAGGTCTACTGTTCGGGATTAAAGCTCCTATTAAACCTCCTTTAATGATAAAGTAACAACAAGTAAAACACAGAACTTGAGAAATAATATAGTAAAAAATCTAATGTAGCCAGCACATTAACAATTCTATGTATTTTGCGCAAATCCCTTACCGAAAGTTCTTTGAAAAAGATTCTATATATAGGATGTTCTGAAAATGAGTGAAAATCTTCAGGTAGAACGATTCTTTGAGAACTAAGCGATTTTTTAACAATCTTCTACATAAAATCATTGCTTTTTACATTCTAGAAGAATTGTGTAAAATTTGATGTACGTAGCTAAACGTTTGATACCAAATCTTTAAAATATTAACTTTTCTAAAGTAGATTTTTTTAAATTTGAATACGTACGACTACCATGTATAAAACAGTTTTTTGTTTGAAACAGAAATTATAATAGTTATTTACATTCGAGTGCGCGTAAGTTGTATTTTACAGCGCGACAGCTTTGTTTAAGGCACGAGCCCTTAAGGCGAGTGCCTTATTAGCTGGTAATGAAAATCACTTTTTTTAATGAGATAGGTTGTACTTCTGAAAAGGGTTAGTTTAAAATACTGGGGTTAAGTCAATTTCCAAATTTGATTTTACTTACCTTCATTAGAGTACTTCTTCTAGTAAAAATGTATCTGTAATAATAGACGTTGTTTATGACTGATAATATGTTTATTTGCTCATGCTTTCTTCGTAATAAATAATAGCTAGGTGTCGATATTTGACATTTTATCAATGTTCGCCTCGCGTATTTGACAGGTATATCGATCGGTGACTATGTTGGTAACGGTGGATTTTTGCAGTAATGACAGATGTCGCTGCCGTGATTTTGGTTTATATAAATTAATTTTAAATATAGGAAATGTTAAAGTAAAAAAATAACTTATGTAGGTAGTACTTTTTTACATGAACTTTATTATAGTAAAGATGATTTCTTTTCTAAATGTCCATAAACGCCCAGTGTATTTTGATTATTTTACCGCATAGTTAGACAAGTTACAACACAGTAAGCGTAAAATGTAGGTTACACTTGCTGTGTATACAATTGTAAAGTTCCCATTACACTTCAGGAGGGCAAAAATAAAATTTTGACGTTTAAAAGTTATGTCTGGAAACTGATGGATATCAGTTTGAACATTTATTATCCAGCAATATTTTAATACAAACGTAATTATTTTCTACAAATTCCATAGCGACGCCTGGTAAACGCCCGCAAAGTACGAATATATCATCTTCATTATCGATAACTGCGTATAAAACAGATTGGTACACCCAGCAATGGGTAATACGCCGTGATGATATATTTATTTAATTAAAAAAAATTCTAAAATCAGAAAGTGTAATACTAATTTTTCTATAGAACTCGTGAAAAGATATTTTGCGGTTTATATTTGATTTTTGTGTACCCACTGGTTATAATATTTATTAAAGAATAAATAAATATATCATCACGGCATATTACCCATTTCTGGGTGTGCCAATATCTACCGTGTTCCCGTAACTTTGGTGTGTGCCATTGTTACTCGTTCATAGCGTGTTCCCGCAACCTTGGTGTGTGCCATTGTTGCCCGTTCATTGTTGATCGTGCGTAGTAGAGAAAATATCCTGCAAGTATCGCTGGTTCATTGTTACTTTGCTTTGTTATATTTATTACTTTCTCGTTTTAATTTATTTTAATAAAATATTAAAAATGATTACAATTGATTTCATTGTGAAAAGCCGAACTCTGTCTCCACTAAGCTACCCGAGCACTTTTTGGAGTTCCAGCCATCCTTTTCAGCGACGCTATGAGAGCGTCCTTTACAGGATCGACCATCTCTCCTTATGCTGTGTTTCCGATTTATTGGCGCCCGAGCAAACCCTTTGACAGCATGGAGAACGAGCAGGGACGTCATTACAAAATGGCGACCGAAGAGGGACAACAGCGTCCTTTCTATTTTTCGCCGTTACAAATGGCGCCCGAGCAGGGACAACAGCGTCCTTTTTCTTTTCGCCGTTACAATATGTAGACATCGGTAATGATGACGATATATTTTACCGTGTGGGCGCTTACCAGGCGTTACCTCACGGGCACTCATAGCTGGTGTGGAGAGTGCACCACAGGGGTCACTTTTGTGCCATTTTAAAATTGGAAATATTAAAGAAACAACTAAATTATATATAAAACTTTTTTTAAATCTTATGGACATAAATTTCTTAATTTTCTTAATAATTACACTTTGTGCTGCACTTTCTATTACAGATTTGAATCTGATGATAATAATAATAGTAATAATAATAACAATAATAATAATAATAATAATAATAATAAAAAACAGATTTACATATATACAACATTGAATAATAAGCCAAGATGATATTATTATTGTTATTAATATGTATTATTACAGGGAATTTATTTTAACATGCAACATATGGCGAATCACTTCCATAGTTACTCACTATTGTCAAAAAATGACAGTAAAGTAATTTTTGTCCATTTTAAAATGCAACATACACAATTTGTAGTTTTGTATTATCAAAACTAATTTCCAATAAATTAGCCTACATACGATTAACAAATAATCAAAACATGAATGTTGTACATCTTAACAAACTTTAGCTTACAAAAATTCATAATTTTCATGTAATAAATGTTAAAAAATACCCCCAATCACTCTTGAGGCAATATTCTAGTCGGTCGTAATAAGAATTGACACCATTTGTGATGTGTTCTGGAGGTATCTCCTGTGCTGCAATACTATTTATAATGTTGCATTTTAAAATGGACAAATATTACATTGCTGTCATTTTTGACAATAGTGAGTAACCATGGAAGTGATGAACTATAATGTTGCATTTTAAAATAAACTCTCTGTATATACTTTTCATGGATACATTTTTGTAGTGCAATATAGGCTGCCACATGGAATATAATATGCACGTGTATTGAGTATTGCAAATAATATCAAAAGAAATTCTTCCAAGAATATTTCTATTATTTCTTTTATTGGATTTTTAAATATAAATTTTATTTATAATATTGTCACTTATTGAAAATTTATAAAAGTATAACTTAGTTAAAAGGTGAAAGAATACAAAAGTAAATTCAGAATTCACTTAAATTTAAACATTCAAATGTAATAAATAAACATCATTATGGTTTTGGTTATTTTTTGGTGTGATATTTTTTATTAATATAAATATCGCATAATTTTCATTTTTATCTATTACAAAAAATATTACTTGAATCTTGGTCTTATTGAAATCATTATACACAGTGATTGAAAATGGCCTTAGATAACGGGACCACTTTTGGTCTAAAAATAATGTCAAAATTATTAGTGGGATTTTGAAACCAGCGTTAAATAACGTTCGGCGTTAAGTAACGATAGTAATGTTTTCGTTTCAGCGTTATATTTGTATTATGAAACTTTGACATGAACGCGGAACGTTAAAAAACGCCAGCGTTATTTCACTTCGAATACATTCATGTGATCTTTCTCTTTTTATATTTTCAACCAATAAAAAACGATTAAACATAACAAAAACAGCATTTACTGCCAATTTTAAAAGTATGCCATACGTTAAATAAACGAGTATATTTACTCTGGATATTTTGTGGTAAATAAATACATTAGTTTATGATTTTTGTCGACATAGGTACGTAAATGAAATAGTCTCTTTAACCATAAAAATATACAAGAATGTAGGCTTCTGGAATTGCTTGCATTCTTTACAATATTATAGATAATGTTAGCTAGTCTGCAGTCAGAAGATTTTTGAAAGAAGTTGGTTATACTTTACAATTTGCAATACAAAACCACTAGGGAAGAAAAAACAGTTTAAAATATTTGTTCTGGTTATGAAAATTTCCAGTATATAATTAATTTTCTAATGCATTTATAATTTTCTCTATTTATTTCTATGTTGAATTGTTGTAATCTGTTATATTCTTTGTTGTAATCAAACCCAACTGTGACGTCGACAAAAAATAATTTAACTAATCCAAAAATAAATGGTTTAGAATAATTTTGAGTACATAATTGATAAATCTGGGATCAAAATAAACAAATGATGAACTGTAATAGATTTTTTCATTTGTTTGTTAATAATTTTCAATATTTTTCGCCCCAAAAAATTAATAATTTATCTTTTATTCGTAAAATAAATAAAAATAAATATATCATCACGGCATATTATCCATTTCTGGGTGTGCCAGTATCTACAACACATGTAGACATCGGGAATGATGACGATATATTTTACCGTGTGGGCGCTTACCAGGCGTCACCTCACCGGGCACTCATAGCTGGTGTGGAGAGTGCACCACAGGGGTCACTTTTGTGCCATTTAAAATAAAGAAAACAGAAATAGAAAAAAGAAAAGAAAAGAAGAATGTTGACTTGTTATATATTATTGAAAAGCTTATAAATTAAGCAAAAAGACGACACTATTTATTTTCAACATAGGTTGCCATTTAAAAAATCATAAGTTTGTGTTATATCTCGAGAACTATTAAGATTTCGAAAAATCTAATTACAACGTTTTATTTTACCTGAAAAACGGTACAAAATTAGTCAAAATAATTTTTCTCATATCTTATTTAATAAGATATGAGATATTTTCGAAATGAGCGAAAAATGAGTTTTAGCCTGTAGCTCAGAAACAAAAGAAGATCGAAAATTCCTGTGATGACTATTGACTATTAAACTTTTGTCAAAAAGTTGACTCTGGAATGTACAAATTATTTTGCTCTAACATTAATAATTTCCGAGGTACCCTAAAAAACATCGAAAATGAGATACCCTGTACTTTAGTGAGGATTTCAAATAATAGTATATTATATGGCAGTGTGTGTGAAGCTGAAATTTTTACATAAGGGTGGACCACCCGAATGTAAAATAGGCTTCACACACGTGTTACATACTATACTTTTTCTACGACCTTGCAATAAAATATAATTTTTTCTTGATATTGTCATTGTTTTAACGTAAAGCCTCTGTATTATCGACTTGTTTAACCATGCTTACCAACGTTACGGGGGTTTAACAGCTTTGTTATATTAAAATAATATGTCATACGTTAAATAATAGTAATAGTTTAGCTTGTGAATTTATGTACTTTTCGTAGTGGTCGTCGGAAAAAATAATTTATGTCAATTTTCATTCAATAGTCTATTATATGCACATTTCAATAGTGATATTCAATATATCTTCCCAATAACTGATATTTAGGGATTAGTGGCCAAGGTTAAGATTTATATTTAAATAAAATACAGACTTATTTTTACCTTAATTTTTTATTGATTCTCAGAAACTACTGGGAGAACCAATTGCATGCTAGTAAATTATTAAATTACACAAAACAATTTTTATAGCAGTGATTCTAAACATTTTATATTTTACGTTCAACATTCAACATAATTACAACAATGAAATAAACTATCACAATAATCCCTTCCTCGATCCACATCTACAACATCTAGTGTCCAACAGCTGAGTTGCTCGGGCACAACCTCCAGGGGTTAATGACATCTTCTGCATCTCACTCTCTCACACGCACTGCTCTCCGTATCTATCTGTCTTTGTCTACGCGCTCTCTCGCGAGAGAAAGGTATCGCGCGAGAGGAGAGCACTCTCCTAGCGAAATTCTTTCGGGTCGTTGTAACCAGCGTTTTCCACGAGAAGAAAACAGGAAAACGATGGAAAACTGAAAGGAAAAGTCGTGAGTGGATTAATAATAGTGTTGGTTGATGGATGTAAATGTTTTAGCTTCTTTCCTATCGGGTGTGGCAGATTTTAATAATGAAGCCCTGCAATATAGGAACAAATTAGAAAATGATTGACAACAATAATTAATGTTTTATTGTTGATATTTACAGAGTGTACAATATGAAAAAGTGCCGTAAATATGAGCAAACCTGAATTAAGTATTGTTTCATACGTGAAAATTAATTGCAAAAATTTAAGGTAGTAAATTTTGACAATATCTAATTATATTAAGGGCTGTAGCTCGCTATCTATTAGTTATAGAAAAAAAAATCTGATGTGGCCAACACATGACCTTCCGCCAATTCCATGTTTAAAATAGCAGTGAGCTTTAAGTAAAGTGTCATTTCCGGTTAATTGTTTGTAAATAAAATCTAATTTGTTGTCCAATAAATAGAAAAGTCTGTAATACGAAATTTTGGATTGTTTTATTGTTTTTCCTCAAAAATTTGTTAGAGCTCCAAATTAAGTACTACATCCGGTTTATCATATATGGTTAAAATCTAATATGTTGTTTCAAATTATATATGAGTTTTAAATACCAAATTTGAGAAGTTTTGGATCATATTTTAATAGGCTTTAAGGAAAAATCGTCACACACGTACATTCTTATAAAAATCAGCATCATCTTCTAGGTGCTCTAAAACGCAATCTTTGTAAATTCTTCGCCGTACATAATCCATTTCGTAAACGTGTAGTTGTAAATTAATATTAATTTATAGTGCTGCAAAAATAGCAATTATGTATGATGGAAAATATATTATTTTTACAAACCTTAATAAAATATTTTACTATTATATTCTCATTAACACGGTTTCATTACTAATTTTAATATAATTGTTGCCTGTCAGTGACATTTGTTTAAATATGTCAAATCTGTCATTAAAATTATGATTTTGTTTGACGCATAGGCTAGGTGATACATGGAAATAAATTATATTATATATTCATATTTAAAGTTATTTAGAGTTATTTACTAAATATTATTATCGTAGAATTGAAGATTAAACCATTATATTCCATTTTAATTCGTAAAAGTTGCTAAAAATTATATTCAATGAATTTTTTACAAGAAAAACTGTTAAAAGCTTGTATAAATGATACTTCCGATTATCCCATATACACTAAAAACTAATGAGCACTTCCCATATTAGTATAGAATGGGTATACAAAATTTCAAATTTTTCTGATTGATAGTATTTGAGTAATCGTGTCCACATGATCCACACACACAGACACACACACATACATACCTACAGACATCATTGTAAAAATGTTAAAATCGGATTCTGGGGACATCAAAACGTGCTTATTATATAAAATCTCTATATGCTATTTTTAGCACGATCCCTATACCTCCCTTACCTAGGGTAGCGGGAGGTAAAAATATTTTAGACAAAAGTTGTAATAAAGTAGGCTAAAACAAATTTTAAGAGAGCTGTCAAAAATATTAATAAAATTAAAAGTTATAACTCATTGATTTATTTTGAAATTTATTGATTTGAAATGCGGATGATTGTGAATAAAATAGTATACATAACCTCGGTAGGAGTTTCATCACAACCTCGCGCTTTATCTCATACATAAACCCTCGGCCGTAATAAAACATTTCCCACCTCAGATGTAATATACTAATATTCATGTTTAGTCAAGTTTAACACAGGCTGGTAGATATTTTATACATAGGTATGGTGTTTGATAGTATTTAGGATTTTTAATTAAAAGATAAATTTAAAGTTTAACTATATCTGATTTATTGAATACTGCTTAGCACCGAAGACATAACTAACTAAAATTTACTTGTTTCAAACAATAACTATTAATAGGTACATTTACAACCAAATTTACTCAAATATGTGTCAAAAGTTTATATTTATTTGATCACTATTTTATATTAAATGTTTAGTATTTAATGATCAGTAAATATAAAGCCTCATTTCCACCGAATGTCTTAATGCTTAATACATAAGGCTTAATGAATTATAACAATTTACTAGGATACCATTTCCAGCTATTTTGTTTAGTGACAATTCAACAGAAATGTCATATCTTTTTTCCGAATTACTTGTTGTTTAATAGACTGTCATTGCAGCAGCAATTCTTCTTTTTTCAATATGTTATACCTATACACAATTTTCTGTATTTATATCGATACCGAAAAATTAATTAAAAGTTAATAATTATAAAATAGACTGGGAGTTGACAGTTCAGGTTAGAATTTTTCAATCATTTGTTTTTACGCATTGCTCTTAGTTCTTAAGCATTAAGCCTTATGCAAAGCTGGAAATGGTAGTAAACGTTGTCGTATGATAAACATTTTTACGCATTGCTCTTAGTTATTAATTATTGCTCTTACGCATTAGGACAATAATTAATAACTAAGCGCAATGCGTAAAAATGTTTATCATATGACAACGTTTACTACCATTTCCAGCTTTGCATAAGGCTTAATGCTTAATAACTAAGAGCAATGAGTAAAAACAAATGATTGAAAAATTCTAACCTGAACTGTCAACTCTCAGTCTATTTTATAATTATTAACTTTTAATTGATTTTTCGGTATCGATATAAATACAGAAAATTGTGTATAGGTATAACATATTAAAAAAAGAAGAATTGCTGCTGCAATGGCAGTCTACTAAACAACAAGTAATTCGGAAAAAATATATGACATTTCTGTTGAATTGTCACTAAACAAAATAGCTGGAAATGGTATCCTAGTAAATTGTTATAATTCATTAAGCCTTATGTATTAAGCATTAAGACATTCGGTGGAAATGAGGCTTTAATTTACAAGTTAAGGTTAGGTTATGGTTAGATCAGTTGAAGTTACTGTTTAGATTAGGTTTAAGTTTAAGTTTTCATTATAAATTACTTATTTATTATTAATATAAAATCATTTAGTATAAAATACTAGTCAAATAAATACTAGTGGGGGGATCCGGATCCGGATAGTTTTGGTTTCGGATCCAAAAATATCCGGATATCGGGATAATTGAATGTTGAAAATGTTGAACTATTCGGATCTCGGATCCAAATCTCAGTATTGGATTTTGGATCCGGATCTGAGTATTGGATTTTGGATCCGGATCTGAGTATCGGATTTTGGATCCGAATCTGAGTATTGGATTTTGGATCCGGATCCGAATATGATTATGAGTATCGGATTTTAGACATGGAAAAACAATCCCTTTTATGTGAAACACGTGCACGATATAAATAAATAGGTATTTCGACACTTGCAATGAACCTGTAACCATTATTTCTCAAATTTAATCTTAATCTCGTTTTCTTTGAAGTATTTGTTGTAATGAATGTTAAAATTTTAGAACTACAAAATTCTGAGAAATATCCTTCTCGTATTTGCACCAGCTACCTGTCTATTTTAGAGGGGTATTATAACATTTATTGCTGTTTACAGACCTCTGTAGAGACCCACTGTAACGGTTTGAATTTGAACTCACTTCCAGATGTTTGCCTTTACATTCATAATGAATCGGATCCAGAATTAAAATTCGGATCCGGATCCGTAAACAACACATTGAATCCGAATGGGATCCGGACCCAAATCAGGATCCGAATTCAAATCCGAGTTAAATTTACGGATATCCGCTTCAATATCCGAACATCGGATATCCGAGGAACCGGATATTTTGAAATCCGGGACCTCGGATCCATGTTTTAACGGATCCTCACAGCACTAATAAATACCAGCTTACAATATAGAATTGTGGCAAATTTATTTATACTGACAATAAAGTATGTCATTAAAATAATTACAATATTAAAACGACATTGTAAATTTAATTATGATAATTTATAATTAAGCGCAATACAGATAGTAATCTGTAAATATTACACTCCATATAAATATAATTATAGATAACAGTTCACCAAGAATTTCAATAATTCTAATATTTTACCACATCACGTCAAAAACATTCAAATTGCAAAATAAAACCTTCAGGATTTATTTTTAACTTGAATTTAAAAACAAACAAAATAAAAATAGAGAAGGTTCAATGAAATTAATTCGAAGTATCTAACGTTTCGAATAGAAAAAATGTCAGCCGGTAAAAAATCATATAAATATTTATATCTGCCGAAAATGAAAGTTTCAAATTTTAAACATCAAAAATTAATGTCATGTAAATCTATACTACTTCAAAAAGTTTATGTGTACGAGTAGTTTGGAACTTTTACTTCATTTAAATATCTGCACATTGGTAAATAAAACATAGTTAAATGTCAGATATATTATTATAATTTTACGCTTTCATTGTCATTCTAAAGAGATATATTTATAGTGTACAGGTGTCCCATTTTCGATGTTTTTACCTTTTATCACCCTTAGGGAGGTATTGTCTTTGCTCAAAATTTCGGTGGTACGTTTTAGGGTCCCTAGAATACGATTTACTAGTTTTACGATGTGCCTATAGTGTGCGTGTGTGTGTGTGTGTGTGTGTGTGACAAAAATTTATCCGATGATAAATCTAATACTACACTTCTAAAAATTATAATTCTTTCGTATCCCTCTTCTTTACATCTATAGATTTTGGTGATATTTGGTCAACCGGAAGTTGTCTTATTTGAAGCTCTCAACAATTTTTATTGAAAAAGCGCAGTTAAATATCATTTTTTGACATTTTATGTGGTTATCAATATGAAATAATATCTTATTATCTATACGGTTTGATTATACATTTTCCTTCATATTCGATAGATATAGAGTTATAAGCTTGTCAATATTTAACAATTGGGTATTCCGACATTTTTTAAAAATATTTTTTTACATTAGTACAGACCAGTAGGACTCTGAATATTTAACTTTGAGTAAGAAAATGTATGCATCACATGAGATATGAATTTTAAAAAATTTAAATTTTCTTATCATGGCGCGCTTATGACGTCAACTCGATGGTGACATCTGCAACGAACTTCAGCGCATAAACCATAAACTTCGCTTTCGAACCGTAGTTTTATAACAAAATATTACAGAACTTTACCCAAATATTGTTTTTTATTGTATTTAACATGTCTTCTGCACACATATAATTCTAATTATATATATTTTTATTGTATGAGGAAGTTTCTAAGTGTCAGAGATTGTTCCAATTCATTAACCAGATTGGCGGTATTTCTGATGGATATATGCATTTTACCATAATTTTACCTATAATTTCAAATATTTAATTAATAAAATAATAAGAAAAATTAAATATACTTTCCAGAAAAAGCTATCAGAATGTCACTAAAACTGTTGATATTTGACAATGACATGTGTCATGTTATAAACATTGGAATTTGTCTACTGGTGTCCTTAGTGCCTTAGCCTCTGCGATTAGTGTACTCTATAAATTATTGTGTCTTTATCTCTAAATCTATGCAAAATATAATAAAAATTTTAAGTGTATTAGATGGAGAATTTTATGTTCTTCAATATTCAAAATCCCAAAAAATTATATTTAGAAGAATTTTTCTAAGAAACTACTACTTCCGGTTGTTCAATTGTTACCAAAACCTTTTCAGCTCTTCCCAGGAATGTCAGATTGAGGAAACTGCAGTTAAATATTTTTTAAGTCTTATAGTTTTTGAGGAACCGTATCTACAACATCCAGACATACATACACACATACACACATACACACACACACACATACACACACACACACACACATACACACACACACACACACACACACACACACACACACACACACAGACAGACATCATTTTAAAAATGTTATAATATGATTCTAGGGACCTTAAATCGTGCTTATTCAATAAAATCTGGATATGCGAATTTTAGCATGAATCCAATAGGTAAAAATGAGGATTAGCTTAAAATTTTCGAGAATCGGGCTGTAAATCTCTATGCGGCTAACATCCAGACTAAACAGAGAAACATTTGAGAAAAATAATAACAATTTCTTAACAGAACTTTGACTTACAAAGATACATTGATACTGAAATTATAATTTAGAAGAGTTTTTAATAAAGTTATTTGCTTGATATTGTTTTGCCACATAATTAAAAAGTCGTTGGGAATTTTTTATGAGTAAGTATATTTTAGAGAATTTTATTATTTTATTTTTGCAACATTTTTAAATGAAACAAAATAAATGTATTATCAACTCTTTCAATAATACTGCAAAAAATCCAGCATGTAAAATATTTTATATCATACTCTATCTCTCTATCTCTCTCTAATACCTTTTTATGCAAGGCATTAAAAAGAAAGAAAAGCAAATCCGTATTCACCCTTGCATTTGTGCGACAGAGATAGTCGATGCTCGCACACCGATTGAGCAAGGTTACCGTGAGTGAGATAAAGTACGAACTATCGTTGATCGTGGGAGTTGGAAAGAGATAGCGACAGGGTCGCAACTTTGACCTAAATATTTTTGCAAGGTGAAGTCAAGATCGCTCAGTGACCTCTATGGTTGTGGAGAATGGGGGTTATGTAACAATGGTGGTTAGACAAGGAACGGAGATATAAAATGTTTTAGAAAGAGAGAGATGGTGTGTAAAGTGTGAGAAATTAATGAAAATTATCGTGGTTCGTATTATTTTCTAGTTTATGTAAGAATTATGATGTGGTCAGCATATTTTCTCTCGCCACTTTAATATTTATTTTATATAAATAAGTTTCTTTTACAAAGTTAAAAATGAAATTTTATGAATTTAAGTTCTGCATAATTAATATAATTCTGACTTAAACTGTAGGTAATAAAATAAACTACATTGTAGCACTGTTATATATATATATATATATATATATATATATATATATATATATATATATATATATATAATACGCATCTCATCTGTATTTTTAAGTGGGTTCATTATTATTTTTTCTTTCATTACTCGCTCACGGTAAAAATAAAGTAACGCAGGTTCAAAATTTTAATTCAGCATGAAATTCTCTTTCATATTATTTATTACACAATGGGATAGTTGCCTACCTTTTTTTCATTTAATATTTTTGAAGAGCGGGTAAAAACTTGTTACCCATATTTTTTCTTTTGACAAAATTTTTATTAATTAGCCAGAAAAAAAATAATGAAATTTGATTATTTGAATTACCGCCATGTATGACGTAGAATTACGCCGCGCCAATGAGTGGTCGTAAAGCCATAGCGTTTGTTTGTACGGGTAATGTAGATCTCATGTTTGGCGTTTCAACAATAGTTTGGAGGTTAGTATTTTAGTTTGTCTTTTTGGTATCGGTATTTTAAATTACATGTAACTACCTATGTGTTTATTTGTGAAGTAATTAATATATTTTGAGAGCCCAGAGAGAGAGAAAGAAAAATGAACTAATGTTAAATTCAAATTAAAACTTTCTCGCACGCCATGCCGTCTATACGTTTCATTCTTAAACATGGTTCTCTTCTCCAGTTCAATATAATGACGTCACAGAAAATTTTCTTTCTTAATTTACTAAAAAACAAATAATATTTAAAAAATAAAATTTATATGTTTATATATGTTTTCAACATAACATTACGTATATAGATATAAAAATAGGATTTTCAGTACCCCGCTAGTAGCCCATTATAACTGATAAAAACGAATAAAACACATTACAATTTCAAAGAAATATCTTTAATAATATTTAATATTTCACATCGGCTCATTTTTCATCCATTTCTCTGACACCGGTAAGACCATCCTATTGCGACGAGGTAACTGCTGTGCTCACTGTATATCTGAGGTAGAGAAGCGTAACGAAGTGAAGGTAGTGCATAGCTAAGACTGTACGACTAAACTATGAGCCCAAATTAATAATAATTCTAGAAAATAATGTTCAGCGCGTGAATCTTCTCAGCCTCTATTTCTAGGAATTTGAGTATATATTTTTAGTATGTTATTAACATAAAACAAATGAACAATATGTTCCAAACAAAATTTTGAAATTTCAGTTATCAAAAATAGCTGTTTTTCAAATAGTCATAACTTGGCCCCTAAAAAAAATTCAAAAAGTGTACGATTAACTTGTAGATCATACTTTCTTTTTTCAAATTTACGTTTGACGTTTATAAATATGATTTATGAAAACCAGAAAAAAAATCCATGATTATTGCAACTAATAATAGTCCAGTCATTTGGTAGAAAAATAAGGGTTTATTCCACAAAAGGTCGAGTATTTTTGATTTTTGGATATATTGTATATTTAGGGGTCCTAATAAAAAATGCAAGTTTTCCCCCTCGGGGGCCTTCGGGAAGCACCGCCAATTTGAGAAAAAAGGCGCAAAAAAGCGGTTTTTTCTAAATATCTTTTCACTGATTTGCATTAGGCAAAAATAGTTATTATCTAATTTGTTGACTATAAAATTCTCTACAACTTTTATCTAAAACATTTTTTTCTATAATTAATAGATAGCTAGCTACAGTGCTTCAAACAGAGCAAATTTTTTGAAAATTACATGAATGCTTCATTTAAATCATATTTTATTATATTTTTTTTTACGTTTTTTTACAAATTACTTTTTGACAATCAATTATTATTATTTAACTAATATATATATATAAATATTAATTATTGTTTATAGTTTTATTTTCATTCTAAAGATTTTTTATAGTCCAGCAAATTTATGATTTTACCTTTAAAGTAATTACAACAAAACCTTTTTAACGGAATCCAGTCCCAGAAAAGTGCGCCGAATAACATATCAATATTTTCCTGAAATCGGAGCATGGGAACCTCCCGCCAATTTGGTCAAATGGCGGCATATTCAGGTTTATGGCCATTTACTTAAAACAATTATGAAAATATTTAAATTATTCAAAAAAACAAACAATATTACGTACTTGTTACTTAGTCTAATAGGTTTCACTATTTACAACAGTTTACATTCGACGTGGCATCGAAAGAAGTAAGTTATCGATAACTGTTTTATAAAAATTGTTAACGTTTTCCTGCAATTTTTTAGTTTTTCATCCACCACTCTGATCTTGTTAAAGATACGATGATGCGGTTTTAAAATTTGAATTCAGCATAAAATTCTCTTTCGCATCGTGTATTACACTATTTTTGCCGATGAACAATTGGCGAATTACTGCCAACTAAAACTCATATGAAATTCCTCTAAAATTTTAAACATCTGAAAATCGGCTTTTTTTTCATTTTCTCATTCAAAATTTCAACAGGCTTACAGATAACCAATATTAAGTATTTAATAGGTGTCAAAGTGGTTGATGAAAAATTTCGGTTAGACATGTACTGAAAACATATGCATCTTTTAATTTTGTACACTACAGTTTTTGTCATAAAATGAACAGGAGAGCAGGAAATTTCAAAAAACTAAAATTTCATGTTATATTCCTTCCTGGAGAGACTTTTCATATTAATTTAGATTTTAGAAAATTATTTATAATATGTAGCAAGCATGTGTAATGATAATTATTATAATAATCTTTATAATAATCTCGTATTTCACTTTCGTTTGGAAAACATTGAACTTTGAAGAGAAAACTGTGTGAGTGTTTGAAGCACCATCTATACGACGTATTTCATATTTGAAAAACAAAATGGTTGCCGCAGGAAAGTAAAATTTTGTATGCTTTCGCTATCGCTCTACAGATGTCTCTCGCGACGTGTTTATTCCTGCTGTGCAGGAATTGCAGGAAACATGAAAATTATTTTTTGGTACTATCTAAATTATCGTTGTAAAAATAAGAGGAAAATAAATTCATATGTTCAGAAAAAATGAATATTTTAATTAAAAAGAATTAAATACAGACAAGTTATATAACTTGGACATCAATTACTTGTTATTATTTAGTTTGTTGATTTACTAATAAAGAATTTAATTGCATTATTACCGAATACCTTACAATACGTAAGTCAAGTTTATCAATTTTTATTGATAAAGTTAAAGTGCTAGTGAACAGACGTGTATGTTGCTGTGTTGTGTGCTCCTATATTGAGGATGACTTCCTAGTGATTGAAGACGACTTTTGGACCTCTGCACCTGGAGATTTCATTTAATATTGGTAAGATTTTATTTTATTCTATTTGTATTTTATTATAGGCTGGTGGGAATTGTACCCCAAACAAGATGTTCATTTTAAATGAACCAATATTACTATCTCGAAAACTTAAAACTACAAAGAAGGTTCAATTGGTAAACAATGTCCATTTTACCAGATTAGTATTGAATAGAACAAAAAATTTTCAGCCATTTATTTTCAAAATATAGGACTTAACTTTTTTATTTTAAATGCAAACATAATGGATGGTATTAATAAAAATTAATAAATACTTAAGCACTAGCATTTACTTATCTATATCAGTAAGAATTACAAGTAAATACTTATTTTCATATTAATAATGAGATGTTGATACTTAAGTAAATGCTTATTTGCTTTTAAATGTACTTACATATGAACAGTGTTGTATAGTATTTGAAATATAAGTAATTGAAATAAGTATTTGAATTAGATAAAATATTTTAAGTAATTATTTGAAATAACAGTTTTTTCTATTTTTAGTTTAAATACTTTTCACAAGTATTTTATATTTTAATACATTAAAATACTATTATTTGTATGAAATACTATTTTTCAATATTTGAAATACATTTTTTTATTTGAAATGCATTTTTGTATTTAAAATACACAAGTATTTGAAATAGATTTATGTACTTGAAATAGAAACCCTCCGTCATGTGTTGTCTCGCAGTAACATAACATGGAATAATTCTCCAATTTTTTCTTAAATAAACACTTGCCTATGTTAATGTAGGAGTTTCTTTTTAATATTAATAAAAATATGCGAACAAGTTGATCACGAAAAACATTTTTACAATACCCTAACGTATCTTCTTTATTCTCAAATAATTAAAAGTAAAAGTATTTGAAATATTTGAAAGTATTTGACATATTGGTATATTTGAAATACTAAAAAAATATTTGTACTTTACCAACATATGAAATACTTTTGTTTAGTATTTTGTATTTTCTATTTGAAATACATTTTTGCAAGTATTTTATAAAACACTGCATATGAAATAGAGTAGTAAGCCGTGTGTTTGTCAAAAATGTAATTTTTTACAGTTGTTAACAGTTCATTCTTACATTTATTTATTGAGAATCAACAAACTAATTTGAAATTCAGATATAAAAAAAATTTTGAAATTTTAAAAATGTTTAGCTCTAGTCTGCTTTTAAACTATAGACATATTTTTAAAACTTTGACGCTAAAATCAGCGTTTGTGAGTGGTTGTTCTGCAGATGGTTTTATAAGGTTGAACGAATATTGAAATTTCGATGGAACAAGACACTGCTATAGTTTAAAAAGATTATAGGATCAGCAGCATATCTTAAAAATATTTTCATTTAATATATGAACACTGAACACATCTTTGGATTTATTGCTAACGCCAAGAAAGTGTTCAGATAGTCATTGCACACTTTCGGGTGTAAAGCGATACAATTTGACAAAATCTTTGTTTACTGGGATTTTTCTACGAATTTTATAATCTTTACGGACCCAAACGGCGTTGAACACGCTTTTAAATTAATGTAATTTTCCTCCATAAGCATAAGAAATATCATACTTATAAATTTGTAAGTAAATACTTAATTCTATAAGAATCTATTCCATTTTATTAATACAGTTTTAAGTAATTACTTATTTCGGTTATAAGTACATACAGGGTTAGTTAAAATGAATATTAACGACAATAAATCGCCGTCTCCATACTTTTAACTAACCCTATATGTACTTTTACCAAATTAGTATTTTCTTATAGCATCAGCTTGTACGGATATTTTGTTCATACGAATATAAGTCCTTACTTATAAAACTGTCAGTATTAGCATTTACTTATTTTTATTAATACCACCCAATTATGTATTATATTTGCTTTGCACTTCGAGCACTGTAGAATATGTTGTCTTATGTAATTTTTCTTTTAATATACTATTCTGTACATTTTACTAAAAAAAACTTTGTTATTTAATCTCCTCTATAGATTTTATAGTTTTCGAGATGGCAATGGTGTCCTATTTAAAATGAACACACTGTATACAGTGCAATAATTCTAAAATTAATTAAAATATTTAACTTTTATTATAAGAAGTCAATATAAGTTTTTAATGGTCAATTAAATCAACAAGGCTTAAATTTTAAGCTAGGCTTAACAAAAAAATGCGAATCGAAAGTTTGACAGCAATATTTTATAATTCATTTAATACTTCATTTCGATGCAATATTGTCAATTTAAGCCAAGTTTAATACTTAAGTTACGTTGGTGAAACCGGCCATAAAAGATTTCGCATAAGAAAATTGTGTCTTTGACTTTAAGTACTATGAATAAACGAATTTTGATTGAATTTTTAATTGTTACAGAACTCCCGACAGGGGAAATAAGCTGTACGTATAGCCGAGAATCAGAAAGAGCTATAGAAGACCTCAACGGATATGCGTTATATTATTGTGCAGATACAAATGCAGTGCCGAATTTTTGGTGCCTAATCTTGAAGAAAATTTCGCGAAGGACGCTACTCCCTGGCTAAACTAAACAACACCCCAATGTATTTTTATTTATTGCACATTTAGTTATAAGATGTACCTAAACAAATAAAAATCCTTCCCAAACAAATAATATTTATTTTCATTTCGTTTGTAGTACGAGTATATTTTCTATTTTAATAAAAACATACTTGACAATTTATGCTTTATTGTAATATTACGTATTATGTTATATTTATGCCCGGTTTCACCGTTGACGAATAAACATTTCATTCATCAGCAGGGATGGGCACGTAAAATACGTCACGTATTATACGTTATTTTTTACGCGTAAATAATTATTTTTTACATTGACAATATTTGAGAATTTTTTACGTAGATAATGTAAAATATTTTTCCACTAGTATATTTTTTTTATAAAGATATTTTCTTTTATTCTGTAATGAATATTAGGTACCTTCAAACTATCAACAATCAGATTAGTAGGGAAATATATTCCTGAGACATAACCTCAAACGCCAAACTTTGAACACATTTTACATCAAAATTGGCCTAAATACGTAAATTTCAAGCTTATAATACATTTTTAAAATGTTTTATGTAAATTTTAGGCAGTTTTGAAAGAAATAAAATTTGAAGACATTTAAAAATAGACGGCTAATAATTTACAAAACTAAAATTTCATTTTGTATTTATTAATAACATATAATTTCAAATAATTTGAAATAGATTTAAATCATTAGCTCCAAAGTTATTGAAAATAAATTTTATACAAATTTTAAGCATTTTATGTTAATTTATCTATAGTTTCAGAATGTATTTTAATATTTTACAATAATTTCAGTTTCAGTCTCTTTCTAATAAACTTATCATAGTTTGAGTAGTTTTATATATTTATGATAAGATTAAGGAAAGTTACTATAATGTAACATTTGTAAACAACAAGTCATCTAGTGTCGTTACGAAGAACTAAAATTATACATTATCTAAGTTTTTTACGTATTTAACATTTTTTACACGTAAACGTAAAAAATATTTTATTACGCGTAAATGCACATCCCTGTTCATCAGTTAAACTGTTCGTCGAAGAAAATAGCATATTTTTGTTTCACCAACGTCAGTTAGCAACTATTCGACTAATAAATCGTTGGTTAAATTATCTGGAGATTTTTGCCAAGTTAAATATTCGTTCAACGAATATTTTGACATTTGACATTTTTATTGTGAGTGCCATAATAATTTTATAATTGTTCAGTAAGGTGATCAAAGGAATAATTACAATAGGTACCAATCTAATGAATAATACAAATATAGAAATGAAATATTATAAGGTTATCTTTATTTGTTATTAATATTTCTTTCAATAGTGGAGTGTCATCCTCATTATTGTTGACATCTTCTAACGAAGAAATTGTTATTCAGATGAAAAAGAAATGATTCATATACCTAATTTATAGTCAATTCGACGAAGTATATTTTCGAATGCTATTTCGATTATTAAAACAATGCGTTTGAGAAATTCTAAATATGATGGTTAAAAATTAACCACTTTGTTACAGAATAGGCCTGTCTGTCTCATCAAAACCCAAAGCATCGCTAACTTTTGAAACGTCTCTAACTTAAGCTGACAAAAAAACTCAAATTTTCACCCCTCATAAATAAGACTGTGAATGCTGTCACTGCTATACACAGAGTTGAACTCTCAGAACAAAAATATTATGAAACTACGTACTTATTATAAATATTTAACACAATCTGCTGCGCATGTTCGTGTAAATAAATTTTATTGAATTCAATTTCATCTACTTGACTGTGATTTCCTACTCCAATCGTATCTTGTTTTGGTTTACTTTCAAACATTGAATTTTCTTGCACATATTTATTTATTTATTTCTTACTTCCTTGCAATAAAAATTAAAATAATACATAACTTATAGATTTTTATTTATTCTTTTTTCATGACCGCAAAAAAGAAATATTGTACCAAACATGAACCGAAAGTCTTGCTCAGTGGCGGCTGGTGATATCTTTGTATGGTAGGGCACAAAAATTTAAAAAAGTAAAAAGAGTATATTAAATTATTTAATCTTTAAGATACAGAAGCCATCTTCGTAATTAAATGAGTACTAGACGATTACAATTCAACAATAACAGATTACCTCGGAAAATGCCGGACATACTCGGGCATCTTCGTTTAAATTGGGCTGTGCCCGGAACAGGCTTAATGCAGTCATATGCAGCTTCGCGCGCTTCGCTGCTATTGGTCAAAATTCGAGTAAAAATAGTGGGAGACCGGGGCAGAAACATTTGTGCCCTAGCTTCTTATAGCAGCATATCGGTACGTGCACACGTCAGTATATAGGCTATCTAGCTATCGGCGGTGTAGTAAGAATTGCATAATAATGAAAGTAAATAAATAATAATTAATGTATTTTTAAAATGTATATGTACTCGCTTATTTCTTTTTTTCTTGTCTTTTTATTTGATAGGGCTGCGCCCTTGTGCCCTATAGCACGAGCCGCCACTGGTCTTTCTAACCCAGTAAAGTATCACTTTCAGGTCTTGTACGTAAGTTACTATTACAAGCGAAATTCATTCTTAATAATGATTTTTTTAAATTTTATATATCTATCTATTTAAAATTTTAGAATAAATCCATGTTCTTCACATTGAAATGCTAGTAAAAAATTTGTTCTAAGACATGGGTCGAATTCAGCACTCTTTAACTAAAGAAGCTTTAATAAGAAAAAGATTCAAGTTATTTCCATAGTTCCTAGAGAAGGTCACTACGCTAGTGAACAGTCCTGAATTCTGAATTCAGTCCATTGAATCAATGTCATATCATTAGACATGAAAATACTTATTGTAATAATAACCAATGTAGACATTCCAGTAAATCTTGTAGGGATTTAATACTATAAACACTTTAAATAAGAGAATTCGTCATATTTTATAATTAAAATTAATAATGCTCTAAGGTATGTGCTCCCGGTTTTATTCACATTGAAAATTACTTGTTTTCTTGAAATCACTCACTTGCAAAGTTATGTAATGTTAACATTGGTTGTTCTTGCATTATACTATAGATGTAATATGTGTAATTAGGTACAAAATACAACGTAATATAATATATAATAGTGCACATATCAGATTTATTTATTTATAATTAATCCAGTATTAGAGTTGCTCTACTTTATTTCCTATTGATACAGTTTTTTTCTAAGGCTTATAGTTACACTTATAGCAGTTAGTAGTATTTACATATATTAAAGTAATCTATAACTCGATAAGTCTTAGAAAAAAAATATATTATACTTACAAAAGTCTGCAATATTATGTAACAACTTGTACAATATACTTCAATATAATATACATTTGTCGATATTATTTCAATATTTATTTCATAGTCCTCATAGAATATCATAATATGTAACACAAATAAAATGTATTATATAAATGACCAATAAATGCAGTAAAATAAATACAGTTTCTCAATTCAAAAACCTATTTTCCAACCTCAAAAATTGCATTCCAGCAACCAGAAATTCACCAAAATACGAACTAGATCATTAAAATGAGATCAGCAGCATATGAACGATTTACGGCCTATAGGTAAGCAACCAGAAAAAATCGATTCGAGAGCACCGTAAAGCGTTCGCCGATCTGCAGCCTGCATGAAAAATTTTAGCGCCTAAATTTCAACCTAGTGCACAGCAGATACATAAGCAAGTAGCCTACACGACAAAATTTCTAGCTAGCAAAATCCGAGCCACGAGCACCAGCAAGGCTTCTGGCCGACAAAATCACAAAAATCGTGTAAAATCGACGTTTTAGAGCCGTAGCGGCCGAAAAGTAGCACTTTACTGCCGCTACGAGCATTTTTGAGCTTTCTGACGGATTTTCAGCCGATCCCAAGGCATTTACCTACCGAAATCAGAAATCATCGATCGTAATACTATTGGTAGGCTTCTGGCTGACAAAATTTAAAAAATCATGTAGAATCGGCGATGTATAGCGTGTAGCAAGACTACTAGTCACGAAAACGAGAATTTGTGAGATCTCTGGCCGAACGAAATGTATTCCCCCACAAAAATTCAAATTTCTGACAATACGGTAGGCTGAAGTAAGGCCTGGTGAGCAAAACATGAATCTCAGGTCTCCCACCATAGATTTCTAGCTGTGTATAATACATAGACAAAGAAAGATATATACTAGACCGAGCTTCCATCATGGCGGCAATGTCCAGCTTTGTGCCGAATTGAACAAATATCGAGACGCTAATTCTAGTGTAAATTCTACAACATAATGAAAAAAAGTAACTATGCAGTAACTTAAATTACGTATTTTACATCATTTCTTCATTTCAAAATAATAAAGCTCAGTCGCCCAATACAAAGAACGAACAATATTTAATTTACATTATTTTTACAATAATTATAATAAATATTTTCTTCAGTTGTACTGAATTTTATTTATTTATGTTGGCAGCCCAGCAATCTGTCATTTCTGTTAGTGAGAGTTTTCAAGTTTATTTCTTTGGTTAGTATTGGTTTACAAAGCTTGTTTCGCTACTTGTTTCATGTACAAATATATTTTATTATTGAATTTGATTGTTTTCAGCCTTTACGGTATACATATGTCTCTATTTTGTTAGTTTCAGAAAACATATTTTTACTATTTTTAAATTTACCGCCTTTCTATTAGCGTCTCGTTATGGCGCCCATCGATTCTATTTGGCACAAACTCCTAACATTGTAAACTCGGTCTAGTATATATCTTTCCTTGTCTATGGTATAATACTGGCTGTCTGTTGAATTTACAGCCATTCGTGCAGCATGAGCGTTGGCGTCCTACCGGTGACTCTTCGTCGTGAAATTACGTAATAACGTCTATATCAAGCTATATACAGGTTTCTAGAATTTTTTTGCTGGCTAGCCCCCAGGAACCAGCGGAGCGATCCGATCCTAGCTCCCAGCAACCCGCTTAGCACCCACGTGCTCGCCTTCGGCTCGTAGCCTAGGCGAGCTCGTGGATGGCTAGGGCGGGTTGCTGGTAGCTAGGGTGGGATGCTCGGCTGGTTCCTGGTGGCTAGTAAGCGGGATTCGAACCCGGATCTTTAGAATGGGAGATTTTTGTTGGTCTGCGTTCTGGTTGTGGATCTATAGGCTGTAAACTGGTTTTTAGGCGGGATATGAACTTAGATGTTTGGATTGCAATTTTTTTGTTTTGGAAATAAGGTATTAGAATGAAATATTATATATTATTATTTATTGATCATAAATATATTACATAATAGTGAACATAATGCATTGCTATCTTTTGCAAAGATATTGTTTTAATACAGAGATATATGTGAATGACAATTATATACATAAATAAATGTATCTTGATCTGTAACACTCTGAAATATGATATTTGAAATGTAGGTTTGTTTTAATTATATATGTGAGAATATATGATATAAATTCTTTATTATGATTCGTTGAAATATACAAGTAGGCTAACATACATTATTGACAACAATTGATCGATTAATTGTTGAAAGAACTTTTATAAGGATCATTTGTTTTAACAAATAGAAATAATAGAAGACAATAATTATGAATAAGATGATCATATATTTATTTATAACAGAAAATCCTTACAAAGTTTTCCCTAACATTTTTTGGATATTGAAAATATATTTTAAGTTTAAAATAATATATTTTACAACTTTTAAATTAGTATCTCTCTTGCTATAGACGTTTGGGATTCAAATTCGAATTCGCACATAACTAAAAGATATATTTAACATATGTAAACTATAGTTTAAACAAAATGAAAAGAAAATTTTGAGATGGATTTTTTAATACAATTGTTGAAAATAATACTGAAGTTTAAAATTTTCTCAGCTAAATTTGTTTTAAATTGTATCAAACATGTAGTTGTTAATATATTGATTAACTCTGTGGAATCGAAATATGAGGCCCAAAATTTTGTGATCTATATAAATAGAGATAATGTATCAATTTATCAGTTTCATATCGTAATTATTGCATTTTGAAGTTTAAAATATAAAGTTTTTAATTACGTCGAAATTCTTATTACGTCATTCTTGCAGGAGAGACAATTATTTTGTGATAGTTTTAAATTTAGAAGACTTGGTACATAGGTAATTTGAAACCGAAATGTTATTATCATCTTTTTCAACGGATGTAGAAAAAGTATGTATGTAAAATATCATTTTACGCTCTAGATACACAAATAACTATTTTGCAATGTGCGAATATATTACGAAATGTATTTTAAATATAATAATACAAATTAGGTTTTTCCTTAACTATGTTTATTTTATTTAGAACGACAAGAGTATTTGATTACAAGTGTGTACTCGTATGTATGTAGGGGATGCAAATGATGGTACAGAAAAATCGAGCTAAGTCTCATTTACTTATATAATTTCGAGATATTGAATTTTTAAAATTTTAAATGTGTGCAATGTGATTCATATATTGTGCATAGTAACCATAAAATGAAATACTTCAAGAACGAAGAGTGATAGAGAATTATCCTAATTTTATTTGTATTTGCAGGATTATTTTCTATATGTAAACGTAATTTCAGCACTTTGGAATCGCTGAAAACATTTTTGGTAATGCTTGTTTCAAGACAGGTATATGTCTATTGAAAACATCAACTTAAAAAAATGAGTATATGAAAAACTATAAGAAAAAGCGACTTGTATTTTCCAAATTTAGTTGTAGAGGGTTATTTCCTATATTTACGCAAAATTTCAAGGTTTAAATTGCTGAAAATTTTTTCAGTAATATTTATTTCAAAACGTGTACATGTTTATTAAAAATAACAACTTTGAAATTGAATATCACGAAAACTAAGAAAAATAGTGTCTCGTACTTTTTAAATTTGCATATAAAAAGTAATTTTCTATATATACAATTTTAAAAGGTTCCAATCACTGGAAAAGAGAATCAATAATGTTTATGTATTATACGACGTGTATATGTTTATTGAAAATGGAAAATTTGACAATGAATATAAAGAAAACTAAGAGAAATAGGTATTATTTATACATTCCAAATTTAAATATAGGGAGTAATTTTCTATATGTATACTTAATTTCAAAATCAGTAATGTTTATTTTAAGACGTGCATAATTATGTTTATTGAAAATAGAACTTTAAAAATGAATATCACTAAAATTAAGAGATATAGCAACTTGTACTTATTAAAGTGATATTAAGGAATTTATTTACTATATGGTAAACTTAATTTTTGAATATATGAATTGCTGAAAAAGTTTTCATTAATGCTAGTTTCAAGACGAGTACATCTCTATTGAAAATATCAAGTTTAAAAATGATATCTCGTAAACTAAGAGAAATAGCCACTTGTACTTTTCAAATTTGAATGTAGGAGATTATTTTGAATATGTATAATTAATTTCCAAATGTATGAATCGCTGAAAAAATCAGTAATGTTGAGACTTAGCTCTTTCGTTTCTTGTACACTTCAAATAATATGTATGTAATATGTGTTTGTGATGTATGTGAACCTAACGCAATACGCTTTGAGATGTTGAAATATAATTATGGAAATGAAAATATGTGAATTGTATAATGACATGATTTAAATATGCTTATATGTATGAGTGACTTCGACATTTGTTTATAAAGTTTTTATTAGTAAAGCAGATGATTTTTCACGTTAAATGGTTATATCATATAAGTACTTTATAGGTGTGAGGTAGTTTTATTTATTTACATAAATTTGATAAATATGACTTGGGGTGTACAAAATCCATGTTGGGGTTGTTTTGGGGTGCGATGATCTGCAACAGGGTGACCATCTCCAATGCGGTTATCAGGATTCATGAACTGCAACTCGCTGGGTTACATCTGCAGTATCGTCTGTTTAAGTGCACAGCTTATCTTTCTGCAACAATAGAAAATATAATCGAAAGCAACAAATACGAATTAGTGGTTAATGGTCATAGAAAATATGATTTTACATGTAGATTATTAAGAATTGGTTCAAGTATATATAACTATTATTTAAAAAACATATTAATGTCAAAGAAAGTGCGAGGTATTTAATATTACAAAGGAATGAATAAATATTTTAATCGATCAATTATAGATTTTAATGCATAATGTGTACGATATTAAAGTATCTTAATAATGAGGTATAAGTTACGTAATTTCACCAATAAAAAAATGACGTCACCATTTGTCGGATTATCGTACACATTCATAATTACGTATATATGGGACAAAATATATGTAGTAAAATATATAGGACATACAATGATATGATATTAAATTATATATAGGATGAACACAATTCGTGATATAGATGTTTAACATTAGAAAACATTTTTTTTTTAATATCTGTGCCGTAAAACTATATGCGTTGCTTAATACATAGTATTTACAGAATAAAATGTTAGAAGATTGTATATTGTAGAAATATTAAATTATTATCAATTAATGCAAACTATTTTCGATATAATATGAACGATTATTTTAGCTTATATCTTGTATCTATACTAGAATAATCCCTCCAAATGAATGGTTAATATATCAAAGAAAACTACAACTATAAAGTATTATAAAAGAAGAAAAAAACTCACTTTTAATAAATGAAATCTGTGGATGTAACTCCAAATCCTGCAGGTATCCTAACGTCTTCTCCAAGCACCGGGAAGTCGTCCTCGTGGTCACAGTACATCAGCACACTATACACACGTCTTTACACTATCACTGTAACAAACAAACTGAAAGAATTAATCCATGTAATAGTTAGGGTGTTAAATAATTTACCCCGTAGAAGTACAAGTCAACAATTTAATAAGAATGAGTCATTATAAATAATAATTGCTTGTGTATTATGTAATTCGTTCACGGTGTTTTAAATTTTATGAATGTAGAAGTAGCGCGAAAAAATTTGACTACACAAAATACAAAATTACATTTTTTTTTTATTGTAACATTTTATTACATATGCGTGTTCTTTTCAGATGCAGCTGTGTGAAAAGCCGATATCCTGGTGTTGCAGACTTAGCGGCTTGGAGTACCGACATTGTAACCAGAAGCACTCAACAATGGTGAGTTACATTATAGCAAATATTTCTTGTAATCTCGCCCATGGGGACTACCTGTTAAATCTTCGTTTTCCTGAAAACTAGCTCTATATAAACAATATAAAACTAATGAAAAAATTCTCTAGGCCTTAGTTTCCAAAATAGAAATTTTTAATTTTAATGGAAATTGACAATATTTTTTGACTTTGACGGTCTATAACTAACGAATAGTATAAGTTACATTGACGGGCGTTGCGCCATTCGATTCCACGGACTTTTCTACATATATTAACCAATTTTGAATAACCCTGTATTTAAATGAAAAGTATCATTTTCCCTTAATTCAAGCATGCTATTTACGGGAAAAATAATGAAAAAAATCTCTGAGCCTTAGTTTTCAAAATATTTTTTATTATTTTTAATGCAAAAATGACAATATTTTTTGACTTTGACGGACTATAACTAATGAATGATAAAAGATACATTAACGGGAGTTGCACCATTCGATTCTATGGACTTTTCTACATATGTTTACCAATTTTGAATAACCATGTCTAGCTAGTATAGTAAGAGTAAGCAAAAACGTAAAAAATGGTAACTTTAAAAAATTCAGTAGACCACTAAAAATCCGACCAGCTTGTATTTAAATGGAAAGTATCATTTTCTCTTAATTCAAGCATGCTGATTACGGGAAAAATAATGAAAAAATCTCTAGGCCTTAGTTTTTAAAATAGAAATTTTTATTTTTAATGCAAAATGACAATATTTTTTTATTTTGATGGACTATAACTAATGAATGGTAAAAGATACATTAACGGGCGTTGCGCCATTCGATTCTATGGACTTTTCTACATATGCTTACCAATTTTGAATAATCGTATCTAGCTAGTATAGTAAGAGTAAGCAAAAATGAAAAAAATGGTAACTTTAAAGTCAATATCCCACTAAAAATCCAATCACCTGAATTTAAATGAAAAGTATCATTTTCCCTTAATTCGGACACGCTATTCACGGGAAAAATAATGGAAAAATTTTCTAGGCCTTAGTTTCCAAAACAGAAATTTTTATTTTTAATGGAAATTCGCAATATTTTTTGACTAACGGTCTATAACTAATGAATGGTAAAAGATACATAAACGGGCGTTACGCGTTAACTAATTTTAAATAACCCTGTATTTAAATGAAAAGTATAATTTTCCCTTAATTCAAGCATGCTATTTACGGGAAAAAAATATGTACAAATTTTTATTAGCCAACATAATGTTGCAGGAATTTGAATTGCTGAGAAGTCATATTTGTTTTAAAATAGCTAAATGTCTTTCTTGTATACCATGATAAAAATAAAGATAATTTAAAAACTAAATGAGATAGCGACTTGCAGTTTTGATATTTGGATTCAGGGGGTTGTTTTATATATGTACATAGTTTCAGAAATTCGAATCGCCGGATACTTCGTTAAATTTCAGTAGGAAATATTTGAACGTAGCCTTTTGTTTTTCTGTACCTTTTAAATGTTATGTATGCATGAATGTATGGTATATGATTTTCTTATTTAATGAACTGTAATATATATGAAAATGAAAATATATGTGTTGCTTAATGACATGAATTGATTATGTGCCAAATTTTCTTGCCATATATTAGTTATTCGAGAACTTAATGTTTAGGAGGATAACTTTTATTTATTTATTTATTTATTTATTTACATAAATCTTACAAATAAGTCTTGTGAGGCACCAAAACATCCTCACATTCTTCCATGGCTCGGCCAGGACTGTAGTTCATCTCTGTTACATGTTTCTGTAACAATAAAAATATATTCGAAATAATATTTGGATTAGTGGTTACAGATAATAATATGGATGGAATTAGAACTGTTTCAATCGATTGTAATTATTAAAGATAAAATACCTAATATGAAAGTAAGTGTGAGAAATTCAATATTGAAAAGAATATTTAAAATTTTAATTATTTAAATACGAAATATTTGTAGTAAAATATATAGTACATCCAATAATATATGATATTTGTGTATAGTAGTAATACTATAAATAACTCTAAATTAATTCAAATTCTTTTCCACACATCAACAATTACAATTCAAATATAAAGTATATATATATATATATATACACCCGAAATAATCTTTAGAAATAATGACTGATATACCCAATAATGGTTACTAAAAGTAGTTTAAAATTTTTAAAAAAACTTACTATGAATAAATTATTTCCCTAAGTATAATTCCAAGTGATGAAGATGTCCAAAAGTCCTCTCCATGCACTAGGAAGTCATCCTCGAAGGCACAGTACACGAGCACACCACACATCTGTTCACGAGCACTGTAACAATGAAACTGACAAAATTGATCTATGGAACAGTTAGGCATTAGATAATAAAAAAATAATAGTCAACAATCAAAATAATGAGTAATTATAAATTATAGTTGATGTCTATGTATTACATAATTTTGTAGTATCTCGTAGATTTTTTTTTTTAAGTTAGTATTTGTAAACAAGGTCTATGGATTACACGCGAACTTTAGGGTTGATGGAAAGGGTGCTATTCAATCCTGAAAAAAAAGAGATAGCGACTTGCAGTTTTCAAATTTGAATTGAGGGGGTGTTTTTCTATATGTACACTAAGTTTCAGGAATTCGAATTACTGAAAGAAAATATTCTGTCATGTTTGTTTCAAGATAGGAAAATGTCTTTTGTGTATACCATGATAAAAGTAAAATATTTTAAAAACTAAGTGAGATAGCGTCTTGCACTTTTCAATTTGAATTCACGGGGTGTTTTTCTGTATGTACGCTAAGTTTCAGGAATTCGAATTACTGAAAGAAAATATTCTGTCATGTTTGTTTCAAGATAGGAAAATGTCTTTTGTGTATACCATCATAAAAGTAAATTATTTTAAAAAATAAGTGAGATAGCGAATTGCACTTTTCAATTTGAATTCACGGGGTGTTTTTCTGTATGTACGCTAAGTTTCAGGAATTCAAATTACTGAAAAAAAAAATTCTGTCATGTTTGTTTCAAGATAGGAAAATGTCTTTTGTTTGTACCATGATAAAAGTAAAATATTTTAAAAACTAAGTGAGATAGCTACTTGCACTTTTCAAATTTGAATTCAGGGGATGTTTTTCTATATGTATGCTACGTTCCAGGAATTCGAATTACTGAAAAAAAAAAAATTATGTCATGTTTGTTTCAAGATAGGAAAATGTCTTTTGTGTATACCATGATAAAAGTAAAATATTTTAAAAACTAATTGAGAAAGAGAGACTTGCATTTTTCAAATTTGAATTCTGGGGGTGTTTTTCTATATGTACGCTGTTTCAGGAATTCGAATTGGAAATTTTAAATTTAGGGCTCAAAATTTCTGAAACTAAGTAAGATAGGAACTTTTACGTTTCAATTTTGTTTTGAGCATTCATCTCTATATACATAAGTAAAGTTTTAAAATTGTTGAAATATTGACAAATACTTTTCTACAGGAAATTTCAACTTTAGATATTAATAGAGAAAAGCGTTATTAACAATACAGACAAATACAATTTGCAGATACATTAAATAAGTTATTACATTTATAATTTTATTAATAAATCATTTCTTTTTGCAGATTATCACGTTTTCGACGTTCCAGTGGTAAGAGACGCAGACATCGCGACTTGGAGAACCCGTCCGTGTGTCTACAGTATCCTGAGGCTTCTCTCCGGACCTGGTTGACATGATTTCGTTATTGGATCAGGAAACCATGCCCTGCGGTATCGTGAAGTCGTGAACCGGTTCGCCTGATTTCCATACTTCAAATTCTATGAAATATAAATGTGAGAGTTAAACTGTATATTCCACTAAACTTTGTCATGCGTTGTTATTTCACATTCTTATTTATTACTCCTACATGGTTAAAGATAGCAACTTGCACAATGAAAATTTGAAATCTACATAAAATTCTCTGTAAGATACGTCTGATTATAATTTTTAACTTCGATTGGTTTAGGAGTTACGAGGCGTTAAAATACATGTATTTTCGTCAAATTTTCTCTGTACTCTTGTTTCATATTTTCATTTATCACTACTACAAGAATAAAGATAGTAAATAGGGAAGTAAAAATTTATATTTTACATAAAATTCGTTATTGGCAGACACATTTGTTTCGTGTTCAACAACTTAGAAGAAATGTAAATGTAATATCAAAGGTTCATACTTACCTATGGTGAATTTTCATAATATATCATCCGCTGTTGTATCATCACTGTAATATATCATCATCGGCGATTTTCACAGATCAGAATATACTTTGTAGTAAATATTACGTAACTCTCACATCTATTAGAATAACTTGTATAACACTTGGTATTAGTAAAACAATACACCACCCTTTTACGGACAATTATACATATTTTAATAATAGGAAAGACTTTTTTTTTTTTTAATATACAGCAACTGTATAGTGAACTAACTCACGACACAATATAATTTTGACTAAGGATTAAATAATAAACACTAACGGAAGGACAGAGTCTTATGCAACATTTTAAATAATATCTAAAATTATAAGAAGCAGAAATACGTTGTATAAGTTAATTTTGAATATTTAGATTTTATTGTAAATAATAATGTACATATGAACATTTAAATTTAGTGTACTATTAACTTATTAAATTAAGATTTTTTTTAAAAAGTTTAAACAAAATGAAAGTTATTTAGTTATTTAAATAATTTTTAAAAAGTTTATAGAGTAAATCTAACAATTTTAAAATATATTGCGAACTATAGGATGTAAACAGAGAACGATTTCAATAAAATTTCAAATTTTTTCGTTGCTATATACACTACACGATTATTCACAAGCACACGATGTTCACTTCACCAAAGACTGAAAGGAACTGAAGTCTTTATTCTAAAAACATAATATTAATATTATCACATAATACCACCACTCTAATTAAGTGTTTATTTATTATATCTTTTGTACTTTGCCGCCCAAATAAACAATGTTTATGTTTGTTTACAAGTTCCGCGAAGGGCCTAGTACACCCAGCAATAGGATACGGTATCTACAACACTGGATGATGATAATATGTGACTTTTTATAAGAATAAATAAATAAAATAGTAGTTTTCTTACCTTTCCTATGTAATAACAAAAGGGACAGGGAAATATCCTAATATTTAAGGATTTTTCCGAATTTTCCTATGCTATCTTTTAGTATTAAGTTCTCTAGGTACGTAAATAACCATCCGATAGGAGTCCGCCCTTTTATAAAGGGCTAAGGGCTTATTTGAGCCCTTAGGGAAAATTTGACCACGGATTTCATTTATGCAGATCCAAGTAGGTTTAATAACATTTGTCCGGATTTTCTAGCTCTTGTAGTTCATGTATTAGTGCAGGTCCTTCGCCACAAACTTGAAGGGCAAATATATTGTAAATCAAAGGGTTTTCACCAATTCTGTGCAAGCCAATGGAAAGCGCGGGTTCGAATCCCCCCGATTCGCTATTTTCCGGCCCTTTAGCCTTATAAATTAACGAATTTAAGTGTTAGTCCCTTTAAAAAACTTTAAGGGCCCATATCTCGAAAACGGCTGGGTTTTCAGCATTTTCCTTAAAACGCTGTTCCTTAGGGGAATTCGAATGAGTAATATAGGGTCAAATTACATCATACCAAAGTTTGAAGGGCGTAGGGCAAAATTTTTTGTAATAAGGGTTTTTGAAAATTTTCGAACATTTTTTGATTTTTTTTGTTTATACCAAAATTTTATTATTTATTTCTTAAGCACTATAAGCAATAAAATAACCATCCGTAGAACTCTTTTTCATTCCTGTTCCCCGGATACTATGGAAAATTTTCAACTCAAAATGCGACACTTTTTAATTAAGAAATGCTTTATATCTCCTAAACTACAAAAGGTTGAAGCGGCCGGACAGGGTCTTTTAGACTAATTACAACCCGTAGAACACGAATCCGGTCTCACATTTAAAATATGAGAACTCTTTTCATTCCTGTTATCCTGATACCATCGAAAATTTTCGACTCAAAAACTGAGTAAAATTGAGTAAAATTGGGTTTAAAAAAAGTGTTATAGCTCCAAAACTACAAAAGCTAGAAAGGCCGGACAGGGTTTTTTAGACTAATTACTACCCGTAGAACACGAATCCGGTCTCACATTTAAAATATGAGAACTCTTTTCATTCCTGTTACCATCAAAAATTTTCGACTCAAAAACTGAGTAAAATTGAGTGAAATTGGGTTTAAAAAAAGTGTTATAGCTCCAAAACTACAAAAGCTAGAAAGGCCGGACAGGGTTTTTTAGACTAATTACTACCCGTAGAACACGAATCCGGTCTCACATTTAAAATATCAGAACTCTTTTCATTCCTGTTATCCTGATACCATCAAAAATTTTCGACTCAAAAACTGAGTAAAATTGGGTTTAAAAAAAGTGTTATAGCTCCAAAACTACAAAAGCTAGAAAGGCCGGACAGGGTTTTTTAGACTAATTACTACCCGTAGAACACGAATCCGGTCTCACATTTAAAATATGAGAACTCTTTTCATTCCTGTTATCCTGATACCATCAAAAATTTTCGACTCAAAAACTGAGTAAAATTGGGTTTAAAAACAGTGTTATAGCTCCAAAACTACAAAAGCTAGAAAGGCCGGACAGGGTTTTTTAGACTAATTACGACCCGTAGAACACGAATCCAGTCTCACATTCAAAATATGCGAACTCTTTTCATTCCTGTTATCCTGATACCATCAAAAATTTTCTACTCAAAACCTGGGTAAAATTGGGTTAAGAAGAAAGTGTTATAGCTCCAAAACTATAAAAGCTAGAAGGGCCGGACTAGTTCTATTAGACTAAATACAATCCGTAGAACACGAATGAACATAAAAAAATCCCATGTCTTATTTCCCTTATAAATGTTACATAACTACATACTTCCCTGTCTCTTTGTTGTGGTATATGCCCCTGAAATAAATGACGGGTTGTTAAATAAAAATTGTATTGGTTTAAAAAATATTTATTGTTTATTACGTTCAAGCTCAAATTGTATGTATTTGTATTTTATAAATAAATATGCTTAGGGATGTTTAAATAATAGTCTGTATAAATTTTACTTGTATTTATTGTTTATTAGTACTTTACATTGTTGTATTTCATGTAACTACCCTTAATGTACTTTGTAAATAAATAATATACTTACACTTATCCTGAAAAATTAGAAATAGGGATGTTATATAATAGTTTTTATAAATTTTACTTGTATTTATTGTTTATTTGCACGTTACATTGTTGTATTTCATGTAACTACCCTTAATGTACTTTGTAAATATATAATATACTTATCCTTGTCCTGAAAAATTAGAAATAGGGATGTTTAAATAATAGTTTGTATACATTTTACTTGTATTTATTGTTTATTTGTACTTTACATTGTTGTATTTCATGTAACTACCCTTAATGTACTTGGTAAATAAATAATATACTTACCCTGGCCCTGAAAAATTAGAAATAGGGATGTTTAAATAATAGTTTGTATAAATTTTACTTGTATTTATTGTTTATTTGTACTTTACATTGTTGTATTTCATGTAACTACCCTTAATGTACTTTGTAAATAAATAATATACTTACCCTTATCCTGAAAAATTAGAAATAGGGATGTTTAAATAATAGTTTGTATAAATTTTACTTGTATTTATTGTTTATTTATACTTTACATTGTTGTATTTCACGTAACTACCCTCAACGTACTTTGTAAATAAATAATATACTTACCCTTGTCCTGAAAAATTAGAAATAGGGATGTTTAAATAATAGTTTGTATATATTTTACTTGTATTTATTGTTTATTTGTATTTTACATTGTTGTATTTCATGTAACTACTCTTAATGTACAAAATATTACACAATAAAATATAAATTAAGATATAATATGTTTATTTTTTACCCTTTTATTACCCCTACACGTATATAGTTCTTAAAATGGCCGCTAGAGGGCAGCACCTATTAGAAAGAGGGTTGCGCCTAAAATATAGGCAACCAGAAATACTGCTTCACTTTGAACATACATACGTACATACATTATTTTGGGGTTCTACCTAATGGGAATTTAACACACTAAATATGGGACGTTTAAAAATTGGACGAAAAGGCTCTAAAAAAGACGTATACGTCATGGGAATTTAACACATTAATTATGGGACGTTTACTATGGGAAAATTAGTCTCCGAAAACGGGATGATACATGGATGTTTGCAATGCTGAATGGAATCTCAAGATTGTGTGTTTATTAAGTAAGTCTAAATAGATTCTTATCTACTACACAAGAGTCGTTGTGTCTTTTATAATAGTATTTAAATCCTATTTCTAATATATCTGAATATTAAAGGCATCAAAAATTAGGTATGTACGTACGTATGTACACAAATGAAATTTTTTTGATTGATTTTAGACTCAAAGTTGGAACGTTTATCAATAGGTGCTGCCCCCTGGTGGCCGTTTTAAAAACTATATACATGTAGGCACTTAGAAAAAAAAATCAATTTTTAAACAAAAATATATTTGTATTAATCAAAATTACAAGACTTTTTCTTATAAAAATTTATTGCTATTATTACAAAAGACTGTTTAGCATTATAATAAATTGTTATTAGATTTGTTGACAAATTTAGTAACAATTGTGAACAGAATTATAACACAAAAGAAACTTAAAAGACACTTGTGTTTGTAAATTCTGTTCATAATTATTTCTCACTAAGTTTGTTTAACAAATTTGGTGACAATCTTTTAACGTTGTCAAACAGGCTTTAGTTGTAAGTTAGAAATGTGTTTCGGAAAGTAAAACTATCATTATTCTGATTGTAAATATTATAAACTATTCTACATCTTTATTTTGTAATATAAGTTACTTTTATTACAAAATAAAAATGTAAAATAGTTTATAATATTTACAATCAAATTGAAATGACAGATATACGTTGTAAAACACATTTCTAATTTACAACTAAGGCCTGTTTGACAACGTTAAAAGATTGTCACCAAATTTGTCAAACAAACTTAGTGAGAAATAATTATGAACAGAATTTACAAACACAAGTGTCTTTTACGTTTCTTTTGTGTTATAATTCTGTTCACAATTGTTACTAAATTTGTCAACAAATCTAATAACAATTTATAATAGTGTCAAACATGATTTAGTTATAAAAGTAAAATGTTTGTTCCCAAATAAAATTGTCATTATTATAGTTGTATTATTTGTTGTTAATTATTTTGTATCTTTATTCTGTGGACTGAATAAAGATGCAATAGAATTGAACACAAATAATATAACCATAATTTTATTTGGTAACAAACATTTCAGTTTTATAACTAATACGAAACTCTACATTCAAATTATTTAAGTTTTAAAGTAAAATGATACTATATTACGTAGAGTTTCGTTTACAATAGTAATTTAACAAATGAAATCTTGGTGGTCCCTAAATAAGATTCCTTGTTCCCATTTTTAAAGGTACAAAGATTTCTTATTCAGTTGAAGACCGTTTGACATTAAAATAAATTGTTATTAGATTTGTTGACAAATTTAGTAACAATTGTGAACAGAATTACAACACAAAAGAAACGTAGAAGATATTTGTGTTTGAAAATTCTGTTCATAATTATTTCCCAACTAAGTTTGTTAACAAATTTGGTGACAATTTGTTAACGTTACCAAACAGGCTTTAATTGTAAAATTGAAATGTTTGTTACCAAGTAAAATTATCATTATTTTGGTTGCAGATATTATAAACTATTTTGAATCTTTATTTTGTAACAAAAGTAACTTCTATTACAAAATAAAGATACAAAATAATTGATATTTACAATCAAAATAATGATAATTTTGCTCGGTACACAAACATTTCAATTTTACAACTAAAGCCTGTTTGACACGTTAAAAAATTGTCACCAAATATGTTAACAAGAAATAATTATGAACAGAATATTTAAACACTAATGCCTTTTACGTTTCTTTTGTGTTATAATTCTATTCACAATTGTTACTAAATTTGTCAACAAATCTAATAACAATTTATGACAGTGTCAAACATGATTTAGTTATAAAACTAAAACGTTTGTCACCAAATAAAATTGTCATTATTATAGTTGTATTATTTGTTGTTAATTATTTTGTATCTTTATTCTGTGGACTGAATAAAGATGCAATAGAATTGAACACAAATAATATAACCATAATTTTATTTGGTAACAAACATTTCAGTTTTATAACTAATACGAAACTCTACATTCAAATTATTTAAGTTTTAAAGTAAAATAATACTATATTACGTAGAGTTTCGTTTACAATACTAATTTAACAAATGAAATCTTGGTGGTCCCTAAATAAGATTCCTTGTTCCCATTTTTAAAGGTACAAAGATTTCTTATTCAGTTGAAGACCGTTTCCGAAACTTTATATTAATATTATATATTTTGTTACCACCCAAACCTCCCACTTACCAAAATATATAATATTTATTAATACAAAGCTTCGTTTACAATACTTAAAATCTAACTTTGGCCTGACCGCGTCTAAATACTTAATAATAATTACAATTTTTTACTAAAACTACCTACTTTACAACTAAAGGAACATGGGTATTAATTTAAAATAAACGCAATAAAAGTTTGTTTTATTGTACATATATTTTAAACAAATGAAGAAGAAGCCATGGTCTGCGTCTCCAATCGGCACTGCAATCTTGAAGATAGTGGCGGTGGGGAGTTTTTTTTTACTTTAAAACTATCTTAGAACTAAAAACGAAACCCTTTATTTAATAAATAGTATATATAAGGAAAACACCGCCCTTAAGTGCCAAACCCACGTTCCTTTATATATACCATTTATTAAATACAGTTCCGTGTACAATAATACTTATAATCTAACTTAAATTATTGAAGTTCCCCCCCCAAATTAAATTAGTGAAGTGCGCAAAAAACCCTATCTTACGTTAAAGATCTATTTCAAAGAAAAACAAATCTAAAAAAGCCTATTTTACGTTAATAACGATTTCAAAGCAAGTCTAAAAATGTCAAGTTACGTTAATTTTTCTCTCTCTCCCTCGAAAAGCAAAAACAACCCTTCCTACTTATATCTAAGCTATCTTATGTCTACGCGAACTATCTTATATCTAGATTAAACTAAGCTAAAGGCGTGTGAGAGAGAAAGAGTACGAGCTAAGCAAATGGTGAGAACGCCGTGGCGTCGAACGCCGTTGTTGGTTCTCACGGAAGTTTACGAGGGGGTTAAGCCGACCCCACGCGATGCAAAGCATTTACGGCCTACAAACCGAACTAGGTAGAGAGCACGGCAGCAGTCACATGTAACTACCTAGGGTGCACGCCAACCTACCTAGCTACTCCCGGAGACATTCGCCCGCGCCTCTCGCGGATACCCTACACCGAACGCGGTTATTAACCCGTGTGCTCAACAAAGTTAATTCAAACAAAAACTTTACCTATTCGTTGCCATTACCATTAAATGATGATTACATTACGTTGCCTCCGGATGAGGAGAGCACATACGACCATAAGAAAGCTTTCTGTGTCAACTATGGATTATGTCCCTAGAAACATTCACACAAGTGTGAAGCGATCCACCATAACAACAGGATTCACAAGACGGTGCGTTGTACATATCAGTCCACTCAATTATAGCTATCGCGCACGAACCCTACCTACCCAGCCCCTCTGACCGTGTGAAGTTAATTGAATAAGGAACCCGAACACCCACATCAAAGTTTCGAATCTGTTACCTCCTTCCTGACTCACTCATCCATCCACCTGCAAGCATCCCCCGATACGTCCGTATTTTCTTTTCCCAAGCACTCTCCCTAGCTACCGTCTGGGTAAGCCACGCGTACGGTTACCGCTGCAACCGTAGACGCACGATTTTAGGATGATCGCCACGGTATGCACTTCAAATTAATCAATTTATTTTTAATTTTTAAAGAAAACGCGTGTTTGCTCGACGGCGCGATGAGCCAAAGTTTAATTAAAACCTGAAAATACATTTCCAAGAACTTAAAACTATAGTATTCCTCACGTACGAATGGCATTGCGCAAGTTCAATTCGCTTTATAATCTGTGCTGACATCTAATAAGAAATTATCTTTTCCCGCATAAAGAAACGCACATGAATTGATAAATCAACATAAAACACAAAAATGTTAGAACACCCGTCAATGTTTACGAACTATTTTGACAGTTTCAAATTATTTCCTAAACGTTGCCTTATGAACAGATTTTATAACCTGTGTGTCAAAAAAACTACTTCAATTAAGTGTCTTTAACAAGCCTACACTTTATTGCGCGCAATGCCATTCTTACGTAAATAATACTAAAACTTATAAAGCTACTACTTTTTAATCTTCTAGATGTCCGATTCCTGAAAAATAAATGCTAATCATTTGTTCCCAGATATTGATTTTATTGATAAATAGTCGATATTTCATTTTCAAATTGTTTTGATTTTATAAGGACATTTATGAAAGTTATATTTCGTTTACTACAGTACTCAAAACTGAATTTGAGTTCAAGATAATATTTAGACATATAAATTCTCCTGGTTGAGTATGAGAACAAAATAATAATTATGCATAGTCATATTCCCTAGACTATAAGTTCTCATGGCTGAGTATGAGAACAAGATGATAATTAGGCATATAGTCATATTCCTTTGACTATAAGTTCTCATGGTTGATCATAAGAACAAGATAATATTTTATAAAAGTTACAATTATGAGAAAAATAAAGTTTCCTACCAGTTCATCCATTTGATGGCCGCCTACGTCGAAGATCTGTAGTGTTGAAATCCAAAGCTCATAAGACGTATCCAAATTCCCCAAGTTTCCTGACGCATCAGACCAGCAAAGGTCCACCTATTAAATATTAATTATTAATTTGTGGTATTGAAACCATTTAAAAAACTGTTGGATAAAATTTCGTATGGCAAAAGATTATTTATTGCGAAAGACATTTGAGAAAAGTATCGCTTTTTACCTCTCGCTAAGAGAAATATTGGATTCATGCTAAAAATCGCATATCCAGATTTTATTGAATAATCCAGTTATAATATTTTTAATTTAATTAATCAATTTAAATTTAATGAATCAATTTATAATCTGTGCTGACATCTAATAAGAAACTATCTTTACCTATATCAACAGACGCACTAGTAACCGTTATTGATAAATCACATAAATCAACCCGAGACACAAAAATGTATACGAACTTTGTTGACAATTTCAAACTATTTCCTACACAGAGTGACGACATCGTTACCTTAAAAACAGATATTACAACCAATGAGCAAAAAAAAAAAAACTAATTCAATTACGTGTCTTTAACATGATTACGCTTTATTGCGCGCAATGCCATTCTTACGTAAATAATACTAAAACTCATAAAGCTACTATTATTTTAGTTTTCTATAATCATTTGTTCCCAATTGTGCTTGGAACATACACGTTTCATATGACGTCACACGTACTTTTCATATATACGGGGTTGACAATGAAAAATGCACGTTTCACGTGACATCATCAGTACTTTCAGTGATATACGGGTTTGACATTGAAAAAATATACGATATGAAATGATAAGAGAATTTCATGTAGAATTCAAATTCTGCACGTCCGTTATTATACCTTTAACCGTGTACGAGTATTTTTTCTTTTGACAAAATTTTTATTAATTAGCCAGAAAAATAATAATGGAATTTGATTATTTGAATTGCCGCCATGTATGACGTAGAATTACGCCAATGAATGGTCGTAAGGCCATAGCGTTTGTTTGTACGGGTAATGTAGATCTCCTGTTTGACGTTTCAACAATAGTTTGGAGGTTAGTATTTTAGTTTATGTTTTTGGTATCGATATTTTAAATTACATGTAACTACCTATGTGTTTATTTGTGAAGTAATTAATATATTTGAGAGACCAGAGAGTGAGAAAAATGAACTAATGTCAAATTCAAATTAAAACTTTCTCGCACGCCATGCCATCTATACGTTATATTTTTAAACATGGTTTCCTTCTCCAGTAGAATATAATGACGTCACAGAAAATCTTCTTTCTTAATTTACTAAAAAATAATAATTTTTTTTTAAATTATATTTTTATATATGTTTTCAACATAACATTACGTATATACTATGTTCGAAAATTGAACCACGACGTCACCGGTAAAATTTTTCAGGTTACCAGTACTATTTTAGAACGCGGTAACTGAAATGTGTGGTAAATTTTAGTTACCGTGCTCAGAGCACGGTTTTTGTGGTAATTTGTAGTCTAACCTAACTTTTGATGTAAACACAAATAATTTTGTATGCGTGTTCTGTTATTGAAAACTTAAAAGTATGAAATTAATTATTAGTGGTATGTACCTATACAAATATATGTAAATGTCCTTTTTCATCTTCATCGGAACTACTATCGTCACTTACTATAAATTGATCTAATAACAACTACCCTACCAATCCTACCATGATACCAAAAACAAGTAGTATCGAACAAAAGTATCATGCGATGTATACTAAAATGATTTTGACAGCTATTAATAACCATGAATTACCAATGCGTTCGACTACTTACCGCGAGAACCATAACCTTTCAGTTACCATGTTTAATTACCAACGATAACCGCGGTTGAATTTTCGAACATAATAATAGTGTTAGAAATCGGATTTTTAGTACCACGCAAGTAGCCGATTATGAGTTGCCAGTTAGGTTACGTTGCAGTTTGTATTTATTTTATATTTTTTTAATTACCTTCCGTCAAAAGGAAGGTATTGTTTTTGGTCAAAAATTTCGGTGGTGAGTTTTTAATGTATAAGCACGTTTTAGAGTCCCTACAATACGAATGTACTATTTTTAAGATGATGTCTGTATGTGTGTATGTGTGTGTGTCTGTGTGTGTGTCTGTGTGTGTGTCTGTGTGTGTGTCTGTGTGTGTGTCTGTGTGTGTGTCTGTGTGTATGTCTGTGTGTGTGTGTGTGACAAATTTTTCTCCGACGATAACTCCAAAACTACAATTCTAAAAATTATGATTCTTTCATATTCCTCTTCTTTACAACCATATGAAGAGCTGATTAGATTTTGGTTATAATTGGTCAACCGGAAGTACCCTTATTTGAAGTTTTTAACAGTTTTTCTTAAAAAAAATGCAGTTAAATATTATTTTTTGACATTTTCTTATTATATTTATTAAAGAAAATGCTCTTCTCTATATGGTTTGATTATTCATTTTCCTTCATATTCAATAGATGTAGAGTTAAAGCATTACAAAGAAATTAATTTTCAAAAATTAGTCAGCTTTGTTATTTATCATGGAAACAGCTGACATAATTATTCCAAAAAATTTAATTGACAGATGTCAGTTGCAAGTGCAAAACCAAATATGGAAAAAAGTATAAGATCTAAAATTAGTATGTCATAGTGTTGCTCGCAAGTGACACGCAGAGAAAGGCCAAAGAGAAGATGGAAGGACATTACTTAGTGTAGTTTATGTTATAATTTTATTGGATTTATAGAACCTTTTCAAATGAACTTTTGGTATGGAATTTGTAAAAAATAGTATGTGTTCGTGTTCGATTTTACATGATAGTATATAGAATCTGTTCCAAGGACCTTTTGGTATGGGATTTGTACAAAATACATGGAATTGACGGAAGGTCTTGTGCTGGCCACAACAGATTTTTTTTTTTTTGTATTTTTATGGTCTATCTATTACCGACAAATATAAAATGGCCTCTATCTCGTAAACAGTTGAAGATCATTACCTAACTATATGCTTTTACCTGAAGTTGAAAAACCCGAATATTTTAAATAAGTAGCAGTCATTCAATTAAATAACTTTATTTCCAATTCAACTAAATGTTTCATTATTGAAATAATCTGAATAGCGCACTAGAAAATTCCCGTAACTACTCGCTCTATTGACACTTGGTATACTATTTCTATTCTTTTCATCATTCTCGTTTATCGGCATCTGTTGATAGTAGTCTACGAAGAGGATATTTTTGGATGCCATGGAGTCCCACGGACTCAAGAGATAATTTTTGTGAAGGATCTCTTTAATCTCTTGTTTAGTTGCCTCGAAGATACCAGTGTCTCGAAGATCAAGCTGAACGAGCTTGTTGTTGTTCTGGACGGCTTCTAGAAGTTTCTGGAAATAGGGAAAGGGGGGATAGGATGGATGTAATTTTTAAGTTTTTAAGTAAAAGAGGATGGATTGAAAAAATTCTATACTCTATTTCGGTTAAGATGTTAACAAAGAACTTAAGAGTGTTAATACTAAGTCGTTACACCCGAAAATGGTAGTTACAAGTCCAACTCATTAAAACAAACAAATTTTCTTAGGTTCAATTTTTTATTTGGTGCCCTGATTTGTTGGAGTTCTTTTGTTTTTTGAAAAATCGTCACTGCCTTATTTTAAGGACTATTGAATTTTTTTTTTCCAAAATTACCTTTCGACTTAAAACATCTTAGAATTTCCAATTATTTTTAATTTTTTCAAATGAGAAAATGGCGATCGATTAAAAATTTCAAAACAAGATTTTTTGATAACCATTCCATCGATTTTCAAAAGTAAAATCCTTAAACTATCTACTACAACATTTGAACTAAACATTTTTTTTAAAGAAAAGTCTTTACCTATTCATTTACTTGACTTACAGATAAGTTGAAACGCCTCGAAAATTTCTCCAACAAATTATAAATACCGTTAGTATTTTTTAACGTGGAAAATTGGGTTTGCCATATCCATGGTTGCGACTTGATATTTGATTGACAGCAATGTATTTGCCCGTTCCATTTAAAATGAAACATAGGGAACGAATCTGACAGAAGTATTATATTTAAATATTATAAGAAATTTAGCGGAGTCGGAAAACCACTCGAGCAGTGGCGTGCAGTCCATATGTGCAAGATGTGCACTGCACACCCCGCGAATAATTTCAAAATTTATTGCATTAAAATGTAAATTATTTAATTGATTTGATCTTAATATATGATATACAAAATATAAAAATATTAATACAATTATTGGACAATAACCATCGACCTTTAAACTAATGGACCAAGTGTCTCCTATTCTTTTATTGTTAGAATAATGCTCCAACATAAAAGGATAGAAATATACATTCTGTCTTTCAACAGTACGGAAGTTCTCAGTTAAAGTACACTGCGCATACGTTCGTACTCATTGTACATCTTTTTCAGACATATGTAAACCTCTATACATCGCTCTCTATCACTAAATAGTTGTCAAAATCTACATTTGACGTTTCGTGACTGCGTATTATTTACTTGTTTGGAGAACATTTACAATTATTTCTGTCAATATATACGTAAATATATGTGTTGTGAGGTGTGTGTGCGACAAAATAATGGGGAAACGGGGTATTTCGTGCAGTCAGCAGTACGTACGCGGTTCATCTGTGTCATTTCATATGTAAGTTCTTATTAATTATTACTTGTCCCCTATAATATACATATGTATATAAAGATTATATTAAAAAATATATAATAAAACGAATTATGCAATAACAAGTAGAGACAAATCAATTTTTTTATTTTGCCGCGTTTTCTTAACTTCCGTACTATTGAAGGATAGAGATACTGTGTCTGCACCGTTATGGCGGGACAAGCGTTTTGCTCGTACGCTGCGTCTATTAGTTTAAAGGTCGATGACAATAACGAACAGTAGCGTGTTTGGTTGCCTATCAGCGAATGTCTGGATTGCCGGGCAAGTGCAGGTCTCCGCACTGCACTCGATGCGCATGTTTTTACACAGGGAGGGTATAGGAACAGTGTATTTGCGCAGACAAGGATAAAATATTAGAAATACGTATCGCCCCATCGCACTCTCCAGCGTGCAGCATATTTTGTGCACGTATCGTCGTAAAATTACTTTTGGTAGTATTCACAAGCATAAACAAGTTCAGACAAACAATTAATTATTAATTTTAGGTATTTGGTATATAATTTATATATTATTTATTTAACTTACATTTTTGTATTTATGAAAATTTATAGAATGGAAATTGCATGTGAATTACTAATTGCGGATTTACTGAAGAAACCATTTTCTAGAAGGGACATAGTATAAAAAAAAATAAGATAATTCTGAATTGTTAACCTAAGATTCTACCTACACAATACTTTTTTAAAAAAAATCTGCATACCCAACACAGAAACGCACCGCACGCCACTGCACTCGAGAGCACTAAACATATTTCGGGCATAAGGTGCACACAGTATTTTTTCTACATCTTAATTTAATTTTTAGAAAACAGGTATAATTATTTAATCAAAATTAATCTCTAATGACATCTTGTCAATATGACAGATAACCGTTGAATTTTCCTGTACGTTATGATTTGATAATTGATTGACAGCAATGCATTTGTCTGTCTCATTTAAAATGACACATGGGGAATGAATTTGACAGAAGTATTATACCGTGAGTATTTTTTAACGTGAAACATTGGGTTTTCATGTCCATGGTTACGAGTATTCCCTGATGGTTACGATTTGACATTTGATTGACAGCAATGTATTTGCGTGTCCCATTTAAAATGAAACATAGGGAACGAATTTGACAGATGTTAGCTAAATCAGAAATTTAGCTAAGTCAGAAAACCACTCGAGAGCACTAAACATATTTCGGGCACACAATATTTTTTTTGCAACTAAATTTAATTTTTAGAAAAAAGGTATAATTATTTAAACAAAATTAACCTCTAATAACGTCTTGTCAATATGACAGATAACCGCTGAATTTTCCTATAAGTTACGACTTGACATTTGATTGACAGTAATATATTTGCCTGTCTCACTGAAAACATAGGGAATGAATTTTATAGAGTATTATATTTAAATATTGTAAGAAATTTGGCCAAGTTACAAAATCACTCGAGCACAAGGTACACTAAATTTAATTTGGAAAGCAGGTATAATTATTTAAACAAAATTAACCTCTACTGACGTCTTATCAAATGTCAAATTCGTTCCCTATGTTTCATTTTAAATGGGACACGCAAATACATTGCTGTCAATCAAATGTCGAATCGTAACTATGGATATGACAAACCCAATGTTTCACGTTAAAAAATACTCACGGTATTTAAATATTGCAAGAAATTTAGCCGAGTCAGAAAACTACTCGGGCACAAGGTGCACACTATATTTTTTCTACAACTAATTTTAATTTAGAATACAGGTATAATTATTTTAAACAAAATTCAATTCTATTGACGTCTTATCAAATGCCAAATTCGTTCCCTATGTTTCATTTTAAATGGAACGGACAAATACATTGCTGTCAATCAAATGTCAAGTCGTAGCCATGGATATGACAAACCCAATGTTTCACGTTAAAAAATACTCACGGTATTATATTTGATAAAGTCTTTGACTTGTGTGAAGTAGTAGTAGGTGGAAATCTGGAAATGTCTGTTTTTCTCTAAATGCTTGAAGTCAGGGAGTTATTTTTGCAATCACACAAGTTCAGAAGTTACTATATTAAGTTAGCACACTTTGTCACTTAGCATTATGTCAAATTTAAACTTAAAATACGATTGTGACAAAGCTGATTGAAAATAGAATTACTTCGACGTTTAAAATTTAAATAGTTTTCTTCTGATTTTTCAGAACAATTAAGATATTTAATAGGTATATGGATTTGAAATCCGTCAAAGAAATTGATCAACGCTATTTTTTTACATGAAGTGAACTACCTAGTATCCGCCATTTAATTTTAATGTATACTTATTTTGGTAATTCCACTGACGATGAGAACTCAGGAGGTCTATTCTAAATGTAGCGATAGTAAGGTGTCGCTATTGCGTCATTGTTAGTGACGTCATATGATGACGTTGAACGTACGTCACCATTTAGTAACTGTTATTTTACTAGATGGCAGTGTTGTATTTTTAAGCGCTTAGTTTGAATTTCACAGTATTCATTTCAGTTTTGATTGTGATCTTATACTGTTAAATGCTTTTTTGTGTCGTGTTTAAAATTTTATATCTCTTATCTATAGTTTTAATTTTTATTTTATTTTTAATTAGTTTGTTATATTATTATTAAAGTTAGATTATTTGGTTTTTAGTTTGATTTTTTAAATTTATATTTTAGTTTCTTTTCTTTTTTTAATTTAGTTACGTATTTATTTAAATTTAGTGTTAGTTTATTATTTTAGTGTGTTAGTTCATTTTCATTTTTTATATCGGTTTTTAAATTCTTATTTATTTTAATTATATATTCATATAAAATTAGTGTTAGTTTATTAGTTCATTAGTTTAGCATTTTTTTTTATTTTTTTTCGTTTTTAATTTGTAATGTTTCAAAAACGTGAAAGAGAGGAGAGAATTTCAAGTGAACAAAAAGAAAATTTACTCCATTTTATGGAGGACCACGAAGATTTTGCGAGGGGAAAATTATTGGGGGCAGACGGCAGGCATAATTGGAAGGCATTGTGGGACCAATTAACTATTTTGTTAAAGAATATAGAAGGTGGTGCAACAAAAAAATCCGCTTCGGGCAAATTAAACGAATTATGTGCATCTCTAATTAATCTTCTGGCAATTCTAGCCTCTTCTCTTCTCTCCTCTACTTCAGCATCACGCACAACAAAATATTAAAACGCACGAACAACCATTTGTTTACAAACAAAACACTAACATAACCAAACTTCAAAGTTAGCGAGTGGAAAAGAACTTAGCGAGACCTACATAGGTGTCGAAATAAGTAGCGACCCTCGCTACGACGTCATTCCCCCTCTGAAGTGCGGCTATGACGTCAAGCTGTGACGCAAATACGTATGTCATCACTGCGTTGAAGTAGTGGGGATAGCGACACACGTGGACTTAGCGACTCGATAAGTGAATTAGAATAGGCGCCCTTCTCAAAAAACGATTTAGAAAACATTACTATTAATTTAAAATAATTTTAGTTTTCTTGTTAATTGAACGTTTATGTCAATAAAGACAGATGCTCTTATAAATAAATAATCGAGTATTTAAAGTAAAACTTGTTGGATTAAAAGGATCTCCTGTACAGTTATAAAACATGTAAAGGGTTCAACTTTCAACATTATGCCCAGGGGTGTAGTCGAGGGTATACGCGGGTATACGCCGTATACCCTCTGGATTTTTTAGGTGCCCGAGCGTGTACCCTCTGCTTTTAAATATTTGAGACAAAAATTATAAAAATTAAATCAACTAATGAAAATTTTATCCCACAATTAATATCATTGTTTTAGAAATTATATTGAAATTATCTTTATGATTATAAAATGTACTATATTTGATTGGCGTCGCCATCTATTATTAAAATTTTAATTTTGATTTTTGTTATATAGAAACCGTATACCGTTTTCAGTTTTCGCAAAATGTACGATTCGTAGTAGGCAGGTTTGCGACTTTGATACGTAAGGCAGTATTTAATTATTTTATTTTTTTCTTTGTGTTTATAGTTTTTGTATTTTGAATTTTAGTTGAAAATTTAAAAGATGACATTAACTTCGTATTAAGTCACAATGTATAATAGTCGCGCGCATGTTGTGTTGTTGTGTTTCGATTTTAGACAGTTTATCCAGATAAATATAGTCTCTTTTTTAAAATATTTTGTGATCTGGCAATTTATTTTTATACATGAAAGGGAAAAAACATGCAACTTCACATCCCTTGAAAAAAATGTATTTTCAATTATAAGGCATTTGACCTTGAATGAAAAAAAATTTCGCCTGCGGCGCCATTTTTTTAAAATTATTACTCCCCACCTACGTATTTTTTCTTCTTAATTATTGACCCCCCCCCCCCTGCGTATACCCTATGTTTACAAATATATTTTCAGCGTATACCCTCTGCTAATTTTACCACTACAGCACTGATTATGCCACATATAATATTTATAAGATGCAACAACGTAATAAGTGAGAATATGACTGCAATATTAAAGGTGGGTTTATGCTGAAAAATTTAAGAATAGGAATAAAAATAAGAATAGTGTTAAGAATAATTTTAAACATAACGATAAGTGGTGTTTATGCTGCCAGGTATAAGAATAAGCGTAAGAATAAGAGTAGTGATATTAAAGTTTTTAGGTTAGTGAAAAGTAGTTACATTTATTATTCTCATAGTGGTAGCAGCGTTGATTTGACATTTATAAGATTTATAATTTTATTATTATTATTTTTTAATTTGTTAAAATGAAGTACAATCAAAATATTATTTTGTCTGCACTAATTCAATTAATTGGGAAAGGAGAGAATCCATCACTAAATTTGACATAATTATGTTTCGCCAACACCGATTATTATAAATGAATAATGAATGACCATTGACGTATTATAACTAACGTTAGTTATAATACGTCAATGTGAATGACCAATATTTTTGTTTGAAATATTTGACAGTTGACACGCATGCGCTCTTCGCTTACAGGAATAAGAATAAGGCGTAAAGTTAAAAGTAAACGAACTTTGGCTTGTTCCTTATTCTTATTTCTTATTCCTTATTCTTATTTCTGCAGCATAAACCGAGTCATATGTTATAACTGTTTTAACTTTATCACTATTCTTATTCTTATTTTTATTCTTAAATTTTGCGAGCATAAACCCACCATAAGACGATCATATAACGACGAGGCAATAGACACAAAATTGACGTCACTGCAAGAGAGATATAGAAGGTCATGCATACAAACAAACCTCCCCTCGTTGTCTTGCGTCCCGTTCCCTGTTCCTATCTGTCATTGTATTCGCATCTGTTATTCAGTGTTAAACCTAAGTCTTTATTGTGATGTGTACGTTGTGTTTAATAAAAATGAGTTTAAAATCAGAAGATGTGTCTGGGGCAACTTTTTTGTTGGATAATATTGAAGATCATTCGATTATTCAACTAAAACGATGGCTAGAGTGTAAAGTCTACAGCTGATGACAGGTCTTTGTTTGTACGGGGTAACCATAGCAACCTTGATTTCTATGCTTTGCCGTTAGAGGCGCTCGTGCAAATTGCAATTTTGTAAGTGTCTATTGATGTGCTCAGAAATATGCAGATGACAGGCGTGTTTCTTCGGACTGTGATTCGTGATAAATTTGAACAAAGTGAACATGATCAAAAAGAAAATTGTTTCTTCGTTCATTATTCGTTATTCCCAATCTTTCATTTTGTGATCACAACACGCCATTCCCCTTTCCGTTCTGAATCAGTCTTTTCGCATGATCACTGTGAATGAAATAACAGAAGATTTGAAAATGCCGAAAATGGTGGAAAAAGCAAGGATGAAATATTGGAATGTGCAAATTTATGTCTACATCAGAATCATCCGAACTACTAGAACTTGAGTCAGTAGATTCAACATTCATTATTGGTTTCGATTTTTCTAATATTAGATCTGTAGGTACAAAAAAAGTTAAAGAAACTTGTTTTCATATTTTACTTCACATTCCATACCAAAAATATTATTTCTGCTTCAGCACAATCCATCTTTAAACTATTTTCGATTTGGGTATTACTTCAATCAAAACAGCTGATTTATCATTTGACGTTTGCCGCTAATTCGTTCGACGCTGTGTACGTTTCGCGTCGATCGAGTTAATTTTGTTTTCTTTGGAATTAAATTTAATCATGATTCAAAGAAATCATTATTGAACAAATCATTATTTAGAAAATCATAATCACAGTCCGAAGAAACACGCCTGATTTAACCACAATCCAGAAGATAGTATTGATACGTCCCCTACGGTATATCTGACGTAAAGAAGCGTAACGAAATGAAAGTATTAAGAATTCTAGAAAATAGAGTTTATCGCGCGAATCTCCACAGCCTCTATTTCTAGGAATAGGCTATTCCACAGTAATCAAAAATAGTAAAAGTTTATTGAAAATATGAACGATAATAGTTAAAGGATAAGGAAAACCATATTTCTTTTATTATAAATTATTTCTTCTAGAAGACACGGGGAGTTTTGCTTTTGATGATGCAGGACATGTGTACGAGTGTTTGAACAAATAGGATCCAAGTATGACCTCCGGTTTTGAGAAGCCCCGCCCTAACTAAGAATATACTTCTTCGGGTGTGTCGGATCTGTTCGGTTGCTGTCCGGGTGACGTTCTAATTTCTTTGTTTTTATAAAATGAGAAAAAAAGGTGAAATAAATTAAGTATAAATAAATAAATAAATATATCATCACGGCATATTACCCATTTCTGGGTGTGCCATTATCTACAACACATGTAGACATCGGTAATGATGACGATATATTTTACCGTGTGGGCGCTTACCGGGCGTCACCTCACGGGCACTCATAGCTGGCGTGGAGAGTAAGTAATTATTAAGTATAATAATTTATTTTATGTCTCTAATAATGAATTATAATATTACAATTTAAATATACATTATTTTGTAGTTTGTTTAACATTTTTTCGTGGCTTGTGAACCACTGTTTGTTTACTTCTGGTATATCCACATTACCTACGTCACAAAGGTAATTTAAAATTCGTACCTTAATATCTCGCTTATTTGGAGGAATTTTTAACTTGGACTTTCACATGTGGTCTTATATTTTTATGTACTTCAAGAAAAAAAATTTAAAAAAATATCGTGGAATAGCCTATTTGAGTATTTTTTTTTTTTTAGAATGTTATCATAAAATCAATGAACAATATGTTCCAAACAAAAATTTGAAATTTTGCAAAGGAGTGATGATAGCTATCAAAAATAGCTGTTTTTCAAGAAGTCATAACTTATCCTCTAAAAAATTTTGGAAAAATTGTAAGTCTAATGCATAGTTTGTAATGAATATTTCAATACTTGCGGGCTGTAGCGTTTCGCGCGAATCTCATGTTTTACATCATTTTGAAGACTGCTATAGGATCGTCTTAATATAGAAGAATTTCTCATGTTCTTGGACTATCGTTACCTACATGTATTATATATGATTAATGATCACCGACATGTAAAAACAAGAATAACTTTTCCTTATCAGCGTTGAAAGGCTCTTTTGCATTTTTATATCTGAGGGGTGTTTAATCAGTTTATTATGATCCCTCGAGTTCTGGTAATATATTATATCGTGGTATAGTTTTAGTGAACATTTTAAGTTGGAGTTGGTTTTTTAAGAAAATTATAAATAAAAAGAGTTTTATTTTTGGATGATTTACATTCTGTGTTCAAAAAAATCCGGAGCAGGCTATAAAAAAAACAACGTACGTCAATTTGAAAATATTTAATTAAGTGTCAATTTGACACAAGATATAGTTAAATGTTATCTAAAGAAATCAAAGCTTTTCTTTTTGAATCCTTATTTTAGAAATAAAAATAAATTCGAAAACTGTGAACGGCAACATTCTGTATCCTTCTTTATTATCTTTTCTCCTTAAAATTACATTTCGCGATCAATTTTGACAACTTGACTTCTGATTTGAATAATGATCAGACATACGTTTCTGTGTTTATAGCTTACTCCGAATTATTATTACAATAAACGGTAAGTAATAGATTCTATTTCTGCATTAATAGTATATTACATCTGAGGTGGGAAATGTTTCATTACAGCCGAGGGCTTATGTATATTACCGAGAGGTGAAGTCTCGAGGTGAGATAATGCGCGACGCTGTTATGAAACTCCCACCGAGATTATGTATACTATTTTATTCACAATCATCCTCATTTTAAATCAATAATTTTCAAAATAAATCAATGAGTTATAACCTTTAATTTTATTAATATTTGTTTAGCCTACTTAATTATGGGGATCTACGGCAATGTTGCTAGGCAACCCCTACATACACATTTCCAACCCAAGAGATGGAAGTGAAATCTGTTATTTCCAACCCAAGAGATTGCCATTAAAGTTAGGAATGACGTATTTTCCAACCTCCAAAAGGTTAGGAATCTGTATATTACTATAATGATTGTGAATAAAAGTATATTATATCTGAGGTGGGAGATGTTTCATTACAGCCGAGGGCTTAAGTATATTACTGAGAGGCGAAGCCTCAAGGTGAGATGAAGCGCGAGGCTGTGATGAAGCTCCCACCGAGGTTATGTATACTATTTTATTCACAATCATTCTCATTTTAAATCAATAATTTTCAAAATAAATCAATGAGTTATAACATTTAATTTTATTAAAATTTTTGACTACTCTCCTAAAATTTGTTTAGCCTACTTAATGGAGTATGTGACTAAATTTTGATTTTTACATATATGATACTAGACCAAAAAATAAAATTCCCCTTTTTTTTAAATTGATTAATTATTCATAGTTTACGAGAAAATAATTATTAAAACTTTGGGGAAGGGATCTGTGACGTCAATAGGGTAGAATGATAGAAGAAGACAGTTAGACTGAGATAGATATATTGTGGTAGGTTATAGAATAGCTGGCCTACGGTGATAGATATCACGTGATCGTGTACATCGTGTATCTCAGTCTAACTCTCTTCTTCTACCATTCCACCCTACTGACGTCACAGATCCCTTCTCCAAAACATTAAATTGCTAATAACAATATTATTACAAACGAATGTTTAGTTTTTATTATTATAATGAGAAGCTACAGAGGTTTGTTTTTATATATTATGACATATATTGAAATTCGATAATGGTCACATACCCCATTATAGGGATCTATGGAAATGTTGCTAGGCAACCCCTACAAATCCAATTCAATAGCTGGAAGTGAAATTTGTTATTTCCAACCCAAGAGATTGTCATTAAAGTTAGGAATGACGTATTTCCCAACCTCCAAAAGGTTAGGAATCGTTATATTACTATAATGATTGTGAATAAAATTAATAACATTTTTGTTGTTGAATCCTTGGCTACATAAATATTGTCATGAACTTGATAATGATAACATTCATTTGCTTTTCAGTTTACAATAAAACTTAAAAATAAATATCCAATCGTTCGACTCACCTCACCTCCTTCAGAACCCATCCAATTACAGCTGAGGTCCAGCTTCCTCAAACTAGTATTAACTGGTAGAATCCAAGCAAACAGCCCGGCGCATTGGTCGTCGAAACCACACTGAGACACGTACAATTCAGAGGGGATGGTTCCCCTAACCAGGAACCTCATAAGGGCTTTACACCCGTGAACACCCAGAGGGTTACCAGAGAGGTCTAGGATCTTGATTCGGGCGCCTTCCAGAAGCAGCAAGGCGTAGCCTAACCTGCAAAAGAAAGAACAGTTTGTCTAATTCTACTAGAGATGCACTCGATTTCGAGCTTTGGCCCGGCCCGGCCCGAAGCCCGCCTCGATTTCGAGTCGATCATCGAGCCGGGCCGAAGATATTTTTTATCGGGCCGAATCGGGCTAATCATTTTCAAAAATCGAGGCGAGTCGGACTTTTGATTTTGGCCCGGCCCGAAAATCCGAGCATTTCGGGCCGGCCCGAAAAATCTTATAGTTCAATAAAATACACAGTTTCCTTAATATTTTAATGAAAATGGATGAAGTTAAAAAGGATCAAAATAATTTAATAACAACACACTTCACATATTAATAAATAAAAATGTATTATTTTACTTCAAGAATTCAAGGTTATTCATTAAAGCATAATAATTATATTGTGATGTTTCTATTATTATTGTTATTACTCGTATACTTAAATAAAAATGATTTTTGTTGCTACCATAATGATTTTTTGTCCTATTTTTGAGCAGAAACAAAGTTAGATAAAAAATCCTTATGTAAATTAAAATTATATTTTTTTATATAAGATTTGTGAAAAAGTTGTTTAAATTCTTTGGTAAACAAAGTGTTAAATACTCATAGGTCTGTAATTTTTATATCAAACTTACACTAGAAGGGTCTCTTTTTTAACTACTTATGTTAACTAATGTTGAAAGTTATAAGAATGTAGAGGTTTTTTATAAGTTTGACACGAAAAAAGTTAAACATTTCGCTTTAACATAAAAATCATTAGGAATGCCGGATGCACCCAATTTCTAGCTTTGGCCCGGCCCGGCCCAAAGCCCGGCCCGATTTCGAGTCAATTTTCGAGCCGGGCTAGCTAATTTTTTTGTGGAGTCGATCTTCGAGTCGGGCAGGTAATTTTTACCTTCCGTCACCTTTAGGTAAGGAAGGTATTGTCTTTGGTCAAAAAATTCGGTAGTGAGTTTTTAATGAATAAGCACGTTTTAGGGTCCCTACAATACGAATTTACTATTTTTAAGATGATGTCTGTATGTATGTGTGTGTGTGTGTGTGTGTGTGTGTGTGTGTGTGTGTGTGTGTGTGTGTGTGTGTGTGTGTGTATGTGTGTCCGTGTGTGACAATTTTTTCTCCGACGATAACTCCAATACTACAATTCTAAAAATTATAATTCTTTCGTATTCCTCTTCTGTACATCCATATGAAGAGTTGATTAGATTTTGGTTATAATTGATCCACCGGAAGTACCCTTATTTGAAGTTTTTTACAGTTTTTCTTAAAAAAACGCAGTTAAATATTATTTTTTGACATTTTGTTATTATATTTATTAAAGAAAATACTCTTCTCTATATGGTTTGATTATTCATTTTCCTTCATATTCAATAGATGTAGAGTTAAAGCATTATAAAGAAATTAATTTTCAAAAATTAGTTAGCTTTGTTATTTATCATGGAAACAGCTGACATAATTATTCAAAAAAATTTAATTGACAGATGTCAGTTGCAAGTGCAAAACCAAATATGGAAAAAAAGTATATAGGATCTAAAATTGGTATGTCATAGTGTTGCTCGCAAGTGACACGCAGAGAAAGACCAAAGAGAAGATGGAAGGACATTACTTAGTGTAGTTTATGTTATAATTTTATTGGATTTATAGAACCTTTTTAAATGAACTTTTGGTATGGAATTTGTAAAAAATAGTTTGTGTTCGTGTTCGATTTTACATGATATTATATAGAATCTGTTCCAAGGACCTTTTGGTATGGAATTTGTACAAAATACATGGAATTGACGGAAGGTCTTGTGCTGGCCACAACAGATTTTTTATTTTCGGGCCGAGTCGATCTAAACCTCAAAGCCCGGCCCGGCCCGCCCGAATGCATCTCTAAATTCTACTCCCTTTTCCTTTTTGAACATCTTATTTTTTCGTTTCTTGTATTAATTTTTACCTTCCGTCACCTTTAGGTAAGGAAGGTATTGTCTTTGGTCAAAAACTTCGTTGGTGAGTTTTTAGTGAATAAGCACGTTTTAGGGTCCCTAGAATACGAATTTGCTATTTTTAAAACGATGTCTGTATGTGTGTGTGTATGTGTGTGTGTGTGTGTGTGTGTGTCCGTGTGTGACAAATTTTTCTCCGACGATAACTCCAATACTACAATTCTAAAAATTATAATTCTTTCGTATTCCTGTTCTTTGCATCTATGTGAAGAGCTGATTAGATTTTGGTTATAATTGATCTACCGGAAGTACCCTTAGTTGAAGTTTTTAACAGTTTTTCTTGAAAAAACGCAGTTAAATATCAGTTTTCGACATTTTGTGATTCTCTATACGGTTTGATTATACATTTTCCTTCAGATTCAATACATATAGAGTTATAGAGACATTAAGAGAGATTAACTTTCAAAAATTAGTCAGCTTTGCTAAAATTATGGAAACAGCAGATAATTCAAAAATTTTTAATTGACAGATGTCAGTGTCAAATGCAAAACCAAAGTTGAAAGTATAGAGTCAGAAAGTTATATGTGAATGTGATAGAGTGTCCCTCGCAAGTGACTTGCAGTTGCAGACTCGCCTCAAGATTGGAATTTTCAATGCCAGAAATACAAGAAAGGCCAAAGAGAAATAGAAGGACTGTGTAGATATGAGAGAGGAAGAATTATGTGAAGAAGATGCGTTGGACAGTAATGACTAAAAGAGAAGAGTAAGAAACAGCGACCCCTAATAAAATAGGGAAAGGAACTTTCGGTATGGAATTTGTAAAAAATAGTGTGTTGGTGTTAAAATTTTACAGGATATACAGCATCTTTTTCAAGGAACTTTTGGTATGGGATATGAACAAAATATATCGAATTGACGGAAGGTTTTGTGCTGGCCACAACAGATTTATTTTTTCCTAAGGAAGGAATACTTTAACTTCTAATTCCCAATACGAGTAGAACTAACCCTGTCGTAAAGTTTTTATTTCTACCCGTTTTTGCCTATATTATTTGACGAAGTATACAACTACCCTACTTAATTCCGTCATCATAACCCCAAAAAATATAATTTAAAAGCTTTCCTTCGCCAATTACACCACACATCTGAAAAAATAAAATCTCAATTTACCGCGGATTGAGTTTGTCGGCCGCGTGTGCCTGAAAGGGTTCCGTTTCAGCTTTAAGCGAGCGATGGTGGCGCCTCGCTCACCAACACTTTGAGCGGAGCCACAGGGAACTGTGAATATTTAAAGAGGCTGTAACGATCCCTGGCTGGCAGGAGGCAAAAGATGAAACGCTTCAGTCAAGTGCTCAAGATGAAAATTAGAATTTTGTCGGCGTGGTGGTTGGAAAGAGAGTAAAGATGAGGAGAAATTGTGGTTTAAGTTTGAATTGGCAGTTCATATTATAGAATACATTATGTTTTCGTTAAATTAAAAATATATTGCAATAAATATGGAGGTATATGAATCAGGTAAAAATCGCATACCAAGATTTTAGTAAACATTGTGTCTAGTATCCCGATTAGGGGACCCCAGTATGGTCCCGACCCGACTTCAGTTATAACGTCTCATTTCGTAGTATAATTTGTCAAAAATGATTCGTTAACAGACAACCATTTCGTCTTGTTCCGTCTATTTTGTCCAGGGGGATTTACGGAGCAGTTCAGTTCAGTGCTACCTTAGACCAGTAGTGGTAGCACGCACTTTAGAATGTTATCAAATGAGGCATTTGTTTTCTTTTCGCCACGAAGCGAAAATTTGGTAGCATGCATGTGCCAAATATTCGCCTGCAAGCGTACGACACGAGGCGAAAGTGTCAAAGTAAAGTCATTATTTTGCTACACTGGGGTATGTGACCATAATCGAATTTCAATATATGTTATAATATATAAAAACAAACCTCCATAGCTTCTCATTATAATAATAAAAACTAAACATTGGTTTGTAATAATATTGTTATTAGCAATTTAATGTTTTGGAGAAGGGATCTGTGACGTCAGTAGGGTAGAATGGTAGGAGAAGACAGTTAGACAAAGATAGCTATGTTGTGATAGGTTATGGAATGGCGAACGTGGCAGCTGCTGTCACTTTCGCCTACCACAATATAATATCTATCTCAGTCTAACTGTCTTCTTCTATCATTCTACCCTACTGTCATAATATTTTTTATGCACGGACGTATCATAAATTGACAATTATACACGAATTTCTTTGACATAAACGTCATTTTATGGCCCGCGGGCCTCATTATAGACCGCCGGGCTATAATGAAACGTCAAACCAAATTATAACCTACAATATAAACAATTTAAAAAGGCAACATGAAAAGTTTTTATTACAAATCGAAAATTTGTATATTCTTTAATGAAAAATGAAAATAAATTTTGTGATATTTATATGGAATGCACGGAGATACACAAAATAAATCTCAAATGACATAACTAATACACAAACAAACTGTTGTTCTCCGCTTTCATAGCAACACTTAGATACTGGATGTACGAGGACAAAGTCTTTTCGATACAATTTTTCTAACACTCATAATTTGAAAATTTTCGTCCGTGCATAAAGTTTTGTATGTACCACGAGCGTAACTTGCTTTTATGGCCTTTGACGTGTTTTTATCCCTCGGCTTACGCCTCGGGCTCAAAATCCCGCCACAGGCCATAAAAGCTTCCTTACGCATAAATAACTATTTTAATCGTATAAAATCCAAAAATTTCCGAAACAAAAAGCGAATATAGAATTCTAAAGTGCATGCTACCAAGATTCGTAAAAGTAAAATCGCATTCGCCTACTTTGATAGAATTCTAAAGTGCGTGCTACCATACCACTACAGAAATAGTGGAGAGACAGGGTCATATTCACGCGTATGTTTCTAAATCATCTGTGCGATTTTGACCTTTATTGCAATGCCAGAATCAGCTGGAATCGTAAAGTCGACCAGTTAAATATTGTTATGTTACAGTTGACCAAACCTAAATAAATGCTTGATTGGCCATAAATAAAACAACAAACAATTTAAAACTAAAAAAACTATGAATCAAACTAAACACGTGTACCTATGTGTACGAAAACGGTAGAAGACCAAATAGTGATTGATAACGATGGGTGACTTTTGTTGACATTGGAAACTTATTCGACTTCATACGTATGTAACACATCTGGCCGACTATACGATTGCAGCTGATTTTGACATTACAATAAGGTCGAAAATCGCTAAGATGATTTGGAAAGTCTTCTTACATAGCATGCCCTGTCTCCCCTCTATTCCTGGTCTAAGAGTGCTACTTACCCTTCTTGTGCATGTAAAAGGAAAGAACCTCAAATCAGCTGATTCCAAGCTCTTCAAGGTTGCTCGAGTCACGTGAGTGCTAGCGTCCTATACTCAATACAGTCATCCCCCGACCCGAATACGTAATTTAATGCGTCCCGTAAAATTTACGTAACTTGAATTTTACGGAAGTCCAATTTGCTAGTGCTTAAGTGTAACTTCCTAAGAATGTGCAATATGCATGAATATTTAAACAGTATTATTTTTGAAATGAAACATCATGCAGCAGTATTTACTCATATAAATACCAAAGTATCAAAAATATATAAAAGAATAAAAATCAAACCGAAATAAAACGTTTCAAATAAAAAAATGTCTTGTGACAACTAATTTTGCTCTGTAGATTTATTACTAAGTAGAGGGATTACTATACGAGCCTTAATCCATATTATTTGGCCTAGTCGCTAAAATTTTATTTTATTTAGCACATATATAAAACAAATAGTAACTAACGTAATTATCGGTTATTTTTTTTTAATATTATAGATATTTTGTGGTTGTTGAGCTACATAGCAAGATATATTTTCTGAAATATTTTGTTGTTTTAATGTCAAACGAAATAATTCATAGCTTTACTAACAATACAAGAAAAGCAAATAAAGTTTGAAAAGAATCGGCAATTTTTAAGAATAATCAGCGAATTACCCAATCTTCATAAATAATAAAAAATTACTAATAAATTTGAGTTATTATTATACTGTTAAATATTTATATTTAGCTAGAAATATAATTTAAAGTTACGTTATAATGTGGAAATATCTTTACTTTAAATAAAAAATAAAAACTTTCTCAATTATTATTTGAAATAATACTATTTAACACACGATAAATGAATTTATCAAACAGGCCAACTATTATGAATTAGGGCTCGTATATAGCAAAAAAATAGATGTACGCATTTTTTTTGCAAGCCGGTGTACATCTAAGTACAACTTTACTTCACAACTGCTCGCTGCTGACTAATATTAAATTTCTATTGTACAACGTTAATTAATTATGTATTATTAATTGATGTTTCTCTATAAATGATTACGTATACGAAGATACATATACGAGTATCTACCGGTCTCCACAATAAGTTATTATATTTTTTATACCACTACATATTTATAAATTTCATTTAGGCCCGTGATTTCTATTTTCTAATGAAGTATTTAATAGATAATTCATGAAAAATAATAACCTTATAATATCTGTACATGTTATATGTCTATTATTACAGATAAATTTTCGCTAGAAGTACTCTAATGAAGGTAAGTAAAAATCAAATTTGGAAATTGACTTAACCCCAGTATTTTAAACTAACCCTTTTCAGAAGTACAAACCTATCTCATTAAAAAAAGTGATTTTCATTATCGTCGGCCAAAAAATTTGATACAATTCTTGTGCGTGAAGTATTTTACAGCGCTCCAGGTAATTAGGGAACTCGCCTGAAGGGCTCGTGCCTCAAACAAAGCTGTCGCGCTGTAAAATACAACTTACACGCACTCGAATGTAAATAACTATTTTATCTCGTGCTAATTTCCGCACTCGATCAAAAAGTACTACTTTACACACTTGTTACATAAATAACTGTATGTTCTATTTTACGTAAATACTATTCATAGCATTTTGGTATTCATAAAATAGTATTTTAATTAAAACATGTTTCTTACCCTAAAATTCCTATCTCTCCGATTTTATTTTGCCGCAATATCAGCGACTCAAGATGATCATGTACATTTAAAAACATCGCTATACACTTCGCACCAAAATCACCAATTTTATTATAAGAGAGATCCAAGTGAACCAAACTAGTATTGTTTACTAATTTTCTCATTAGGGCTTTTACATGTTTGCATTCTATTTGGCTTTTGGAAAGCTTAAATACTTTAAGATGTTTGAGACTTGCTATTGCTTCGCCCAGTTTGTCACAGTCGTCTGGGTCAACCTGACAAGATAGGAGAAAAAGAAATTAATTAATTTGCTTGCGTACGTTAAATATTTATTTTGCAGATAAGGAGTTGGCGTTGAAAACGCTCTGTAAGTAAGTGTTAATTTTATTTTAAATTTAAATTTATTTGTCAACCACTTGTAGATAAGAAAGGTACAAGAGTGTATTTAAAAATTCGCTACTTTATACCCGAGACACACTACAAAAATTAATGATCATTAACAGTTAGATATAGTATGCGCAAGTGAAGTTGAGACTGATGACAGATGTCAAAATTGCGTCTATTAACAAACCAGAAAATATTGAATGTAGTATTGTGTTGTACTCGTACAGTACAAAACATTAAGTAGCACGTGCTTACTACAGTCAGTATTTTCTGGTTTGTTAATAGACACAATTCTGATATCTGTTATCAGTTTCAACTTCACGTGCTAATACTATAACTAACTGTTAAGGATCATTAATTTTTGTAGTATGTCTCGGGTATTAATATACGAGATGTGGCAATAAAATATCGGGATTTATTTTTTTTTCTATGTAAAACTTGACAAATTCGCTTCATATTTATTACAGAAAGTTTATAGTGGTGAGTATCTACTCGTATCTTGTACTCAAGTTTTTGATTGGGTGCCTGAGAGGCAGTTTGTCAACCAGATATTCTACAAGGAGGTTTTTACAACCCTTCACGCACGGTGACAAGAAAAAGGGTTGAAATATGAAAAACGACTCATAGATTCTCCATGAAGACAACGGAAGGTATGAGGTATTTTTCAAATTAAGCGAAAAACAAGTTTTAGCCTGTAACTCAAAAACAAAAGACGATAGGGAATTCCTTTGGTACCTATTAAAGTTGACCCATAAAGACCTACATCAATTTTCTGTAGCGAGTATAATAAGAAAGTGTTTCATATAAGGAACGCGAATTTGTTCCATCTTGTACATTGAGGCAATATTTGTTTTCGCAATTTTTGAATAGTCAATCTCATTATTTTATTGCCACGCCTCGTATTTTTTATTTTTCCTGGCGGTTTTGAGAAAAAGAATTTGCTTCAATTCTCACCTTGAAGACATGAGGATCACAATTTGATGGATCCAAATCATCCATTCCAAAACATATCTCCAGTTGTATCAAAAATTCCAAATGCTTCAATATAGGTACAAAACTTATATGATATACGGGATCTTCCTTAGGTAATTCTTTCGACAACAACGTATTCGGTTTCTTCCAATGTGTGAGTCGTTTGATAGACAACATATGGATGTAAGTGTAACAGAGTTTAAGAACTGGTGCGAACGTTTCCTCATCTTTATACTGTGGTTCAGCATGTTCGATAAGATTTCGGATATGTTGTTCAAGGTAGAGACATTTCCAGGTCCAGCCAAGATGGGGTTGGAAAGGAACTTGGCTGAAATGAGCTTGGTAGCGACGTTGCCAGTATTGCTCTGCCTAAAAGGGATGGAAAAGATGAATGATTGTTGGATTGTATCCCAAAATATTCCAACCACCCCAAAAACCGTTAAGACGAAAGTATTATAATTTTTAGAATTGTAGTATTGGAGTTATCGTCGGAGAAATTTTTGTCTCTCTCTCTCTCTCTCTCTCACACACACACACACACACACACACACACACACACACATATATATATTCACGTCCACACACACACAAACACACACACACACACACACACACACACACACACACACACACACATAGTCCGGGACACGAAAGAAGAACTGGGGAAAATATGTTAGCACAAATCACTGTCTAATACTCGTATATGCGCTCCGTTTAAGTCCACACGAAATACAATTAATTTACTTTTTGTCCTCCTGAAGTGTAATGGGAACTTTACAATTATATACACAGCAAGTGTAACCTACATTTTACCCTTACTGTGTTGTAACTTGTCTAACTATGAGGTAAAATAATCAAAATACACTGGACGTTTATGGGCATTTAGAAAAGAAATGATCTTTACTATAATAAAGTTCATGTAAAAAAGTACTACCTACATAAGTTATTTTTTTACTTTAACATTTCCTATATTTAAAAACAACTGAATTTGTTACTTTAGTCAACGCTTAATCACCCCTGTTTAAGAGTAAATACTACCGGTCATTTGGTTTTAGACTGCTATTTTTTTTTTTTTTGTATGACTATGTATTTGCATACCTAATAATTATTGGTATATTGAGAAAATTAGGTACGTTGTTATACCTAATATGTAATTCGTAAACGTAGAGTGTCATTGCAGATTGGAAGTACTAATCCTGTTCCTACTTCGTTCAAATAAGCTAACTGGGTTTATTCAGTTATTATTTATTTGACCTAGTTTCTATTCCAGAGATTTTCAATATGAGTTTATGTAAATTTAACTCATAATAGTTAAAGAAGTAATTTCAATTCAAATCCTGTTATATTTATACAAGTCTTAGGGCCGGTACTTTTGCTCCTGATTAAAACATTGATTAGATACTAAGGTGTTAAATTAATCACAAGTTTTTAAACATGATTAATTAGATACCGGTACTTTTGACAAATATTTTAAACGATTAACAAATCGTTGATTAACTCCAATTGGCAATACAATACAAATATCCCTAAATTTGTTTGAACTTATAACTGACGTACGCATTTGATCATATCTCTAATGTAGAAAAAGACAGATAACAATTATTGTAATGTGCAAAATTGGCGTCAATGACATTTCAGGTTATTGTTCACCTGTCAAAAAGCGTTAATTTTTGTTCGTGTCTGATCATTATTGAATTTATGTAAAATGGATAAAAAGCGTGACAGAGGAACAAATTTTACTCCAACAGACGTTGATAATCTTATGAAATGTGTTTTGGAGGAGGTAAATATAATAGAAAATAAAAAAACCGATGCTGCCACTGGGAAGGAAAAAACTATGGCATGGAAAAGAATAGAAAATGCATTCAATTCTACTAATGTGAATACTAAACGTGATATTAATTCTATAAAAATAAAATATGATAACATAAAAAGGAATTTAAAAAAGAAAATTACAACTTCCAAAAGTCAATATAAAGGAACTGGCGGTGGCCCATTAACGGATATAAAATTTTCGTGGTACGAGGAACAATTATATTCTGCATTGCAATTAGGAATAATTGGTTTACCCAATGCTGGAGATAGTGACGATGTGTTCCTAAGAAATGACGAAAAACAGCAAAATACAGAAACGAATAAAGATGAAATTGGTAAAATGTGATTAATTTATAGCTTTAAACATTTTTAGATATAAATGTTTTTTTTTAGACCATCCATCCATCTGTGCGTATGAGTCATTTGAAAATAATAATGAGCAAATAATTAATGTAGAATATTTAGATTTTATGAATCAGGTGAGTGCAAGGTTTTTACTTTTATTAATTAGAACTCATTTAACTGAATCATTGACAAAAACGGATTAAAAATTTTCCTTCTTTTTAAATTTAACAATGGTATTTTCAATACTTGCATTGAATCTTTTTAGGGAGAAACTAGTACAGCTTCAACTTCTAATGAAAAAGAGCAGAATATTGTTATTCTTCAACATATTGAGGAGCTGAATAAGGTAAATTAATTATCAAGTTTTGAATTAACATATTTAATTTATTGCGTTGATTGTTTCTAGATTAAACCATCAGAAACACCTATTTTTTTAACCGAAAAAAAATCTTTGGTAATTTAAATAAAATTGCTTTAAATAGGAAAAAGAAAAAAAATGTCTTCTCCATACTGTTCTGTATTTTTATTTGAAAAATACACGACTGGTTTCGGTCACTGTGTGGCCATTTTTAAATAAAATAATAAAAATTACAGCAGTCTGTATCACAGACAGACATTCGTAAAATTCTTATAACTATTTACAATCTGACTATATTGTACCTACTCTGTTTATCAACTGCTGTAATTCTTTATATAGTCTCGCAGATTTCACCTGCAAATGGACACACAGTGACCAAAACTTGTCATATATATATTTCAAATAAAAATACAGAACAATGTGCAGAAGACAGTTTTTTCTTTTTCCTATTTAATTGTTTTATTTCAAAATTAATTTTTTGAGCTATAATTTTTTCAGAATTCAAAAAAATGGAATTTGCGGAGTAAAAAATCTTCGCAAAATATAAAAAAATCAGTTAATATGGAAGCTTTTGAACATTTGGTTGAGAATAAAAATGAATTAGTCAAGATTCAAAAACAGTGTTACGACACAGAGAATAAAATTAAAATGGAAGAACAAAAACATAACGATGAAGAGAGAAGAATAAGAAAAGAAATACTCGAAATTGAGTTAGATATTAAAAAAGAAGAATTATATCTAAAACGGGAAGAAAGAAAAAGACAAGAATATATACACGGACTAATTTGTGAAGAAAAACGACTCAAAATTGAAATATTAAAACACGAACTAAATGAAAAATTAAATTAATTTTAATAACATAAGTATTTCATTATAAATTTTGTTATAGAATTTTCATTAAATAAACTTTTGTAATATTTGAAAACATTTCTTTAAATACTCGTAATTATGACAGTATGTATTTATTTTTATTATTGATTGGAAAAATAATGAATAAATTTTTGTTGAACCAAGTTGATTCTATTTGGAACCTCATCAGCCTCTATAACATCATGAAATTCTTCTTGTTCAATATCTTCAATGTAGCTTTCCTTTTCTAAAATTCTTAAATTATGTAAAATTGCTGTTGCAATAATTATTTGTTGGGTCAAAGAAATATTGCATCTTATTCCTAAAGAAAGAACTGGAAATATTCTCTTCCATATTCCTATTGTTCTTTCTACTACAGTTCTTGTAGAAATATGAGCATTATTATATCTTGATTCTCCCTGATTTTGAGGGTTTGCTAAAGGAGTCATCAAAAAGTTTTTGAGTGGGTAACCACTATCACCTAATAAAACATTGTCTCCAAATTCTCCATTATCAAACCGATTATATAATGAAGAATTTTGAAATATGTAACTATCATGGCAAGATCCAGGCCATCTTGATATAATATCCATAATATAATAATTACTATCACAAATTACTTGACCATTGAGAGAGAAAAATCCTTTTCTGTTTCTAAAGAATTCGGCATTATCTGACCCTATTTACACATGAATGACGAAGATTAACATATTATTTAGGTATTTTGTACATTTTACCTGGAGATTGTATTCGAATATGGGTACAATCAATGGCTCCTATAACTTTTGGGAAATTTGCAATAGCGTAAAAACTTGCGACTACTTTTCTTTTTTCATTGTCATTATCAGGAAATTTCACATAATTTGCTCGTAAAGATACAAGTGCTTGTGTTACTTTTTTAATTATTCTACCAGCCGTTGTTTTATATACACCACAGAAATCGCCAATTGTAATATAAAAATTTCCCGATGCATAAAATCTTAACGTCAGAAGTAGTTGAGATAAAACATCCAAATCATAAGCTCTACAAAAAATAAATGATTATTATAACAAAACTCTCTACATATTTAACTTTCATGTTTACCTTTTCACATTAGTTATTAGTATGGGTTCTATATTAGGTAAAATTTTATTCATCACTGTATTTTTTGTAAACCGAAATCTATGATAAAATTCTTCAACCGTGCACAATTGCAAATAATTAGGACGGTCCCTTATTACATAAGATCTTATATTAAAAATGAATGGAATTATAACTTCATCTTCATCATCATCAAATAAATGATTTAATTCCTCAAGATTCATAATTTTTCGAAGAATTATTACTTGTCAATAATAATAGGTTACAAATGACATTTGATTGATTAAATATTTAATAGCATCAAATCGTTGCTGTTAAATTTAGTCCACCATCAGAGGTTTTAAACAATGGTTAAATACTAATCGGGATAAAAAGTACCGGAAAAGGTTGTTTAAATTTAATCAGTTGTTATATTTGCTTAATCAGAAGCAAAAGTACCGGCCCTTAAAAGCAAATATAATCTTGAGAATTTAAATAGAAGGGCAAAATATTGTTAAGGAGAATGGGATTAATTTAAGATTAAATAGAAGCTCAAAGCTAATTGAATGAATCAAATTTAATTCGTTTCGAAATGAATTTTTTTTAGTATTCATTTATAAATTTTACTTTAGTGTCACAAGTGCGCTAAAACTTGGCTTTGATTCGCAAGTTCAATGAAAAATGCAGTGGAGAACGATTTGCGAGCGGTGGGGTACCTTGGAAAAAAAGACGTAGGTGACCCTCAGAACTAATAAGCACTAAACACAATGGGTAGTAGTATGAACAAGTGATTAAGGATGATTAGCTAGGAGATTACCAGCAGTGTTTTAGCGCTGTCAATCGTTTATGGATTATTTTAGACAAAAATACTTCAAATAAACGTTGTGTACAATTAATTTTTCTATAATTTCTATATGAAGTATTTTTCTCTAAAATAATCCATAAACGATTACCAGCGCTAAAACACTGCTAGTCATCTCCTAGTTAATCACCCTTAATCACTTGTTCATACTAACACCCACTATATTTAAAGTTTCAAAATCAGTTTATTAACATTTTGTATTTATTTATTTGACAGATCAAAGGTTAAAAAATGCGAACCTCGTAAAGGAATATTTGAAAATCCATTCATTAATAAGTGGTTTAAGATCTAGGAATTCTGAATATAGCTTATGAATATTTAAAATGCGACTAATCTTGACGTATAATCGGACAAAGATAATTTTCAGTCGATGGATTGCCGAAAATGACAGCATATCAGCTACAGATGGATACGTTAGAAGGAATTCAACTGCTTGCATCAGGCCGCGTGAATTTGGGTCAAAAATTAAAATTTTCTCAATTTTTACTCTCAAATAATATTTTTGGTGTTGCTCATATTAGCTTGTGTGTTGTTCGAGTTCTCAAGTCGTTCCAAAACTAATAACCTTACTCTCAGAGTTTACTAGTAACCTGTTCCAAAACAGTCAGAGATTATTCCCAAAGTGATACTCTAGTTACTCTACTATTCAGAAGGGTACAGAAATTACTCCACAATATTTTCAAACATGGATGCTCACGATTCTCAACATATGAAAGTAATTTACCTTCTTGAGGAAGAAAACATGCATTTGGTTGAAAATAAACATGAGTAAACACATTGGCCTGTATTTCGAGCACACTTTTATAATAAAAGCGTCTTCACATTTTATTATGAGAAGAGTGTTCCATGAAAGCACTTTTATTATAAAAGTGTACTTGTAATACGGATTTGGCATTAATGTTGTAATTATAAGTAGTTTTTAAAAATTTTTAAAATTGTTCTTAATTTATTTTCAATTTTTTACTCCAACAAAACTCTCATCGTTCCAAAACACACAACATTCTTAAATCATACTTTAACTCCTACTCCAATACTCGGTACTCTTGATTTTGGAACGCAGTCCAACTGATCACAAAGACACAAAACCTAATTACTTTTTTCTAAATACCTCAATAAGTGGAACAACAATATCCAAATCCAAATCCGTACTTATCAATTCTTGAATATGAATCTTATCTTTATTTTCCAAACTATGATATTCTTGCTTTTTGCTAAAGTTATCTGCCAAAACATGTAGACAAAGATCTGATAGACTTGATATTATTTTCTGATCCCATTCGAAATCTTCTGCCTTTATTGTTCGGTTCTGTTCTTCTATAAGCTGCAAAGAGGTCTTCGAGGGCTTGTACGCCTCTATGGTGTTGTTGAGGTCACAAATATGTGGTATACGCATAATGAAAAATTGATTATTCACACGTGAAATGATTTTGCCCCAATCATGAAAGATTTAAAGGGAAATGTAAAATGAACGATAATTTAATTTCATGGAGAGAAACCATGAAATATGGATGAAATTTAGATGAAACCACCACCCCAAATTACGAACACATTAGTCAGAATTTGACATAAATTTGACACCCCCCGTAACTATGGAGAAAATGTAACATAGTGTCAGTGGTGTCAAATATTTAACAAAAATATCACAATATTAGTAGACCAGTAGGCTGCGATTACAATAAAACGATATTTCTTATGCCTCGATTATGGTCATGCATTATAGTCCTATAGCGCTTTAACACTTTAAAATTTAAGAATTAAAGTTGAAAACAATTATGGACAAAACTTTAAATATTTACGCTTTAACTCTTTAGAATTTAAGTATTAAAGTTTGAAAACAATTATGGTCATGGCTTTAAATATTTACTTACTAAATATTTCTATAAATTGTACAGTGACAAGAACCTCGCTATAAAATTTAATTTAACTTTTTGTAATCAAAAATCCAAGCGAAATATGGACAATATTAGAGTTTTTGTGGTTTTATTGTTAAATGAAGATGATGAAGGGTAAAAAAATACATATTTTTATAATCGTGCAATTTAGATTAAAATTTCTTACGTAGGAATGAAATGAGAATTGAAAGAAGAATATTAAGGGATACTATGAATCCTTTCGAATATCCCGAAAAAAAATTAATAAAGACTTTCGTTTAAACAATGTTTCTAATTTAATTTCATAGTTAATTCTTTCCATTTCTTTTCAATGTAATTGGCAGGTAATGTTGGGTTTATTATTCCCGTTCTAAACACTGTGGGTTGTAGCATGAATGGTGTTTAGGAGATGACTAGCAGTGTTTTAGCGCTGTCAATCGTTTATGGATTATTTTAAATTAAATTACTTCAAATAAATGTTACAGACAATTAATTTTTCTATAACTGCTATTTGAAGTATTTTTTTTTTAAATAATCCATAAACTATTTATAGCGCTAAAACACTGCTAGTCATTTCCTATCTAATCACCCTGAACGTGTTAATCACTTGGTTCATGCTACCACCCAGTTTCACTTTCCATAGCTCTTATAACTCTTCATATTGTTCAGTAGATGTATTGGCATGCTTTACACGTTTTTTATTATTTATTAACTAGTATATTAACGTGAATACGTGATATATTTCATTTTTCCAGGTGCTACGGTGAAAATTTTCCATATTTTGATGTGATAAATATGTTTTATTTTGTAACCTATATGTCACTTTAACAGCAACATAGCATAAATGAAGTTAGCTGCTCTATAAAGTGACATTTCGAATTTAAGAAATTAAATTTAAATGACCGTAATCACAATTCGTTAAAATCTCTTTAAGACATCTCTTTAAGCTTAAATTCTATAATTCTTAAAGAGAAGACCATAATCGTGGTATTAAACTATTAATACATTAAATACTTGAGCTAAATAAACATTTTTTTTTTTTTGATTGATTCAGCAGTTCATAACGTAAAGCTAAATCTTGGTCCTGGGTACGCTAAGTCCATCCTGAAAGAGTATCAGACAAAACCGGCCTTACAACTTGACACGGAGAGGACTAAACACGATCATGCAGGTTGCAGTTGATCCAGATGTTCCAGACGCAGAAAGAAACACCCGCGAATATTATTTCGAATAATCCGCTAATTAAAGCCGCGAATATGGTCGATATTGTTGTTCGAAAATATGCGAATGCGATTTTTTTTTTAAATAGAGAACTAGTTTGAAAGTTATATAAATGAAAGTAACTTAATCTTAGATTTTGGTAACAATTGGACAACCAAAATTATATATATATTAAAGAATATCTCTATCCGATACATTTTAAATTTTTATTATTATCTTCTATAAAGTTAGAGATAGAGAAATATAAATATGTAAAATAATATGCTGCAATGAATCTCTCACCCCATGGAAAACAAGTGGAAAAATTAAAATGTCTGTAATTCACAAATAAATGTGTCAAAATACCAGGGACATTACTGAAAACCTTTTTTGGGAAAAACATTTAATATTCATCAAAGAATTAGTAGAATCTCTAACATTAGAAGAATAAGGGAAACTTGTTCATAGAATGAATTAAAAAATATATAAAGAAGATATGCGTTTTTGTGTGTATCAGAAATATTAAATATGTACAATACTTATATAACCTAATATAGAAATGGCGAGAGGTCTTGTGTTGGCCACAACAAATTTTTTTTCTTCCATAAGAAGCCGAATTAAAAAAAAAATTAGGGAATTTCTGAATTTAAAAATACTATAACATAAAAAATAAATCGAGGAATCCCTCATTCGCAACACTCTGGTATTAGCGAATAAGATATGTATTTTTACCTCCCGCTACCCTTGGTAAGGGAAGTATAGGGATCGTGCTAAAAATCACATATCGAGATTTTAGTAAATGACCACGTTTTAAGGTCTCTAGAATCCAATTTTAACATTTTCACGATGATGTCTGTATGTGTGTGTGTGTATGTGTGTGTGTGTATGTATGTATGTGTGTATGTGTAGGGATTTTGTCTTCACTCTAACTCAAATACTATCATTCAGAAAATTCTGAAACCTTGTATTTCCAACCCATTCTAATATGAAAAGAAGCCATTAGATTTTGGTGTAAATCGGATAACCGGAAATGGCACTTTACCTGATGCTCATAATGGTTTTTCTTCAAAAAATACCATTAAATACCATTTTTTCGCATTTTATGTCATATGAAAATTAAAGATTATTGAATTTTCTACAGGAATGCATTAATACTTTTTCTATATATTTTACAGATAAATTTAAAAATATTTTTTTTTATTAGTCGCGAAGCTTAAGATAAACACAATAATTCCTTTGTTACACAGTTCATATTTCAAATGAATGTAACTGACAGTAAATGTCACTGTCAAAAAACTATTCACTTCAAATTAATAATAGTGACATTTTAAAAAGAAAATAGTAAATAAAGCAATAGTTTTCTGCAATGGAACAGTTTGCAGCGTTAGTAAATACGTAGGTATGTATTTAAATTAATAAAAATTCAATAGCGGGAGGTTTTGTGTTGGCCACATCAGATTTTTTTGGTTAAACGAAATTCCGATATACATTCGAAGGAAATGTATTTTAATTGGATATTTTTGTGAAAAGCACAATATTAGTGTAAAAATTAATGAAATGAAATAAGTAAATATAAGAGCTTGCGACAAATAGCAAGAATTTATATTACATTACATAAAACGAAATCAATAAAACTTTAATTTTAAAAATGTATATCCTTGCTCTGTTCCATAAATAAATGAAATTCTTTTCTGTTTGATTTACGATTACGAACAGATAACTCTCCTTCCAATTTCTCGTTTCATTTTCCCGTTTCTCTTTCTCTGTGTTCGAAACATATTCCCGATGCATATGTATGCAAATAGAAGAGCAAACATATGACGCTGGTTCCACCGCCGAACGCATTTTGCATCACAAATGCACCGTTGATTACTGCCAATGAATTAATTGTAGCCCACAACGTACGTCTTTGATAAAAGCAGAATGGTGTTAATTACTCTTAATTGATGCGGACATTGGTTGATTTAATTTGTGACATTTTTTATTCATGAGGGTGGTGATATATATTTATGATTCATTAACGAAATGAATGTTTTTAATATGTATAATGTATGTTTGTATTAGAGTGGTAATTTATGTATATAGGGGACCGCAATTAAATTATGGATAATTTATATTAAATTTATAATTTATGGAAAATGATAAAGTACTCGGACATATATTTTGATACCTACATAAATAAATTTAAAATGTATTTTGCAGTATGTACGTAGTTCCGGTGGTCCCTAATTTTTTTAGAGTTTAAAACTAAAACTTGTTTTAAGCAAATTTATTTGAAACTTGTAAAACAGTCATAGGGGAAGAACTTTTGAAAATTTTATATATTAATCTATATGATAAAATAAGAGGCCGGTATTTTCACCTCTCGCTAAGAGAAGTATTGGAATTATGCTAAAAATCACATATCTAGATTTTAGTGGATAAGCACGTTTTAAGGTCCCTAGAATCCGATTATAACATTTTTACGATGATGTCCATATGCATATGCGTGTGTATATATGTGTGTGTGTATGTGTACGAGTTTGTGTGTGTGGATGTTGGAGCCACGGTTTCTCAAATACTATAAGACTTAAAAAAATATTTAACTGCAGTTTCCTCAAGCTGACATTCCTGGGAAGAGCTGATTAGATTTTGGTAACATTTGGACAACCGGAAGTAATAGTTTCTTTAAAAAAATCTTCTAAATATTATTTTTTGAAATTTCTGTTATTACTATTATTGAAGAACATAAAATTCTACATCTGATACATTTAAAAATTTTATTATATCTTGTATAGATTTAGAGATAAAAGCACTGTAATATACCATGAGTATTTTTAACTTGAAACATTGGGTTTGTTATATTCATGGTTACGACTTGACATTTCATTGACAGCAATGTATTTGCCCGTTCCATTTAAAATGGAAATGGAACATAGGGAACGAATTTGACATTTGATAAGACGTCAATAGAGGTTAATTTTGTTTAAATAATTATACCTGCATTCTAAATTAAAATTAGTTGTAGAAAAAATATAGTGTGCACCTTGTGCCCGAGTGGTTTTCTGACTCGGCTAAATTTCTTACAATATGGAAATATAATACTTCTGTCAAATTCATTCCCCATGTGTCATTTTAAATGAGACAGACAAATACATTGCTGTCAATCAAATGTCAGATCATAACTTATAGGAAAATTCAACGGTTATCTGTCATATTGACAAGATGTCATTAGAGGTTAATTTTGTTTAAATAATTATACCTGTTTTCTAAAAATTAAATTTAGATGTAGAAAAAATACTGTGTGCACCTTGTGCCCGAAATATGTTTAGTGCTCTCGAGTGGTTTTCTGACTCCGCTAAATTTCTTATAATATTTAAACATAATACTTCTATCAGATTCGTTCCCTATGTTTTATTTTAAATGGAACGGGCAAATACATTGCTGTCAATCATATCAAGTCATAATCATGGATATGACAAACCCAATGTTTCACGTTAAAAAATGCGGTATATTCGTAGAATAGTCTAATCGCAGAGGCTACGACACTAAGAAAACCAGTTGACAAATTCAAATGTTTATAATATAGTTTGTATATGACAGATGTCAGTGTCAAAAATCAGCAGTTTTAGTGATATGCTGAAAGCTTTTTCTGGGAAGTATATATATTTAATCTTTCTTATTGTTTTATTAATTAAATATTTAAAATTGTAGGTAAAATACATATAAGAATCTTTGACATTTTGGAACTTCCTCATACAATGAAAAATAAATATAATTAGTATTATATGTGTACAGAAAACATGTTAAATACAATAAAAAACAACATTTGGGTAAAGTTCTGTAATTTTTTGTTATAAAACGACGGTTTGATAGCAAAGTGCAATGCAATACTTATATAGCCTAATATGGAAATGGCGAGAGGTCTTGTGCTGGCCACAACAGATTTTTTTTTAACCAGGGTCAACTTTTCTGAAGAAGTTTAATAGTCACCGCATGAATTTTCGATCTTCTTTTGTTTCTAAGCTATACAGGCAAAAATTCGTTTTTCGCTCATTTCAAAAATATCTCATATCTTATTTATTATGATAGAGAAAAATTGTTGTAACAAATTTTGTACCATTTTTTAGGTAAAATAAAACGGTTTAATTAGATTTTTTGGAAATTTAATAATTCTCCAGAAAAAACAAACTTATGTTTTTTAAATGGGAGTCTATGTTGAAAAAGCTATCATTTTTTGTTTATTTTATAAGCTTTTCAATTATATATAACAAGTCCACATTCTTTTACTTCAAATATAAATAAAAGATAAATTATTAATTTATTGGGGTGAAAAAATTGAAAATTATTAGCAAATTTATTACGGATTATCCTTTTTTTGCATCTCATTTGCTTCAGTTTTACTCGTTTTTTTTCAATTTATTTACAAAAGCATAATTAAACCAACTGTTTCGAATTGTACAATTGTCAAACCCAACTGTAACGTCGATTAATAATAATTTTAACCAACCCAAAAATAATTGGCTAAGAATAATTTTGAGAACATAATTAATAGATATAGAATCAAAATAACTAAATGTTGATGTGATATTTAACTTTGAAAGATCTAATTATCATATTAAAAGTTACATAGTTTCAAGTTTAATAAAGTTTAAGCCGTTAACTGTATGTTACATAATTATAAATCGTTTTAAGCCCCTAATATATCACAGAAACACGTGCAGTTATTGAATATAATAATACAACACAACACACAATATTATCATTAATAATATGTGTAGTACATAGTTGCATTTTACAGTGTTATTATAATTCTCTATAAATTATAAGTTAAATGTGGGAAAAGTTTTAAAAATGACTGTGGGAATAATAAATCACAGTGAACACTAAAATATAGTCCAATGATTATAAATTACTTACGTGCACCTGGATAAGTTAAAATAAAAATAACGGGACGTTAATGTTACAATAAATTATACTTAAATCAAAGTTTCTCTCGCTCTGTGACGCATTTATTGAATTTATTTCCATGAAGTATTTGATTGAAAATTAAAAATAGTTCAAACGATTTATTTCGTTTCATGGAAACTATATACCTACTTATTATAATATTTACAAATCAAACACGATTGTTTTCAATTGTTATTTTTGCATTTTTTGTTTATCATGACACTAATGGCCATTTACCTAACAAGTTTTACAATTTAAGCAACCCTTATGGCCAATTTTTGTTATAGTTAAATTTTAACTTTTGGTTAAATTGAAAATATCGCTTTGAAATGAAATGATAAATGAGTAGTTTATTATTACTGTCAAAAATTTTTTGTTACCTTGTAGTTAAGACTTTTTCGTAATATCATACCGTTACTATGGATTTAACATAACTTAAAACAAAAGTAAAAAAGGTGTCCATAACGACCGCTGGCCGTTAAGATTTATAACGGACTCATCATTTTGATTCTATATCTATTAATTATATTCTAAATATTATTCTAAACCAATTATTTTCGGATTAGTTAAATCATTATTAATAGGCGTCACAGATGACTTTGACACAATTAGAAAAAAATTAATTAATATGCTTTTGACGTAAATTATTAAAATATGAGTAAAACTGAAACAATAAAAATAAACAAATGATGAATAGTACTACATAGATTCTTTTATTTGTTTCATAATAATTTTCAATTTTTTCTTGTTATATATCATTGAAAAGCTTATAAAATAAGCAAAAAGATGAGACTATTTTCAATAGGGGTTTCCAAGTTTTTTTTTTCATTTTTTAATATGTTAATCTCTATATAAAAATATTAGACCCGTGTTTTTTTATTTTCGCCGAAAAGCGTCTAATAAGCCAGAAAAAAATTATTAAAGTTTCTATAAATAAGGATCGAAAAAATCATCGGTGCGTGTGACGTCATCGACACCGCGAGAACATACGTTTCTAAAGCTGAGTGAGACGGATATATAACAAACACGGTGGGTATGTCGTTTCGCACATGAACATGTAAACAAATGATACATAACCCAAGAATTAACCACTTGTTGAATTCTGTTCCTCAGCTTATTTTGTAATACTTATCGAAGATATTTTTAAAGAAACTAACAGGAAATTCAGTAAAAATTTCTTGTAACCTTAAATTTCATCAAAATAACAAATGTTCTGGCTTGAATGTCACGTCTGGTCACAGCGCGAACATGATCTGCGCGCTCGAAAAGCCATTAGCCAATCAGAATTTTCAGAGTGCCGTTGAAGTCACAAAGATGGCCGTACTGAATTTTATGCACTCAATTTAAATGCATTAAATTTTAATTTTGATTTTAGAGTAATAAAAATTAGCAAATTAACGATTATATTCATCTTAATATTACTTATGCATGATGAACACTGATATCCAATAAGTATTTCTTAAAAAGCTGTAGCCTTGGAAACCCCTATTGAGGTTGCCATTTAATAGATATTTACACACCAAGTGAGCTAAGGTAATGTTTATTCATGAGAAGAAAGTTTAGCTCACGAGTCCGAGGGGCGAGTGAGTTAAATTCTTCGAGTGAATAAACATTCTTAGCTCACGTGGTTTGTACAATATTTTATTCAATTTTGACGAAATAATACTAAAAACCATTATAATATTTAATTTGGACAAAATACAAAATTGATCAGTTAGTAGGCTAAGCATGACAATCGTCGCTGATAGATGTCAAGTCACATATTTAAAAAGCTTCATTGTCTGTCATTTATGTCGTAAAAAATAATGAAAAGGGCTGATAATGTCTGATAAATTATGTGGTAAGTGTTATTTTCGTTCTTGATGTTATTTTTAAATGCATTTTTTGTTGCAGAATGCCAGAGTGAGTTAAAATTTTGTGAGAGTGATTTAAAAAATTTTTTTAATTCACATGTGAAAAAAGTGTTACTCAGGGTGTTACTTATAGTTGTTGCTATGGAGTTAATGACAGTTTAAAACCTCAAAATTGAATAAAAAATCATAGGTATGTGTTATATCTCAAGAATTATGAATTTTTTGAAAAATGTAATTACGCCTTTTTATTTTACCTAAAACTGTACAAAATTTGTATAAACAATTTTTCTCTAACTGCCATAATAATAAATAAGTTATGATTATGAGATATTTTCCAAATGAGCGAAAAACAAGTTGTTGCTTGTAGCTCAGAAACAAAAATTCCTGTGGTGATTATTAAACTTTTCTCAAAAAGTTGACTCTGGAATGTGCAAACTATTTTGCTCTATCAGTAATATTTCCCGAGATACCTTAAAAAAACATCGAAAATGAGACACCTATACATTGATTTTACAAATCTATAGGATTACTTATATTCTGAAGCAGTACTGTTATTTAGATATTTTGAAAATCGTTTGCGCCTATGTAATTTAAATACGTACATGCATAATGCATGAAAATATATTTTTATACGTACTTATTAATTTTCATTTTAAAGTCATGCCCAAGGGGAATCATAAAGAAACAATATCAACGTGATCTTTTGGGTTTATACACCATAAAAGTAATTCATATAATATATAAAAGTATTAAAATGAAAACCATTGTTACTGTCATAGATGCGGAATGTATTTTCATCAGTTCAGTGGCGTTCGTCAACTGGAGGGGCACCAGGGGACGATAAAAAGGAGTGTTGCGAAGAGATACGTACGGCTGCTTTAAAGGATTTTTCATTTTTATTGGCCGAGGATTTATTGGTTATTTGATTTATGATTACAATTTATGAGGAAAACGATGAAATTTCTTATACGAGTACGTATTTCGTATTCGAAGAATCGATGCTCGACTTCGTTAGCAAACAATAATTTTATATTTTGCTCAGACATAAAAATAGATATTTTATTTGCTTTAACGTTCAAAAATATTATTGTTTTACGAGTACTCTAAACTTTTATCTTGCTCTAATAACTATAATATTATGAAGTGTAAGTGAAATAAAAAGAACATTAATTTTTAAATAAATATATACTTGAAAAACAATTTTAAGATATTAATAAATTGGATCTCGCAGAACACCATGCAACACTAGTGGAATTTTTAGGAACTAAATTAATGGCGACTAGTAAGACCAAGGAGGACGTTAACGTCCTTAATAGGATTTATAAAATATGCAAAACATCGCAAACTATAGTTTCGTTTATCAGAAAAAAAAGTTTTCATGTTTTGATTTTATAATTTCATTTAAAATGTATAATGAAAATCAAAAAGAACTGATAATGATGAAATGTGGTATTGTTAAAGGAAACTACTTTGAACATATTTAAAATAAAATTATAAAAAGTATGATCCATGTGTCTTTTTCTTATTAATTCTAGTGTGATCCTTATATAATAAAACAAAACAATAATATAAAATTACTTACATAAAGATGATACTTGAAGAAATTCGCCAAATAATCTGAAACAAAAATATTTTAAATTAAGAAAGTTATATACAAAAATATAAGTATACTGCGACTTGTTTAAGATTGCAGTGGTGGGCGGAGCTTGACGAGAGCGGTTTACACAGCAACATTTTACATAATTCAAGTTAAATACGAATCCACGTTTTCTTTCGATAAAATAATATTACAATAATTAAAACATTCAGACATATCATTCGGAGGTTGATCATCTTCAATATCATCCATTTGAGGACTATTTTGATTATATATGACAAATTGCATGAATAATAAAATATGATTGACAGTTATTGACAGGTTGACAGATGATGTGTGTTTTGTATTTATAATGACTATTTTACGTTTTATTATTAGTTTTTTTATAATTATATTTATATTATAGATATTTACACACCAAGTGAGCTAAGGTAATGTTTATTTATTAGAAGAAAGTTTAGAGTTAAATTCTTCGAGATGTCAAGTCATCTATTTAAAAAGCTTTATTGTCTGTCATTTGTGCCTTGAAAAATAATGAAAATGGCTGATAATGTCTGATAAATACTATGGTAAGTGTTTATTTCGTGCCTGATGTTATTTTAAATGCATTATTTTGTTGCAGAGTGAATTAAAAAAAATGTGAGAGTGATTTAATAGTTATTTACGATATAAGTGGGGTATAGACATTATTAACGTACGTATTGTGAATTACCCTACGAGCCCGTAGGGCGAGTTAGGGTAATCACATAGTGCGTTAATAATGTAGTACCCCATGAATATCGTACAAAGTTTTATATATCACCGTTAAAATTATTTCAAAATAGCATCATTTTGATAAAAAAATAAATTAATCAAGATGACGATAGGATCTATTTTGTTTGAAAATCACAGAAAAGCGTTAGTAGTCTATGATCGTGTCTCAGTTACCGAATAACAACAAACTGTTATTCTAAATAAATTTTTCTGATGTCAAACCGTTTTGTTGTGATTTTCTTCGAAAATGAGTTTGCCAGGCTGTTCTTCTGAAGAAAAAACGTCCGATGTGCCCGTAAGTATTGAGGAAGAAGCAAATAATGTAATATCCGGACTTGTCCCATCAAAATCTGGAGCCAAATATGAATTGGCATTTAAAAAATATGAGCAGTGGTGCATTTTGAAAAACATAGAGAACATTACCAGCAAAAAGGCATTACTAGTATATTTTAAAGAACTAAGTAACAGCCAGAAGCCCTCATCCCTTTGGTGTTACTACTCGATGCTGAAGACGGAAATATCGATCAAGAAGCGCATTGATATAAAAAAATATGTCAATCTCACAGCTTTGCTGAAAAATATAGCAAAAGGTTATAAACCTAAAAAGTCTAAACAGAGAAGATACTGTTAGATTCCTGCAGACAGCAGGGAACGAGAAATATTTATGCATGAAGGTTAGTCATATACAAGGTAATCATGTATTTTATTGGTTGTAACGTATAATAATTTTCAGGTTGTTTTGATTTTTGGTTTGGCGGGTGGATGCAGAAGAGAGGAGCTTACATTTCTGAGGATAAGCAACGTCATAGATGAAGGATCATGTTTTAGAGTCGTAATTCCGGATACCAAAACTAATACAAGTAGAGAATTTTTTATAACGGTTGGAAATATTGATGGTATTAATCTAGTTCAGACTGTCTAGAAATTACGTGAAACTTCGTCCTAAAATTTGCTCCAATGATCGTTTTTTTCTGGCATACAGAAATGGTCGATGCACGAATCAACCTATTGGGATAAATACAATAGGAAGCATGCCGAAAATAATTGCAGAGTTTTTGGGGTTGCCTGATGCAAAGGAATTTACTGGTCATTGTTTCCGGCGCACCTCCACTACAATGTTGGCAAATGCAGGAGCAGATCTCCGCGACATAAAAAGGCACGGTGGATGGCGTTCTGATTCCGTTGCGGAAGGCTATATACAGACTTCCGCTGAGAATAAGAAGAAAATCGCTGTCCAAATTTTGGGGAAGAATGGAGCAGTTTCATCCGAAAAATCTGATGCCACCGTCTCGGTTACTAATTCTAGTTGTACAAGCACACAAGTAAAAACGGCCAGTGTTAACGAAGGTGTTAATTTATATAACTGTTCAAATTGTGTTATTAATATTTATAAACAATAAATAATTATCTTTTCTTGGATTTGTGAGTTGTCAATTTCATTACCGCACTAGTGTGGTAATAATTTCATTAAAGCACTCATTGGGCTAACAAGTCCATTACATAACTAAAATGAGTGGGATATGGTATAACTTATCCCACGGTGATATATAAAAAAAATTAATTCACTTGTGAAAAAAGTGTTACTTATAATTGTTGCTATGACAGTTTAAAACGTCAAAATTGAATAAAAATTATTTATTTCACTTATATTCAATTTAGCTAGCCTAATTTATAAGCAAAAAAATAGTTGCAATAAAATGGAAATATTGTCCCTATACCATGCTGCACTGCATTCTTATACCTGACAGAGTATAGTTTGAAAGATTTCTCAACTGCGGGAGAGATTACGTTAATAATTACTCGAAATCTCATTTAAACAGTTTTTATTTCCTTACGCAATCGACGTTTCGATATACTCTTGTACCTTCATCTGAGCAAGTAAGATCCTAAAAATATTTACATAATCTTATGTAAACAAAAATTGTTTCAACATTTAGTTTTTCAACATCGTACAAAAATTCATAAAAAAACAAGTTGACATCAGTTTGCTTTTGCTCTCAAATTAGTTAACAGAATTTGTTTTACGTCACCAGATGAAGGTACAAGACTGATGTACCGAAACGTCGGTTATGAAGAAAATAAATTCTGTATGACTGAGAATTCAAATAATTATTAATATTTAAAAAATACTGATTTTAGGGCCGTTTTCATAAGCACGCTCACTTTATGATTTTAATTAAAATTACATTAAGACTTCGTCTTTATTTTAAAGTAATGCTACAGTGCTTGCTAAAGTCCTAAAGCGAAATTATGAAAACGAACAAAATTTTAATTTAAGGTGTTAAAGTGAAGACAAAGTTTATTACGAAAACAGCCCTTAACGATGTAATAATTGGCTCCAATCACTTAGGAATCTCGACCATCAAATCACAATATCAATATTATATTTTATTGTCACATCACATATTGTATTGTGTCTTCTTGTTTCCCCTTTTGTGGTTCGTACCGCACATGAATAAAATATATTGGAAATGACAAACAACTGCTTATCTTAGATATTTGTCAGTTTGAAAGTTGAGCCATTATACCAATTTCTGCAGATAATATATTTATGAGACGTTCGGTGAAATTTACTGCGGTGCTCGGATATAAAAGGGTTTCGTTTCCCTGAGGACCTACCTATTATGAATTTTAACGACATATAAATTTTCAAAAAACTTCAATTTGTGAGCGAATCTCCGTATATGATCGTATTACATGCTTTATATTATATTCATATCTGTATTATGACTTAAATTGCTTTACAAATAATTGAAAAACAAAAATTTTAATGATAGCAATACTTCTTGACTGGAAAAAGAAATTTTCTAGATTTCAGTCAAAATAGATTTATTAGCGGTCTGTACCGGTTTCGGCACCTCATGTTCCTTCTTTAGGATCTACAATAATGAGCCTGTTTCACATTTTTTTAAAAATATTTTAAATGAAAGTTTATGCAATATTTTTCATAATAATAATAAAAATAATATTAATTTATTGTTATGTTCGTGAATAATAGGGCTGTTGCAAGAATTTTTATATGACTTGTAAGTATTAAATTTTAAAAGATATTGTTCTTTAAAGAGCCTCAAATTTAAAAATATCACGAAATATCCTTTAGATATTTTACAATTAATTTTTGAAATTTGGATAAAATTTTGAATAAGTCACGTGATCTGAAACAGAATGTGACGTCAGAACACATACATCTTCAGCGGTTCTAATTGGTCCGTTTATAATGTAAAAATTTTTGTGTTTGGTGTCAAGTGTATTGTCAAAGTTGTCAAACAAATGTCAAATTTTTAAGATTGGTTCAAGTTGTATGATATGTAGGTAATAAAAAGTTCAAATAAAATGAGTAATTTACGATATTGTATTGTGCCTTCTTACAAAAATACTGTTAGGAACAAACCTACTATAGAGTTTATAAATTTGTCAAAAGATGCGATGGAAAGAAAATTGTGGCTAGAAGCAATAGGTTGAAGAGCTGATAATGTCAGAAAAATCGTGTTTTCATGTTTGTGAAGATCATTTCAATTTTCATCCACCTTCAAGATAACAGTATATTTTTGTTGCTTCACTTTATGTTTAGGGCAAACTTTACATCTACTATCCAGATATTATTTCTCGACATAGATCTGCATATCCTATAGCAGATTCAATGTAAGAATCATAACCAGAACCTTAAAGTAAAATATATTATCAATTTATATAGTAAATTCAGTTCTTATATTTTATTTTATCTCAGATCTTTAACACCCCTTATTTCGGTAGCAATAAAACAATCATTCTCTGATATAAATTCAGCCACCATCTAGCTACTGACCTTCGGTAAATTGTCCGACTTAGCTTGAGTGTAATTATTATTCATTTACAATGAGCAATGTCAGCGTCAAATGTCAAACTAAAAGATTTTTTATTAACATGTGACAAACTGTAAGCCTACGTTTATTTATATAAATAATATGAATAAACGTAGGTGATGGAAAAACTATTTTCCTATTGGCTATTAATGATGTAATGTATGTGCTTCTACGTCACAGGAGTGGGGGGTAGTTTTTCAGGACGACAATCTTTTTATTTAATTATTTCCACAAATAACAGCAAATTATTAAAATAAAAATTATTACTAAGAAAATAATTGCATAAACTTTCTTTTAAAATTGTTTTTGAAAAATGTGAAACAGGCTCATTCAATAAAAAGATTGGTGCCGGAAAATCAACCCCCCACTCCTGTGACGTCGGAGCACATACATAACGACATTCATAGCCAATATGAAAACAGTTTACGTTATTTATATAAATAAAAGTAGGCGACAGTTTGTCACGTGTTAAATTGTATATAATCTGACGTCACAATCTGTTTTAGATCACGTGACTTTAACACAATTTTCAATATTTAATTGTAAAGTATCTAATGAATATTTCGTGATATTTTCAAATTTCAGGCTCTTCAAAGAACAATATCTTTTAAAATTTAGTACTTAGAAATCATATAAAAATTCTTGCAACATCCCTATTATTATATTTTTTGAAACGATAAAAAAATAAACATGTGTAGAACTTACGTGAAAATGTAGACTTTCAATAACATTGATAAATAACAATTAATAATACACAATACATAACAATACACATACAATGGTCGTCAAAAAATAAGAAAATAAATAAATACGTTAATCTGACGACTAAACGAGAATATATTATGAATTACATTACTGCCAAAACTTCTATACGTATTTTTACTTTCCAACACCTGTAGGTAAGGACGGTATTGTCTTTGGTCGATGGTGAGTTTTTAATGAACAAGCACGTGTTAAGGTCCCTAGAATACGATTCGTGTATATGTCCGGGAGAGCGCGCGCACGCGCGTTTATGTGTGTGTGTGATCAAAATTTCTCCGCCGATAACTCCAACACTACATTCTAAAAATTATAATTCTTTCATATTTCTTCTTTAATTTTCAGTTTATAAGTTGTCAATCTTCTCAAGTACTCTAACATTAGCTAATTATCTAATGGCAGTAAAATACTATTAGACGAACAAACGGACACTATACTTCATTTCACGTAAGAAAATAGCGTTGGAATATAAATTCTGCCCTTTGATTGGTCAGAATGCTAATCTAGTTCACAAAAGCGAAAAAAATATCACTTGTCAGCTGTCAATTTTCAAATAAAATCTACAGAATTTTGTGATATTTAACTATGTTATGTTGTAATTTTTAATATTCAGGACTTGAACATTTTACAGATTAAAAAAAATTTCCTACGACCACTGTTAAAAGTAGTCTTTTTAACGGTTGCTTAGCGAGTTAAAAATAACAGTTTATAACACAGTGAATACTTTTAAATCCTTGTCATTGACAACGGATTAAAAAAGAACTAAATCTAGTTACATTTAGTGTTAAAAATATAACTAACTCTAGTTACATTTAGTGTTCATAAGTAAATGTAGTTTCATTTTATATTTATTTTTGTACTGAAATTATTTATATAGGTATTTTATTAGAAGTACACATTATTTTGAAACGTTTATTGTTATAGTACAATTATTACAATTATTTTATTGTTGGAAGGTTAAAATAACAATTTTCAGTTGTTCATAGCAAATACATCATGACCTGTCATAAATGTCATTCTATAATTTTTAGTTTTTACTAACACATAACTAGGGTCGTAGGAAAAATAGTGTATGATATTCGTGTTAAAAGTGATTTTATTTCGTTCGTGGGGTTTGTTTTACTCGGCTTCGCCTCGTTTCACAAACTTCCCCACTCACTCATAAAATGTCACTTTTAACACATATCATAAATAACTATTTTATTATTGACAAAGTTTAGTTTCACGAATTTAAATTATTTATTTAGTGCATGTAAAAACGGTCGGCTCTCAAGCGCCATCTGCTATTTTCTTAGGTGAAATGAAATATAGTTTTAGAATACTACAAAGGAAATTTTTGACAACCTATAAACAATTGTTATTGTCATTAAAATTTTTGGAATTTTGGATAGACTGCTAGATGAAATTTATTTTAAAAATGGGGTATTCCACTCAATTTTTTTTTATTATTTTAAATAAAACTTCATTCCGTTTTGAAGCAATTCATAGTATAAAAAATCTTAATTGTTCCTAGTTTCAGAGTATTTTATTTTCGAAAAATCAGTGTAACGTCACATTTCCTCTATACTTGTCTTTCTCACACACACTGCTCTGAGTACGCTGCGAGAGAAGGATAGCAATTGTATGACGTCGATTTTCCCTTTTAGCAAATGTGAAATATCTCGTAAAGTAATTATTTAAAAAATGTTTTCATTGTTTTAACTATTATTTATTGAGCCATACTTTATGTTAAATTGAAATTTTCTTAATTTTGTTGTTATGGTGGAATACCCCATTACACGACATAGCCACTTACATTTTATTTTTTTCTGTCTACATCGTTACAGATATCACAACTTATGAAGAGACAGAAAAGTTTGCCATTAAAAAGTTATAGACTAACCATGGTAGCGACACCCAAGTTTCATACACTAGTAGTTCGCTAATAACAACAAATACCGTCTTAAAAGATGAAATATATCCAAATGAATTCTAATACCAAATTTCATTCTAGTTCCGTTATTTTAAGCAAAATTAATTTTTTTTAGAAGAACTTTGAATTAGAATACTTGCTAAACGGTACACTTTAGGAAAATTAAATCATAATCTGTGATTAAGCCATGTCCCCCTATTTCTGAGACACCTGTATGTACGTGTTAAGGTGTACCCATATTCTGAACAGTACTGCACAATATTATATTTATTTAATATCAAACAACTACTAACTACATAAAATAAAACACTGCATTAATTAAATTAAATTCCTGATTGATTCTCTGTTCAAATTGATTTGAATACTTCTAAACCTTTTGCAGAAGCGATGAAACTTCGTTTCATTTATACAAACAACATTAGTGAATCCAAGTACTTTGAAAAGGGGATTGTAAGACAGAAAGAAAACCATTTAATGCTTGTCAAAAGTAAAGTATAAATCCCCAGATCAACATCTCATATTTCGTTAGTGGATTACGACGAAATTTGAGACGGTGAAGATACGAAAATAAGATCATGACCCTCTAGATTCACTTTGTATGAAAAATGAAAAGAAAGAGATTATGATACGAGTACATTTTTATTTCTATAACATTTACTTTGAAGAAGAGAGAATAAAGTACTCAAGACAATAATTGTATCAAAAAACGTTGATGACGAAAATTTTCAAATTATGAGTGTTAGAAAAATTGTATCGTAAAGAATTTGTCCTCGTACATCCAGTATCTAGTGTTTATTGTTTGTATATTAGTTATGTCATTTGAGTTTTATTTTGTGTATCTCCGTGCTTTCCATATAAATATCACAAAAGTAATTTTCATTTTTCATTGAAGAATATAAAAATTTTCGATTTGTAATAAAAACTTTTGTTGCCTGTTTAAATTGTTTATATTGTAGGTTATAATTTGGCTTGACGTTTTATTATAGCCCGGCGGGCTATAATGAGGCCCGCAGGCTATAAAATGACATTCATGTCAAAGAAATTTGTGTATAATGGGGTAAAATTCTATATAACATACTATTTGCTCACAAATATAACACAAATGACTGCTGAAATTGAAATTAAAAATTAAAATTATTGCCCCAATTATTTATAATTAATATTTTTTGGGTAAACTGTAAGTACGTCACAAGTCAGTTATGCGCAAACTCAGACAGCACGGTGAAAGCGAACCACTTGAACGTAGGTCGAACAGCACCTCAGTCTCAAGTGACTGGTAACCGCAACCGCGTGCGTCAGTATATAAGCGACATACGTTGTACCAAGCCTCTACCGACGTCACCACAGCTTAAAATCGGCTTTTCCGGAAAATCTGGGCATTTTTGAAAAAAATAAAACATGTTACATCATTTTTCAAGTCATTTCCCATGGAATAAAATAATAAAAAAAATCGCTAAACTTCCCCATTGTCAAATTATGTTACGTCCGTGCATAAAAAATATTTTTATTGGTTTCACTAATTTAAATTATTTATTTAATGCATGTAAAAACGGTGGGCTCTCAAGGAGCTATTTCCTTACGTGAAATGAAGTATACGAGTCTAGGATAATTCACCACCACATCTCTTTCATATTTCCTTCTACTTCCTTGCTCCTAGACATCTCCTCTATGCTTTGCATGTACTCAAGCTTATGCATAACCTCTTTGAATCCTTTCACCCTCCGAGACTACAAACTGCAAGATCCCGCGGCTCTCGTAGATCTCGGCAGTCTCGGCCCGACTTGCAGCCAACCCTTTGTGGCCGGGATCCCGGATTATAAAAGTCCCGCTGGGATGTAATCATCTCCGTCACCTTCCGAAAGGATAACGATGGTTTCCGAAGCAGTACGAAGGCAGGGTAAAGTGCATGATTACGTTGACGTACTGGATTGAGGTTAGAATTATTGGAGGAAGAGTAGATCATATGTGGTATGATGTGAGGTGAAGTAGAGAATAGATTTGATGATTTCAAATAATTAAATCATCAGCAGACAGCAAAGACTCGTAAGCGTTAGGGAACTGATTATTAAAGTAATTTATTTTATCTCTTCCATAAATATTAATAAACTCCTGGACAAAATTAACGCATCACTTATATTTTCGCTATTTATTTTAAAACAGAATAATATATGAATTTTTCTTAGGGTGCAATTGAAAATTTAGGGTTCTAGATATATGAAAATAATAACAATTAAGAATCAATTCTTGTTTATATGAGTATTCTATTGTTTCCTGTGTTGACAAGGAAAAAGTATGGAAAAGTTTAAAAGTGTTTTTACGTTTAATTTAAATTTGATTTCATGTTTTTGTGTTTTACTACGAAATTAACATTAAATTGAATAGGCTATTCCACAGTAATCAAAAATAGTAAAAGTTTATTGAAAATAAGAATGATAATAGTTAAAGGATAAGGAAAATCATATTTCTTTTATTATAAATTATTCCTTCTAGAAGACACGGGGAGTTTTGCTTTTGATGATGCAGGAAATGTGTACGAGTGTTTGAGCAAATAGGATCCAAGTATGACTTCCGATTTTGAGAAGCCCCGCCCTAATTAAGAATATACTTCTTCGGGTGTGTCGGATTTGTTCGGTTGCTGTTCGGGTGACATTTTAATTTCTTTATTTTTATAAAATGATAAATAAGTGAAATAAATTAAATGAAATAATTTATTTTATGTCTCTAATAATGAATTATAATATTACAATTTAAATATACATTATTTTGTAAATGTTTAACAACTTTTCGTGGTTTGTGAACCACTGTTTGTTTACTTCTGGTATATCCACATTACCTACGTCACAAGCAGATTTAAAATTCGGACCTTAATTGTAAAATATCTAAAGGATATTTCGTAATATTTTCAAATTTGAGGCTTTTTAAAGAACAATAACTTTTCAAATTTAATACTTAGAAGTCATATAAAAATTCTTGCAACAGCCCTATTAATGTAAGAAGTGGTAATACCAAGTATTATATAATTTTTTCCCATAAAATTTTAAATTTTAATTTATTTAAAAATAATTAAAATAAAAAAATCCCAATGTCTTCATTTTGAATAATATTGTAGTTTTTAATTTAAAGGTATATTATGTTGCGTTATTTTCTACAAATTTTTAATTACCTGCAAAGGACTAATTTAAAAAACCATAAAACATGCCAAAAATAAGCTAACTTTGTGAAATAAACGAAATATTAAAAGTGATGCGTTAATTTTGTCCAGGAGTGTATATTCATAAATTTTTACTTAAGGCAAACATTAAACCAGCAACCCACCTTTTTTTACTTCAATAAAATGCATTATAACGCATATTACATTAAAAATGCAGTCTTCCTTTTATGTTCTATATACTGCAATGCGCTGTTGGAGTACTTTGGTATGTGTACCAGACAAAGACAGCCAACCAGAGATAGAGATATTTCGCGTATGTATGATGCAGTCGGAACTGGATATGGGGATGAATTGGGGCCCTTTGTAAGCACTGACATGTGAGAGAGCTGTTCAGAGTGTTCAGGGGATGGCAATGGTAATATAGCAAGGGATGGAAGCTCTCAAAAGTGTGAGTGTTCTGGGTCAATGTACTGTACTGTGTAGAACACTTGGGTGCCATTAATTATTATGCTAATTCGTATAGTAGTTGTTATGTTATCATGTAAAGAGTGAAAATAGCATCTCACTTCCAGGATTTATATAATAGATCATGTTTTAAAAATTTATCTATAAAATATATAGAAAAATCTGTTGTGGCCAGCACAAGATCTCTCGCCATTTCTATGTTAGGCTATATAAGTATTGTACATATGTAAAATTTCTGATACACACAAAAAAAAAAACAAATATTACCTCCCGCTACCCTAGGTAAGGGAGGTATAGGGATCGTGCTAAAAATCGCATATAGAGATTTTATTGAATAAGCACGTTTTGATGTCCCCAGAATCCGATTTTAACATTTTTGCAATGTTGTCTGTAGGTATGTATGTGTGTATGCCCGTGTGTGTGGATCTTGTGGACACGATTACTCAAATACTATCAATCAGAAAAATTTGAAATTTTTTATACCCATTCTATACTAATATGGGAAGTGCTCAGTAGTTTTTAGTATATATCGGATAACCGGAAGTATCATTTATACAAGCTTTTAAAAGTTTTTCTTGTAAAAAAATCATTGAATATTATTTTTTAGCAACTTTACTAATTAAAATTGATTAATGGTACAAACTTCAATTCTACGATAATAATATTTAGTAAATATCTCTAAATAACTTTAAATATGAATATATAATATAATTTATTTTCATGTTATCACCTAGCCTATGCGTCAAACAAAAACATAATTTTAATCACAGTTTTGACATATTTAAACAAATGCCACTGACAGGAAGCAATTATGTTAAAATTAATAATGAACCCGTGTTAAGGAGAATATAATAGTAAAATATTTAATTAAGGTTTGTAAAAATAATATATTTTCCATCATACATAAATGTTAGATGTACAGGATGATCTGATTTAAATTTGCTAATTGCTATTTTGCAGCACTATAAATTAATATTAATTTACAACTACACATATACGAAATGGATCATGTACGGCGAAGAATTTACAAAGATTGCGTTTTAGAGCACCTAGAAGATGATGCTGATTTTTATAAGAATATATAATTTGAAACAACATATTAGATTTTAACCATATATGATAAATCGGATGTAGTACTTAATTACAGACTTTTCTATTTATTGGACAACAAATTAGATTTTATTTACAAACGATTAACTGGAAATGATACTTTACTTAAAGCTCACTGCTATTTTAAACATGGAATTGGAGGGAGGTTATGTGTTGGCCACATCAGATTTTCTTCTTTATATATTTTTATATTTTTTATTTCATTCTATTCACTCTTATACTTCTAAAATTCGAGATTCTTCCAATTCATTGATGAGATTGGCGGTATTTCTGAAGGGTATATGTAATACATGCATCTATAATTATAAAAATTTACTTAATAATAAAGTAAGAAATATTAAATATACTATCCAGAAAAAGTCTTCGGTAATATCTCTGGCTTTTTGACAATCACATTTATCTGTCAATTACAAACATTTTAATTTTTCCACTTGTTTTCCATGGCTGCGAGACACATTTACAACTTATTATTTTATATAGTTATATGTCTCTATCTTTAACTCCATAGATGATATAATAAAAATTTTAAATGTACCGGATAGAGATTTTTATATTCTATAATGTTAGTAATAACAGAAATTTTCAAAAAATAATATTTAGAAGATTTTTTTAAAGAAACTATTACTTCCGGTTGTCCAATTGTTACCAAAATCTAATCAGCTCTTCCCAAGAATGTCAGACTGAGGAAACTGCAGTTAAATAGTTTTTAAGTTTTATAGTATTTGAGAAATCGTGGTTTCAACATCCACACACACAAGGACATCATTGTAAAAATGTTATAATCGGATTATAGGGACCTTAAAACGTGTTTATCCACTAAAATCTGGATATGCGATTTTTAGCAGGATACCAATACCTCTCTTAGCGAGTGGTAAAAATCAGCAAAAATTTGAATGTTGTATTTATCTAGTGATCTACGAATTTTTAGGAAAAAATGAATACATCTTTAAAAAAAAAATCTGTTGTGGCCAGCACAAATCCTTCCGTTAATTCGATGTATTTTGTACATATCCTATACCAAAAGTTCCTTGAAAGAGATTCTGTATATCCTGTAAAAATTTTTACAAATTCTATACCGAAAATTCCTTTCCCTATTTTATTAGGGGTCGCTGTTTCTTACTCTTCTCTTTTACTCATTCCTGTCCAACGCATCTTCTTCACACAATTCTTCCTCTCTCAAATCTTCTGCTACACAGTCCTTCCATCTTCTCTTTGACCTTTCTCTCTATTCTCTATTAAAATATGAAATAAAATATTTAAATTTCAACTTGAAATAACGCTTTTGTTTTTAATTTTAGAGGCATAGTGATAATGAACTTTTATATTTAGATAGTAAAAATCTTTTAAATGGTACCATTTTCAATATGGCATTCCATTTAAAAAAATCTGATGTGGCCAACACAAAACCTCCCGCTATTGAATTTTTATTAATTTAAATACATACTTACGTATTTACTAACGCTGCAAACTGTTCCATTGCAGAAAACTATTGCTTTATTTACTATTTTCTTTTTAAAATGTCACTATTATTAATTTGAAGTGATTAGCTTTTTGACAGTGACATTTACTGTCAGTTACATTCATTTGAAATATGAACTGTGTAACAAAGGAATTATTGTGTTTATCTTAGGCTTCGCGACTAATAAAAAAAATTATTTTTAAATTTATCTGTAAAATATATAGAAAAAGTATTAATGTATTCCAGTAGAAAATTCAATAATCTTTAATTTTCATAAGACATAAAATGCGAAAAAATGGCATTTAATGGTATTTTTTGAAGAAAAACCATTATGAGCTTCAGGTAAAGTGTCATTTCCGGTTATCCGATTTACACCAAAATCTAATGGCTTCTATTCATATTAGAATGGGATGGAAATACAAGGTTTCAGAATTTTCTGAATGATAGTATTTGAGTTAGAGTGAAGACAAAATCCCTACACATACACACACACATACATACACACATACACACATACACACATACAGACATCATCGTGAAAATGTTAAAAATGGATTCTAGGGAACTTAAAACGTGGTCATTTACTAAAATCTCGATATGAGATTTTTAGCAAGATCCCTATACCTCCCTTACCAAGGGTAGCGGGAGGTAAAAATGTTATTTTGTTGAATAAGTCGCGTATTTGATGTTCAATTATTTGTATTTTCCACCGTTAAATTTGTCGTATAATATCGCCCAACTATGTCCATTTAATCGTCTTTCTATCTCTTCAAATAAGAAAGTTAGCAATAGTGGCCCACTTACAGCAGACACACTGTACATGATTATGATTCAAAATTTTCCGCACTTTTCATTTTCACCTTTATGTTTTTGCTAGATATACTATTATAAAAATTAAAAGGTGTGTTCCACTTTTTCCCAGTGGTATTTTATTTTTATCTCAGAATTTTAATTATTTTATATTTTTAGATTGAAGGACAATGCTGAAATACATCATTCTAATACTTCGCACTTAATTTTTAATAATATTTAGCAAATAATGCAGACAACATTTTTTTTGTATTACTATAACCTGGAATTTTAAGGCCTCGTTATTCTTACTACAGAAATAACATTAGTTTAATTTTCAGAAAAAAATGGGGAATGATTCCATTCTTGAGAGGAAAGTTTTTATTATTATGCTAATATTTCAGTTACCACAATTGTACTCGCCCATGCTATATTATAATTGTAAAAGTAATTCACGAATGTTACCGCAGTGCAGTGCATCTCGAGGGATTTTTTCAGCAGTGAAAAGAAAATCATTCTAGGGTGAAATTGAATCTGGGTTATCAACTCACATCCGCATCCTGTACCCGCCCATGTGGACAGATAAACTTTTTCAAAATATAATTAAATTCTATAAAAGTATAATACAAAATTTTACATTCAACTTATCATTATTACGTTCTTTTATATAAAGTACAGCCGTTTTAAATTAAAAGAATTTAGATTTTGCAAATATAAGTATTTTAAAATATAAACTCACTTTAATCGCATACGATGGTGTATGAACGATTTACGAATTTAGAAAGTTGAAATTTAGATTTGGAATATAACTATATTTTATATTTTTACAAAAATAAATTTCAAATTCGACCAATCACAAGAGAGAGCTATTAAACATGGCGGCAAGGTATAATTTTCTTGAAAATAAAATTGTAACCTATAATCTGAACTGATAACTGGTGATACGTAAAATGAAAAGCAGTGACAAATCATATGTTGGATACTGATTGGTCAAATCAGGAATTTCAAATTCGGACATAAACCTGTTAGAAAATTGTACCTTTTAGAAACCATTAGATTTTGGTATAAATCGAATAACCAGAAACAGAAATGGCACTTTACTTGAAGCTCATAATGGTTTTTCTTCAAAAAATACCATTAAATGTCATATTTTCGCATTTTATGTCATTATAAAATGAAAGATTATTCTCTACAGGCATACATTAATACTTTTTACCTCTAGCTAAGAGAGCTATTGGATTCATGCTAAAATTCGCATATCCAGATTATAGTGAATAAGCACGATTTAAGGTCCCTATAATCCGATTATAACATTTTTAAAATTATGTCTGTGTGTGTGTGTGTGTGTGTGTGTTTGTGTGTGTGTGTGTGTGTGTATGTGTGTATGTATGTGTGTATGTATGTGTGTATGTATGTCTGGATGTTGTAGAGACGATTCCTCAAAAACTATAAGACTTAAGAACAGTTTAACTATGGATTCCTCAATCTGACATTCCTGGGAAGAGCTGAAAAAGTTTTGGTAACAATTGAACGACCGGAAGTAGTAGTTTCTGAGAAAAATTCTTCTAAATATAATTTTTTGGAAATTTTTGTTATTAAATATTGAAGAACATAAAATTCTCCATCTAATACACTTAAAAAATTTATTATATCTTGTATAGATTTAGAGATAAAGACACTATAATATATAGAGTAATTTCATCGCAGAGGCTAAGGCACTAAGGAAACCAGTTGACAAATTCCAATGTTTATAACATAGTTTTTAAATGACACATGTCAGTGTCAAAAATCAACAGTTTTAGTGACATTCTGATAGCTTTTTCTATTATATATATATATATATATATATATATATATATATATATATATATATATTTATTTAATCGTTCTTATTGTTTTATTAATTAAATATTTGAAATTATAAGTAAAATTCATATATCCATCAGAAATACCGCCAATCTGGTTAATGAATTGGAAGAATCTCTCACATTTAGAAAGAAAAAACAGTATTTGGGTAAAGGTCTGCAATTTTTTGTTATAAAACGACGGTTCGAAAGGGAAGTGCAATACAATACTTATATAGCCTAGTATGGAAATGGCGAGAGGTCTTGTGCTGGCCACAACAGATTTTTTTTTATGTATGATTGAAAATTTAAGTTCAAAGCATCTTTAGATCGAGGTTAGAGACTGACGCCCGAGCAGAGCGAGTGCTGCAACTAGTTGAGATACTTTCAACCCTTGGTCTATAAATAAGTAAATAAATAAATATATCATCACGGCATATTACCCATTTCTGGGTGTGCCAGTATCTACAAAACATGTAGACATCGGTAATGATGACGATATATTTTACCGTGTGGGCGCTTACCAGGCGTCACCTCACGGGCATTCATAGCTGGCGTGGAGAGTGCACCACAGGGGTCACTTGTGCCATTTTAAAATTGGAAAAATATTTTGCGTCTGTCGGGATCGAACCCGGTTCCCCCAGGTTCGCGACCAGACACTTAGGCACGCGGCCACGGGACCCCATTAAATATAAAAAAAATATATAAATATAATAAACTCATTCCATATTAGGCCACCCTAGTGTAGAAACAATTAGAAATGACCACAGTTTAAAATTTATCATCGATTGCGTTCAGAATGTAACAGCAAACGGAAACAACTTTTTTTTTATAAAACCACCTGGCCCACAGATGCAATAGGTTTCCAGTTTAGCTCCAATCATCCCCTCTACTTCTTGAAACGATATAGTCACAAAAACACGGAAACTTCCTATAGCATCTCATCTATTTATATTCTATAAAACTACTCATCCCCAAACTATAACACATTTAATAATCACACATTTTTCCTTTATATATTCAATCATCCCCTCTCCCTTGCGTCCTTCTAACCCCAATCATCCCCTGTTCATACACCCATCTCTCTCGCACTTCTCGATCTACTACGCCGGTCCAGCTGAGCAGCTGCAATCCTACAGTACCAGGGTCGATTCCCGCGCTTCTCCGTCCGCTGCTACGCAGTCAGTTGGCGTTCGGCTGCCGTCGGGAGTGTACGTACGCGTCGCGATGCCCGAACACGACAAGTGAAGCAAGAAGTAAATAGTGAAGGTGGCTAAGATGTGAGGATAATTGAATAACGAAAAGGGAGGGAAATTTGAAATTAAATAAATGTTGAAGTTTGTTGTATGTGCATAAATGTACTTGAAGTAGTTTAAATAAATGTGTATTATTAAAATATATTTGTGTAGTTTTTGTGTGGATATTGTGACTTGTGCAACAATGTGAATTTGAAGTAAGTTTATTATTAAATGTTTTGTTGATAGCTGATAAACGTAGTATATACGGTGTCTACTTGAAATCCGTAATATAGGCAATACAATGTTATTTTTTTCATTTTGCTATAGTTACTGATCTACTGAATTTATCGAAAAGTTGTATATAAAAAAGTTGTGCAGAATTACAAACCAAACAATATGATACTAAAATTAATCACAATTTCTTTTTATTTTACGGAAAAAAAACGCAAATTAAAATTTTCAATTTACAGCAAATTTCAGAGAGCCATTGAATTACTGATGTTTAAATTTTTTATTTGACAGATATCATAATTCTACTCTTGTCAATAAATAATTTTATACAGGGTGTTAAAAAAATCATTTTTACCTCTGCTATCTCGAAAACTGTAAGAGTTACGATTTTGATTAAATGAAACTTTTTGTTTACCTTTCGAAGGTCATATTAGATTTGTTTTTGTTTTCCAAAAAAAAATCTGATTTGGCCAACACAAAAACCTCCCGCTATTTAATTTTTATTAATTTAAATACATACCTACGTATTTATTAACGCTGCAAACTATTCCATTGCATAAAACTATTGCTTTATTTACTATTTTGTTTTTAAAATGTCACTATTATTAATTCGAAGTTATTAGTTTTTTGACAGTGACAGTTCCTGTCAGTTACATTCATTTGAAATATGAACTGTGTAACAAAGGAATTGTGTTTTTTTTAGGCTTCGGGAATTATTTTTATATTTATCTGTAAAGTATAGAAAAAGTATTAATGTGTTCCTGTAGAAAATTCAATAATCTTTAATTTTCATAACGACAAAATCCAAAAAAATGGCATTTAATGGTATTTTTTGAAGAAAAACCATTATGAGCTTCAGGTAAAGTGCCATTTCCGGTTATCCCATTTACACCAAAATCTAATGGCTTCTTTTCATATTAGAATAGGCTATAAGTACAAGGTTTTAGAATTTTCTGAATGATAGTATTTGAGTTAGAGCGAAGACAAAATCCCTACACATACACACACACATACATACACACATACAGACATCATCGTGAAAATGTTAAAATTGGATTCTAGGACCACTGATTTCAATGAAACATTATTATGGATTAATGATTAATGCAAGAAGAACCAAAGTCATTTTTTTTTGACTAAAGTGAAAGGAATTGTGTTACTGCGTACTCAAATAAAAAACGCTTCCGCTTCCGTCACTTTAAGTGTGTGTGTGTCCGTGTGTGTGTGACAATTTTTTTCCGACGATAACTCCAATACTACAATTCTAAAAACCATAATTCTTTCGTATTCCTCTTTACATCCATATGAAGAGCTGATTACATTTTTTTATATTTGGTCAACCGGAAGTTCCGTTAATTGAGGTTCTTATGCCCGTTTGCACCAACAAGCCTTAAATTTTAAGCCAGGCTTAAACAAAGAAATGCAAATCGAAATTTTGACAGCAATATATTATATTTCATTTGACATTTCATTTCGATGCAATATTGTCAATTTAAGCCGAGTTTAATATTTAAGTTATGTTGGTGCAAACGGCCATTAACAGTTTTTCTTGAAAAAACGCAGTTGAATTTATTGACATTTTATGTGATTATCAATATGAAAGAATATCTAATATAAAGAGATTAACTTTCATAAATAAGCCAGCTTTGCCATAATCATGGAAACAGCTGATATATTCAAATAATTCTAATTGTCAGATTTCAATGTTAAGTGCAATTTGCATAGTGTATGTTCGTGTTATAATTTTATTGTATTTATAGAAACTTTTCCAAGGAACTTTCGGTAGGTAATTTGTAGAAAATGGTATATGTTCGTGTTACAGTTTTACTGGAAATATAGACTATTTTCCAAGGAACTTTTGTTATGGGATTTGTACAAAATACATAGAATTGACGGAAGGTAATAGGCTGGCCACATAAATTTTTTTACCTTCCGTCAAAAGGAAGGTATTGTTTTTGGTCAAAAAATTCGTTGGTGAGTTTTTAATGTATAAGCACGTTTTAGGGTCCCTACAATACGAATGTACTATTTTTACGATGATGTCTGTATGTGTGTATGTGTGTCCGTGTGTGTGTCTGTGTGTGTGTCTGTGTGTGTGTCTGTGTGTGTGTCTGTGTGTGTGTCTGTGTGTCCGTGTGTGTGTGTGTGTGTGACAAATTTTTCTCCGACGATAACTCCAAAACTACAATTCTAAAAATTATGATTCTTTCATAATCCTCTTCTTTACAACCATATGAAGAGCTGATTAGATTTTGGTTATAATTGGTCAACCGGAAGTACCCTTATTTGAAGTTTTTAACAGTTTTTCTTAAAAAAATGCTGTTAAATATTATTTTTTGACATTTTCTTATTATATTTATTAAAGAAAATACTCTTCTCTATATGGTTTGATTATTCATTTTCCTTCATATTCAATAGATGTAGAGTTAAAGCATTACAAAGAAATTAATTTTCAAAAATTAGTCAGCTTTGTTATTTAACATGGAAACAGCTGACATAATTATTCAAAAAAAATTAATTGACAGATGTCAGTTGCAAGTACAAAACCAAATATGGAAAAAAAGTATAGGATCTAAAATTGGTATGTCATAGTGTTGCTCGCAAGTGACATGCAGAGAAAGGCCAAAAAGAAGATGGAAGGACATTACTTAGTGTAGTTTATGTTATAATTTTATTGGATTTATAGAACCTTTTCAAATGAACTTTTAGTATGGAATTTGTAAAAAATAGTATGTGTTCGTGTTCGATTTTACATGATAGTATATAGAATCTGTTCCAAGGACCTTTTGGTATGGGATTTGTACAAAATACATGGAATTGACGGAAGGTCTTGTGCTGGCCACAACAGATTTTTTTTATATGCAATAGCAATGAAAGTCAAACTATAAAATCCTATTAGAATCGTCATCCATTGGACCAACGTCATGTAAAAACAAAAAATACTTATTGCAACAATAACCAATGTAGACATGTCAGTAAAATCTGGAAGATTTATAGTGCTATACACGGTGTCCATAAATAAACCAATAAATATCTCGCTCATTATTACTTTTTCAGATTTTAACTATATAATAGTATATTATGCAATGAGCATGTAATGTGGGCTATTACGCACGAGAATGAAGTTAGCAACGCGAGCCGAAGGCTATTACATATATAAATATATATCATCACGGCATATTACCCATTTCTGAGTGTGTCACAATCTGCTTTATCGCAGATATCGGTAATGATGATGACATATTTGTACCGTGGGGGCGCTTACCAGGCGTCACCTCACGGGTACTCATTGCTGGAGTGGACAGTGCACCACAGGGGTCACTATTGTGCCATTTAAAATTCGAAATATTTGGCGTCGGTCGAGATCGAACCCGGTTTCCAGGTTCGCGACCAGACACTCTGGCACGCGGCCACGGGACCCCATTGCTATTACATGTGGGTAGAATAGGTACTTTACTTTTTTTACGACTATTGAATAGGATACGAACTATTCTGTGGCACAATAAGAAATTCTTAATTATTATTAATGTTTGTATATTTAAATGTTTACAATTTATAATTTTTTTTTAATGTGAAACGGGCTCATTATCGATGGTATACATTATGGAATACAAAATTATGTATCATGAATAATTTCACAGGAGAAATACTGTGATGGTAATGAGAAAATGCAATAAAAATTGTAATTTAATGATAAAAGAAATTAAAACGAACATATTTTTGTTTTTTTTTATAAGAGAACTAATTTACATCTTATTTTCATTAGACTCTCAGTCTTCATTAAAGTAAGATAAACTACAAAATATTATCTTTCATAAGATGTAATTACTTTTAAAACAAACGGCGTGTTCTTCCTAGTTTCAAATTCTCCACATTTTCTTGGAATATTCTCTTAATATTCCTACCTTTGTTGTTTTGTTTTATAGTTACGAAAATTTCTACAGACTGTTTATATACATTCCGTACCATTATCAAAATATTATTTTATTTATTATTACACGCTTTGTAATACATTATCATTGTATACAAGCTTTTTATGGTGCATAGATGAAGATGATATTATGAAAGAAAAACACAACAACCATGCCTTACCCGGGATTTGAACCCGGGACCATTAGGTCGTGAAGCAATAACGTGACCACTACGCTACCTGGGTCGGCTCAAAATATTAAAGTACTGTCTATTTATAATTATTATAGTCTTAATTGTTATTCGTAATATTTGTTTATAATATTTATTTTGTTATCAAACAATAGAGTTCGCTAATAAATGGAGTCACATACAGTGTGTTAATTAAGAACCTGGCCATAGGCGTTTAACATGGGAAAACAGTTTTTCTTTGCGCAAAAGTCCCCAATTAATTTTAGACAAAAATGTTTCAAATAAATGTTGTAGATATTAATATTCTACGCCTAAATTACTAAACAGATTTAATTTTTCACGTTTAGTAACTTGTAAAATCTAATTTGAAATTGTATAAATATTGCTCACTTGTAGCGATACCCATGAAATTGAAACAAAATTAGAAAGAAATTTATTTCGTTTGAACTGTCAGAAATTTAATTTTATAGATAGATTGTGAAAAAATAATAATAATAATAAAAGTTATTTAAGTGTTAGATTTTAAAAATAATACCTGTGTAGTGATTTAGGTGCAGAATTGAATTATCTGCAACTTTTAATTGAAAACTGAATTTCTGACAGTTCAAACGATACGCTTTTCTCTGTAATTTTGTTTCAATTCCATGGGTATCGTTAGAAATGAACAATATTTTTATACAATTTCAAATTAGATTTTACAAGTTACCAAACGTGCAAAATTAAAACTGTTTACTGATTTGGGCGTAGAATATAATTATCTGTAACACTTATTTGAAACATTTTGTCTAAAATTAATTGGGGACTTTTATGCAAAGAAAAACTGTTTTCCCATGTTAAACGCCTATGGCCAGTTTTTTAATTAACACACTGTATATTGATCTATTTTAACACATTAAAAATCTGTTGTGGCCTGTACAATACCTCTCGCCATTTCCATATTAGGCTATATAAGTTGAGGTACATATTGAATTTAACATTTTTTATTCTCCCAAGGTATTCGAATTACATCTCTTCTTTAGATATTTTTATATTTTTTAATTCATTCTATGAACAAGTTTTCTCCGATTCTTCTACATGTTCCAGATTCTTCCAAATTATTGACGAGATTGGCGGTATTTCTGAAGGGTATAATTTTAAATATACGAAAACAATAATTTTTCTTGAGCGCAAAATTTGTAAACAATTCTTTTTCCCTAGGGTTATCGCTCAAATTCAGCTGTAGACACGTGTTTCGCTCTTATTAGAGCTCATCAGTACAGCATAGCTAGTTAATAGGTGGACATTAACTAGCTATGCTGTACTGATGAGCTCTAATAAGAGCGAAACACGTGTCTACAGCTGCATTTGAGCGATAACCCTAGGAAAAAAGAATTGTTTATAATTTTAAATATTTACTTAATAAAATAAGAAATATTAAATATACTTCTCAGAAAAAGCCTTCAGTAATGTCATTTGTTCAAATGAACTTGTCACCTTATTTTTATGTGTTTAATCAATGGTTTAAGTTAAACCGTTTAAATCTGGGACACTCTGTATAATACAAAAATATTTCACATATCCCTATAATAATTTGAAATTGTGCCAGATATGTATAACATAAACAGTGGTTATTTTTTGTACTTTATTTTAAGTAAACATGTTCTATCATTTTGTAAATATTTGATATTCATATTCAATTATCGTCTAGTGTAGGAACTATATAAATAAAAACATTATAATATATTGCTCTCGATATTGCCTATATCCTATAACGTTCTTTATAACTATATTTTTCGCATACAAACTTTTTTATAAAAGTGAATTTTAATCATATGAAACGGATCATATATGCATAAATATCTATTACTATTTTGTGGAGTACCATTTGTTGATTTACAACAGTGTCCAACATTTGTGAATTAATGGAATTCTTAAATAAGCGAACAAACATAGAGGCAAAAATTAGAACTGAAGTCAAATTAATCACTACAGAATTTTATCCAAGATAAACAGAAAAAGATAATGCAATTATTTATTGATTTAAATAACGAAGCCAACAAAAACAAAATGATTATTATTTATGTACCTAGATAGAATGATAGATTGTCAAAGTAAATTTGAAAACAAGGGGTCGTATTCAGCATTCAGATTTAGTTTAGTAATCCTCTAGTAAATGGCTCACCAACATTTTTAAGAAGTAGGATGCGAAATTTGAAAATATAGCGGGCCGGAAAATATAATTCTTATTGGAAATATTATTGGTTCCGGTAGGTCAATGGTTAGAATAATGTCTCTGACTCATGAGTGCGTTCGGGGTTCTGGGTTCGAATCCCACTAAGACATAGATGTTTGTGTATGTGAACCTACTCTGTAATTGGGATTTAATCCTGTTAAGGGGTTCTTCAAAGGAAAAAAAAATGTAGGGAAACTTAAATGGGTCCATAAACCAATTTTTTAAAATATTTTTAAATGAAAGTACATTTACTTTCAAAACAAATCGTGGTATCAAAAACTCATAATTGTTTTTTGTATATATGCATTTTATTTTTAAAGAAACCTATAGCTATCCTTCTCACACAAGTTTCTGTAGTAGGCTGCGCGAGAAAGATACCAATAGTGTGACGTCATCTGTGGCCCTGGAAATAAATTCAAAAATCTCGCAAAGTAATTATTAAAAAAATATTTTTTATTATACATGCATCATAATCGCTCTTTAAAACACGCAAAAGCGTGCGTAAATCGACCATTAAAACACTCTAAATTTTTGAGTTACCTAGGTAACGAAAAATGACAATAAAAATGAATAACAACTAAAACAATGAAAAAAAATATTGACTTGTTGACTTAAAGTAAACAATACCAATAATGGGGGATTACACCATTTTTTTTTTATAATTTCATCTGAAAATATTAGGAAAACTAAGACTATTGATGAAAATCCGGTGACAAAATTCCTATTAATAAGCGAGTTATTGTTTCCCGAATTTTGAAAAGATTGACGTGACGTCACGTTTATGTGTTTTTATATCAAACTGTTTTCATCATGGACCTAAATGTGCTTGAAATATATGCTATTTTAAGGTATATTTACATAAAAATAAATGAATATTATAACACTGTATAAGTCTACATACATTATAATTACAAGTGTATTTAAATTATTAAATTTAATGCAAGAAATTTATGTTAAAATAAAAACTGTTTGAAAACTGTAGTACAGGAATGTTAGCCCCTCCTTTCGAATTTGAATTTCTTAATTTCCATTGGTAGTAATCCCCACCTCCTAACACGCTATTTGTAATGCATGTATAGACGGTTTCTCGGTCGCCAATCAAAATATTTTCATATTAGTGTCGAAGCGCTATAACAAAAAAAAACCTTTATTTCCGAAATATCTCAATTATAGCATTTCATTTTTTTTATTACTATTCGTTATTCAGCATATACATTCGTATTTTTTTACTATTTTCCTTTAATTCGATTGAGCCGTAATCCCCCATTGCTAACTGTCTCCTTCGAAACGCTCAAACTCACTAGATCAAAACTCAAAACCGTATGATTTGCAATAATTTTCAGTTTTAAATGGTTATGATGCATTTATAATAAAAAATAGCGTATGATACACGTGTATAAGCTAGCCTTTAAAGCACTTTTATACTATTTTTATCTTAATCGTTATTTATTGAGTAGTACTTTAAAGATAAAGTGTACATTTTATTATATTTTGTTATGGTTTATGGGCCCATTATACTTACGAGTATCTTTCTTTTTCATAATATTGGTATAATTTTCCCAGCGAAATTTTTAATTTCGGACAGTTCAATACATTCAGTAATGCGTAAAATTGAATCAAATTCAATATTTTGAAAAAACAGAAATATTTGTGAATTATTTTTAAAATTATTAAATCGACCCGCAAAAGCTTCCTGCAGTAATATATTTCGAACATCGGACAAAGTCTTCGATAGAAAAATTGTAACTCGAGTGAAGAAGACGTCGGTCAGGAAATTAATCATTCTTGTATGTAAATATTTTAATTGTTACAAATTTAGAAAAAGAAAGTATCTTTTATACCACTATCCTTATCAAGAAAATTAGCAATTTTCTTCTATTAATTGTTTCAAACTTCCCACGTCTTAGAAACTCATTTCCTAGTGCAGATAGAGTAGAAAAGAACACTGACGTTAATCTTTAAATCTTTCATTAAAAATGGCGCGCTGTTCAAACATTTATTCATATTATATTAGTCTCACATTTCACTCTTATAAGATAATTTATAAAGGCAAATAAGAGAAATTGAATTACAGATCAAAATGAATTAATTAAAAGGAAAACACCGATTAAAATTGAAACAATAGATTATAATTAGAGAGTGTAGTAATTATATTTTCTATCTCGAATGAGATTTATTTGGTAATTAATTTGCGCCTTAGTATGTTCATATTTCTGGCTTATAATTAAAGACAAACAGAAGAAATGATATTAATTAAAAGATTAGCTTTCATTCGCAAGAATTATTGTGGTTCTCTACAAATATCCTTTCTAGAAAGATGTTTAAATCTTCAAATACATAAATATGTAAATTGAAGTGTGTATTTCTAACAACAATAAATAATATTCGCTTCCTTTATCCGTTTAACAAGTTCCATTTGCATTTTAATGATGTGCGTTGTTTGTAAACATAAGTATTAGACTTCCCAAAAGGAATACAATCTCTGCAAAGGATCTAAAATAAATACAGCGATTTTCAAATCATATAAATATATACAGTTGAATTCACTTATGAGGAACATTTTTACGTGAAGATGTTATTAACAAGGTTTAAGGTTTACACTGCTTGTTAATAATGTACAGAAATAAATAAATGAATAAATAAATATATCATTACAGCATATTACTCATTACTGGGTGTGCCAGTATCTACAACTCATGTAGACATCGGTAATGATGACGATATATTTTACCGTGTGGGCGTGTTTGTAGTTGATAGATAAATGCCAGTGTCAAAAATCAACAGTTTTACTAACATTACTAAATGCCTATTTCTAGGAAGTATATTTAATATTTCTTATTGAATTATTAATTATACATTTAAAATTGTAGGTAGGTATAAACGGAAATAATGAGAGGTATTGTGCTGCCCATAACAGATTTTTTTACCTCCCGCTACCCTTGGTAAGGCAGGTATAGGGATCGTGCTAAAAATCACATATCGAGATTTTAGTAAATGACCACCTTTAAGGTCCCTAGAATCCAATATTAACATTTTCACGATGATGTCTGTATGTATGTATGTGTGTGTATGTGCGTATGTGTGTATGTGTATGGATTTTGTCTTCGGTCTAACTCAAATAGCCATTAGATTTTGTTGTAAATCGGATAATCGGAAATGGCACTTTACCTGAAGCTCATAATGGTTTTTTCTTCAAAAAATACCATTAAATGCCATTTTTTCGCAATTTGTCATTATGAAAATTAAAGATTATTGATTTTTCTACAGGAATACATTAATACTTTTTCTATATATAAATAAATAAAATAAATATATCATCACGGCATATTACCCATTTCTGGGTGTGCCAGTATCTACAACACATGTAGACATCGGTAATGATGACGATATATTAGTACCGTGTGGGCGCTTACCATGCGTCACCTCACGGGCACTCATAGCTGGTGTGGAGAGTGCACCACGGATAAATTAAAAAATATTTTTTTTTTATAAGTCCCGAAGCCTAAGATAAACACAATTCCTTTGTTACACAGTTCATATTTCAAATGAATGTAACTAACAGTAAAGGTCACTGTCAAAAAACTAATCACTTCAAATTATTAATAGTGAAATTTTAAAAAGAAAATAGTAAATAAAGCAATAGTTTTATGCAATGTAACAGTTTGCAGCGTTTGTAAATACGTATGTATGTATTTAAATTAATAAAAATTAAATAGCGGGAGGTTTTGTGTTGGCCACATCAGATTTTTTATCTGTCCTGTGTATCAGGGAATACAAATTATGAACTCGCGCCAAAGGCAAATTTTAATGACTCTTCTGGTTTATTATATGATTTCCGTAATAAATATAAATGTCAAAATCGACAGTATTATAATATAACCTACACGGTGTGACACAATATTTTAATTGAAATAAGATACTAAAGTTCGTAAAATATTAAATAATTTTTAAAATAAGTTTGTAATAGGACACTCTTGTTTGTATTATTTAATTTCTTTATTTTCCTTCCAAAATTTCCAAAAACCATTTCCCACTTTTTAAAAACAAACATATTTAAAACAAACATCATATTTTTTGGGCAAACATTAATACATCAACAACATTAATTTATTATCGACTATTTTCAAATTGTCATGTAAACAAAAATGTCATCCACTCGTTATTTTTAACTCCCATCGCAGTGTGCCCTGAAAACATCTGCCAGCTGGTTCACTTGGCCAGCTGGATACCAGCTCATTATATTCTATTCTGTTATGGGAGATTACCAGATAAACAGAAACAAAATCAAACTAGACGATTAATCAACTATCATTCGTCACACGACATTTGGTAATTTTCAGCAGATTTTTCAGTTCTCTTTGGACGGTATTTATAGATTTTTCTGTCAAGTACTTCTTACGGTCGAGGGAATTCAATGTGAAATATTTTTACGCACAATTGGACCTTGATTTTGATAATGACGAAGTGAAAGAAAATAAATAATACGGTGAGGTTTTTATAGCAGAGTTTTAATAATACGAAACATGTTAGATTTTATCGTAATAACGTATGTAACAAAATTTTGGAGAAAAAGTTAGACTTCTTCAACAAAAATTTGTTGTGGCGAACACAATACCTCTCGCCATTTTCATATTAGACTAATGCCCGTATTCATAGTCGATGCTCAATCTCGTACTTGAGTATTACTTCGCCAAGCATTACTCCGGTCGTTCTCGACCTCAAGCACATCATATGTTTCATAGTCGAAACTTCGTGAATTCTCGATTTTCTAGGGAGATTTTAGAGAATTTGTAATAACTATGTTGGTATATTTGTAAATTTTAATATTTTTCTCTCAAATCGTATATTTGACATCTACATATATGCCACAGGTTACAGATACATGAGTCAAATCACGGATATATTTTCTTGGAGCGATCCTTTTTCATTGTTATTATTAAGGCTTCTTCTACTATGTCTACAAATTCTAAAAATTGTTGATTATCTTCATGATTCATTATTTAACTTAGATGTCATATGTGATGGAAATGACAGTTTGACAATTTTTTATATATTGATCAAGTCTACCTAAATTTCTTGAAAAAAGCATCAATCAGTAGTTGAGCATTGCTCAAGGTTGCTTGGAACTCGCCTCAAGTAAACGTTCGATCGAAGTACGAGTGAAGAAACAAGTAGCGACTATGAAACGAAATCTGGTACTCAAGGCAGACTCAAGTATGAGTCGAGGCGAAGTACTGACTATGAATACGGGCATAAATGTACTGACAGGCATATTTAATACATTGCTTCATTATTTTAAATTGTTTAATATGATTTGTCTCTTGACTCGTTTGTAAGATAAATTATTTAGAATATTGAATCCAAATATATTGAATATGCCTCTCAGTACATTTTCGATTCAATCAGTATAGTGGCATCACTGATTTTTGTTTATAACCCTAAAGTATGTGTCAAGTCGTCGTCAAGGTTTTAACTAATACACCCAAACACCGCCATTTAAAACCGTGATCCCTGACCGTGATCGTGGTACGGGTCTATAAGTATTGTATATTTAACATTTCTGGTACACACAAAATGTTTTAATTACATCTACTCTTTATTTTTCAATTCATTCTCTATGAACAAGTCGCATTTCAGTCAGTGACCTTATAAAAAATTCTATATCTGCCATTAAATAGTATATTTAAAATAATTATGTGAGCCATTTTTCTCTATTACCTATAATAAAAATATAAAGGGGCGGGATTGCATCTTAGGCACCCTGTATATTAAAGTTGAACACCAAAAAGTGTATTTTAACAACGTATTGGTATTACAAAATACATATAATGTATATATTATAAATAAAGAAGACCTACGTATTCCAGGACGAAAACGAATTTATGCAACTTACCGGTTAATAGAGTCTTTAATATCTAAAGCTGTCGTCCAAGAAGACACATAAACATAATTCTTCATATATCACATTAAATATTAGTTTGCACATCACTTTATACAAATAAATATACATCCGCTCGCTACAATGTATCACAAGAAACTGAGTAAATCATGTCATGTCATATACAACCGAGCGACTTTAAACATGTTTCAATAGGCACCGAGTAAGAAAAAACACTAATTACTGAGAAATAAAACAAAGCACTGTCTTTTAATAATAATTTAAATATTTATTTTGCCAAATTCAATGTGGTTTAACAGTGATATTGTTTAAATATTTATTATAACTATACAGTGTAATTTTTTTAAAACTATTACAATATAGTTTAACATTTTTAAAAATTAAATTATTTAGTACTGAACACTATGTACCATATTATATTATACAGGGTGTCTCTTAAATAGGGGGACATGGCTTAACCACAGATTCCTGAGGCTAAAATAAGACGATTTAACCAAACTTGCTTCTACCGGAAAGTGTACCATTTAGCCAGAATTCTGCTTCAAAGTTCTTCGAAAAAAAATTAATTTTGCTTATAATATTCGGACGCTTTATTCGATTTGGATGAAATTTGGTATGACAGTTTATATGGTTATAAGTCATCTTTTAAGGTGATACTTGTTATTATTAGTGAACCACTAGTGTATAAAACTTAGGTCTCCCAACATTAATTAGACCGTAACTTTTTAATGGCAATGCGGAAAATGTGAAATTATTTTTCTTCAGAAAGATACATTTAATAGTAAACTTTTGTCTCTCTGTGTAATTTGTGATATCTGTTACGGTTCACACAGAAAAAAATAAAATCTGAGTGCCTGCACTGCTAAATTTTTAAAATAAATTTAATCTAGCAGTCTATCCAAATGTCAAACAAGTAATTTTTATGTTGGAAAGAGTATTTGCAAACTTCGTAGAATGCCTACAGAAATGCGTTAATGATAACGGACACTACATGCACGACTTTGTTTCCCACACTTGATTTTGTCAAATTCTATGTCATTAAGAACTCAAGTACCAATTTTGTAACGTTTTAAAAAACATCCGTCCTTTCTGTCCAACCCTGTATTACATCTACAGGCTGTCTAAGATAAGAGATAAAAAATTGATTAAATTAGGGCAAAATTGTTCCATTTTTTTTAAAGATGTATTCATTTTTTCCTAAAAATTCGTAGATCACTAGCTAAATACAATATTAAAATTTTGCTGATTTTTACCACTCGCTAAGAGAGGTATTGGAATCATGGTAAAAATCGCATATCCAGATTTTAGTAGATAAACACGTTTTAAGGTCCCTATAATCCGATTATAACATTTTTACAATGATGTCCGTGTGTGTGTGGATGTTGAAACCACGATTTCTCAAATACTGTAAAACTTAATAGATATTTACACACCAAGTGAGCTAAGGCACTGTTTATACATGAGAAGAAAATTTAGCTCACGAGCCCGTAAGGGCGAGTAAGTTAATTTCTTCGAGTGAATAAACATTCTTAGCTCACGTGGTTTGTACAATATTTTATTTAATTTTGACGAAATAATAAAAACTATTATAATATTTAATTTTGACAAAATAAAAAACTGATCTGTTTAGTAGGCTGAGCATGACAATCGTCGCTGATAGACGTCAAATCATCTATTTAAAATGTTTTATTGTCTGTCATTTGTGCCGTGAAAAATAATGATAATGTCTGATAAATATTATGGTGTTATTTTCGTACCTGATGTTATTTTAAATGCATTATTTGTTGAAGAGTGAGTTAAAATTTTGTGAGAGTGATTTAAAAATTTTTAGTTCACTTATGAATAAAGTGTTACTTATAGTGGTTGCTATGGAGTAAATAATCACAGTTTAAAACGTCAAAATTGAATAAAAAAAAATAAAATAAATAAATAAATATATCATCATGGCATATTACCCATTTCTGGGTGTTCCAGTATCTACAATACATGTAGACATCGGTAATGATGACGATATATTTTACCGTGTGGGCGCTTACCAGGCGTCACCTCACGGGCACTCATAAACATTTTTACTATATCTTCTATAGATTTAGAGACAGAATTATAAATATATACAGGGTGTTAATACTAAGTCTTTACACCCTAAAATGGTGGTTAGAACTCATTAAAGCAAACAACTTTTCTTAGTGCCAATTTTTGATTTGGTGTCCCGGTTCGTAGTTATTGAAGTTCTTTTGTTTTTAAAACTCACCATAATTGCCTTATTTTAAGAACTATTGAAAACATTTTTTTTTCTAAAGCATTCGGCATTTACAATTAATGACAAAATAGCGATCGATCAAAAATTTTAAAACATAATTTTTTGATAACCACTTGATCGATTTTCGAAAGTATAAAATAATCCGTTATAATGAATTTCACAGCCCAAACAGCTCCATAGAAAGCAGTTAAAAAATAAAAATGTTTGTAACTGATAGAAAAATGTCAGTGTCAAAAATCCAGAGGCATTTACTGAAGACTTGTTTCTGGGTAGTTCATTTATTATTCCTTATTTTATTATTAATTAAATATTTAAAATTATAGATATGTTATTACGCATACCGCCAGTTTCGTCAATGAATTGAAAGAATTTGTAACATTTAGAACAGTTGGAGAAAAATTGTTCATAAAATGAATTAAAAAATACAAAAATATCTAAAGAATTTTTGTAATTGGAATTCCTTGGGAGTATAAGATAAGTCAAATACAATATGTACCTACTTAATAGCCTAAAAGGGAAATGACGAGAAGTATTGCGCTGGCCACAACAGATTTTTGGATATATTCGACCGTACCTCAATATTGTGGAATCTTCTTTTAAATTAATTCTTCAACAGATAAATATAGTTACATTAACGGCAAATTAATATTTTGTTAACCTAATAAATGGAACAAAAATATCTTATGAAAATAATTATACGGAGAGTTTATTTTTAAATGGTTATGAGTTGGACTAGTTTATAGCGGTAAAAGTTTCAAATTTCTCTTAAATTTAAACTTAGTCGAGTTAAATATATTCACACTTAGTTTTAGTTTATCATAAAGCAAGCGAGATGTTTCAAACTCAAAAATACAAAAACATATGTTTCAGTATTTATTTTAAACATGTCGCATTTAACACATGAACTGATATATTATTATTATACAATAATTGATACATTATTTATAATTTTAAAATAAATAATATGAATAATATCATTGTTGATATTTTGTCTATTATTATAATGTTTTATATAATTTTGATATATGTTAATTATTAAAATATCTTTCAGAACTCATATTAATAATTGGAAGAATATTACCTTTTTAGTTTATGTTCTGTATTTTTTATTAAAACCCAACGTTTCGGCGCCATAAACTGGTGCCTTCTTCAGGGGAAATTGACATAAAAATGTGAAAAAAGCAAAAAACAACAAGTAACCAAGGTAACATGAAAAGTTTGTAAATGTTACCTTTTTTTATGTAAATTAGTTTATAAATAAAACTTTAAGAACTATTTCTGTTGGAACAGAAAGCGACATAATTTTATTTCTAAATCTAGTGAAGATATAAAAATCTGATGTGGCCAGCACATTATCTTCCGTAAATTTTACATATTTCGTACAAATCCCATACCAAAAGTTCCTTGGAAAATATTCTATATATCCAATAAAATTATAACACGATCATACATTATGTAAATTGCACTTAATACTGGCATCTGTCAATTAGAATTATTTGAATACATCAGCTTCCATGATTAGCAAGGCTAACGTAATGCAGGAAACTGTATAATGAAACCGTATAGACAATAAGATATTCTTTCATAATGATAATTACATAAAATGTCAAAAAATGATATTTTACTGCGTTTTTCAAGAAAAACTGTTAAGAACTTCAAATAAGGGAACTTCCGGTTGACGAATTTTAACCAAAATGTAATCAGCACTTCATATGGATGTAAACAAGAGGAATACGAAAGAATTATAAATTTTAGAATTGTAGTATTGGAGTCATCCTCGGAGTAGTTTTTGTTACACACATACAGACGTAGAAATTTCTCACCATTTGCGTAGGTTTTATAATTTGTTGAAAATGTTAACCAGCCGAACTGATATAAGTGTGCATTCAATAGAGTTAGCAAGCTAGCGCTAGCGAAGTAGCAAAATAAAGTTAGCAAAACGTTTACTGAACGGCAACTTTGGCGCGAATATGAATATTTGACGTTTGTTCTTTTGTGGTTGTGTTGTCCAGATAATGTAATGCTACGTTGAATGGTCCACTGTGCTTTATTTTTAAAATGGATGTTCATTATCCTTCTCATTTTCTATTAATTCTCTATCAAAATATTTTACAACAAATTTAGATTTACTTTAACATAACCACAAATGTCAAAACATACCTGCCGGGATGCCAATATAATTGTTATTTTCCTACATTTAGCTATTGTCTTCATTTAAAACGTGATTTAAAAACTTATTTTTTATTCCATTTTAAATTTGGTGTCCTAGCAGATCAAGTTAGCGAAGTAATCGGCGCTAGCATTTCTCGCTAGCAAAGCATTAAATATGACGTCACTTATAACGTCATATACAATTCGCTAGCGTAGCAAGCTGGTTTGCTAACTTCATTGAACGCACCTATTGTGTTGACCACATGAGATTTTTAATGTTAGGCTTGGCTTGGGCTTGATGAAACAGAAGCTTGGCTTGAAAAATCAAGCTTTTTTGAACCACAGGCTTGGCTTGATTTTTCAAGCTTTTTCAAGCCAAACTTTCAAGATTCAAGCCAAGCTTTCAAGCTTCAAGCCTATTTTCATTTTCATTTGCATTTTAACGATGTGAGTTGTTAACCTACAGCCTTCGTAAAGTACCTCTACAAGGGACCAACACCCTATACAGGATTCTACGGAATATAGTGGTAGTGGCACAGCTGCTCTGATAATAAACTCAATCTTTGTGAAATGATATGCGTATTATAACCTTTAGGTAATTAACAGCCGACGAGGGGTTGTACGCACTTTCAATGGACACAGAATTGACATCACATGCAAAAGAGAGATAGCAGATCATGGTTCCAAACAAACCTCCCCTCGTTGTCTTACGTCCCGCTCCCTGATTCTATCAGTAATTATGTTTGCATCTGTCATTCAGTGTTAAGCTAATTCTTTGTAATTTGTTTGTTGTGTTCAATAAAAATGAGTTTAAAACCACAAGATGTGCGTGGGGCAACCTTTTTTGTTTGATAATATTGAAGATTATTCAACTAAAACGATGGCTAGAGTGTAGAAGTCTATTGCTGGTGACAGTAGTGGTAACACGCACTTTAGTATTCTATCAAAAGAGACATTTGTTTTCGCTTTTCGCCACGAAGCGAAAATTTGGTAGCATGCGTATCTCAAAATATTCGCCTTACGTTACGTAGATGTTAAGGGCATATTTTAAAAATCAATAATTTTTTCAACTTTGATAGTCCTTATTATCCAGTTTGAAGGTCTTATTTTAATATAAATGATCAATTTCGTAATTTGTTACTATGGTAGAGAACTCCCGTTATGACGTATGTCTGTGCTTATTGTATTCAATAAAATTAATGAAATATTTTTAGGTAAATACAACAACCAAAAGATTTCTTGCATAATTTTGTATATGCTTTTTAAAATATATTAAAATTTAAAAAAGCAAAATAGACCCGCCCACAAAATTATTCTCTAAAAATATTTTCTTGTAAACTAATCCGAAATCAAAACAGATGTCTTTCGAAAGTTTTCATTTTTCTTCACGGCAATTTAAATAAATTTCATAAAGTTTGACACGTTTATTGCCCATACCGTTTTTCATGTTCGTTATTTGTCAACGAAATATGCGTAAAATTAAAATTTATTTTCTGCAGTATAACAACAATAGTGTACCTATATCGAGTACAGTGTTATCAAATTATGTATTGCATAAAGGAACTTCCGGTTGACCAATTATAACCAAAATCTAAACAGGTCTTCATATGGATGTAAAGAATACGAAAGAATTATAATTTTAAGAATTGTAGTATCATTCATCAGTATATAGTATCAGAGCTGTTTTGACCTCTGGCATGGTTTACATGCTGAGTAATCTTAACTTCTCTGTTTTCACTTTGTAGTTTCTACTGATGATGAGAACTTAGTTCTCGAAATACGTATATAGTTTTTAAATTTATTGTTAAGGTTAAGGGGTTTTTTCTTTAGTTATGTAGTATTGGAGTTATCGTCGGAGAAATTTTTGACACACACACACACACACACACACACACACACACACACACACGCGCACACACACACGCACACACACACACACACACACACACACACACACACAGACACGCACACACTCACGTACATACATCATTGTAAAACTAGGGACCCTAAAACATGCTTATTCATTAAAAATCACCATCGAATTTTTTGACCAAAGACAATTGAAGATATTGTGCTTCGAAATCGCCGAATTTGTTTGAGGAAGTTGGTATTTCATGCACATTATTCGAAAAGAATTGTGGGCAAACAAATTCGAAATTCATTAGCTTTAGACTCGTACTATAATTAGATATTATTATATTAGTTATTGTTTCTAAACAAATTATGCTTTGTAAAATTTGTTTTATACTCTGTAGCAAATTTACAAAAACATTGCTAGCGAAGTATGCGAAACAGTCAGTTATATACAGAACGAATTGCACCAGTAGAAAATATTGACATTTAGCTGTAAACAGTTGCAGTTCACAGAATTTTTTTATTGCTTTGACAGATAGAATTTAACTACTATTGTCTCATTTGGAAAATAAAAGAGATATAACAGCAATAAACAAATGAATTTCCATGTAAATAAGAGATTTTTTATCCTTTTGTGAATTGTCACGTAATGTATGTAATAAAAGTTATGAGAAAAATGATGCTCCAAATTTTATTACTAAATAAATCTAGTTGTCACTCGACACAGTGGCGCACCCAGGATTTTGGATAGGAGGGCGCAATATTAAAAAAGACAAGTTTTTTAAAAAAAATTTGAAAGTACTACATATATTAAATACCCCTATTATTAAAATATCTTTCAGAACTCACAATAATAATTAGAATAATACTACCTTTTTTAGTTTAAGTTCTGTATTTATTTATTATCAAAACCCAACGTTTCGGCAGCATAAACTGGTGCCTTCTTCAGGGAAAAAAATTGACATAAATATGTGAAATAACAAAAACAACAAGTAACCAAGGTAACAAGAAAGGTTCGTAAATGTTACCTTTTTTATGTATACAATTTTCTAGACAATATATGCATGCCCGGCAATAACTTGGACGGCGAACATGCATCTTCTCAGGAAAAACTCATCTTTTGCCAGAGGAAAAACCGTCCCAAAAACTGACAGAGAAGTGATCACTTTTTTTTCCTGAGAAGATGCCGTCCAAGTTATTAATTAAATTTAATGAATTTTTTACAAGAAAAACTGTTAAAAGCTTGTATAAATGATACTTCCGGTTATCCGATATACACTAAAACTAAAAACTAATGAGCTCTTCCCACATTAGTATAGAATGGGTATACAAAATTTCAAATTCTTCTGACTGATATTATTTGAGTAATCGTGTACACAGGATCCACACACACATATACATATACACACATATACATATACACACAGGCATCATTGTAAAAATGTTAAAATCGGATTCTGGGGATATCAAAACGTGCTTATTCACTAAAATCTCTATGTGCGATTTTTAGCACGATCCCTATACCTCTTTTACCTAGAGTGGCGGGAGGTTAAAAACGATTGTGCAAAAAATATTATATCTCAATGCAATTTAAAAATGAAAATGTTAATAATTGGAATAATACTACCTTTTTAGTTTAAGTTCTGTATTTATTTATTTATTTATTTATTTATTTATTATTAAAACCCAACGTTTCGGCACCATAAACTGGTGCCTTCTTCAGGGGAAATTAATATAAAAAGGTGAAAAAAAAAAACAAAAACAACAAGTAACCAAGGTAACAAGAAAAGTTCGTAAATGTTACCTTTTTTATGTATACAATTTTCTAGACAATATATGCATGCCCGGCAATAACTTGGACGGCGAACATGCATCTTCTCAGGAAAACTCTCCTTTTGCCAGAGGAAAAACCGTCCCAAAAACTGGCAGAGAAGTGATCTGTATAACTCAGAGACACTTTATCGGTAGCGAAATACCGCAGCCGTACTCTTTATTAGAGTATTTATTTATTAGAAAATTGTATACATAAAAAGGTAACATTTACGAACTTTTCTTGTTACCTTGGTTACTTGTTGTTTTTTTTTGTTTTTTTCACATTTTTGTCAATTTCCCCTGAAGAAGGCACCAGTTTATGGTGCCGAAACGTTGGGTTTTAATAATAAATAAATAAATAAATAAATAAATAAATAAATAAATAAATAAATAAATAAATACAGAACTTAAACTAAAAAGGTAGTATTATTCCAATTATTAATATGAGTTCTGAAAGATATTTTAATAATATGAAAATGTTAAATTTGTTCATGATTTTTTCCATGAATAATTTACCTCATAATCATTCATCTTCATTTATACATATTTGCATACCTAGTAGCATTAAGAGACTCTTCATTTTTTACATACTTTGCTTGGCTACATTTCCTTCCAGTGTAGGAGGAATCTAAGTTAAACTTCATATCTGATTGGCCTCCAAATTAAATTTGGGAATATTTACCCACAGATTTAATCAGAAATCTTGAAATTAGATTCGATGTAGCAGGATAACACAATTTTGTAACTTCGTTGGTTCATTCAATTAAAACATTCCAGAATTTGTTAATTTTCTCACCAATATATTTCAGCAGAGGATGACAAAGTAAACTGAATAAAGTTTCTACGACAAACCGCAAACATTTGATTTTGTATTTGATTTTCAATACGAAAACTTTACAGACGATTTTATTTAATATTTTGTATGGGTTCACTTCTTTTCACCTCCCGCTACTATTGGTAAGGGAGGTATAGGGATGATGCTAAAAATCACATATCGATATTTTGATAAATGACCATGTTTTAAGGTCCCTAGAATCCGATTTTTAAGATTTTCACGATGTTGTCTGTATGTGGGTATATGGATTTTGTCAACGCTGTAACTCAAATATTATCATCCAGAAAATTCTGTAACCTTTTATTTTTACCTTATTCTAATATGGAAAGAAGCCATTGTTGAATTTAGACTTTCATTGTCTGTTGTTTTATCTTTAACCTTGTATGAGCGGTGTATGAAAATAACTAAATAATTTAGTTCATTTTTGATATTTTCAAGCACCGCTCATACACAGTTAAAGATAGAACAACAGACGATGAAAGTCTATATTTGGCATGAAATTCTCTTTCTTTTCATGTCAGGCATGTTTTTTTTTTACTTCATCGGATCTCGAGTTACAGACGTTTGAAGTTACATGATTTTTCATCGAAATTTTGTATTATTGAAAATACACAGATATTCGATGAATAATAATGTAACTTCATAAGTTCAAACGTCTGTAACTCAAAATCCGATGAAGTAAAAAAATCATGCCTGACATGAAAAGAAAGAGAATTTCATGCTGAAAATATAATTCCATCGTCCGTTATTCTATCTTTAACCGCGTATGAGCGGTGCATAAAAGTATAAAAAATGAACTAAATTATTTAGTTCTTATTTCATGCACGGTTAAAGATAGAACAACGGACGATGAAAGTATATATTCTGCATGAAATTCTCTTTCTTTTCATGCCAGGAATAATTTTTTTAGATTTTTTTGTGTGCACAAGAAACGTAAATTTTTAATATAAAACTATATTTCGTCAGCGGAGTGCAATACAATACTTATATAACCTAAAATGGAAATGACGAGAGGTATTGTGCTGGCCGCAGCAGTTTCTTTTTTAATAATAATCTTTGTAAAGAAATAATTTAAAATGCGAGCCGGAATTAATAATGCAATATAATTTCACGAACAGTCAACACAGGCATGAACGCAGTTCAGCTGATTACGCTTGAGTTTCGAACTGAAAATACCTGAACCGGAGTTGAACCCAGAACCCGACTTTTAATACCCGGTTCGATTCCTAGTCAGGTTCAATTGAAATATATATCTGAGGTTCGGTTCGAGGTTAGGGTTCGCTAAAATGTTACGGTTTGGTTCCGGTTTTGGTTCGGTTCAGGTTCGGTTCAGGTTCGGGTTCGATGCCCTGATATTAATATATATACAGGGTGTATCAAGATAATGGAACAGTGGCGTTTATTCGTGTATGTGAAAAGATACAGAAAAAAGTGATTAGGATATTTTGTAAGGGATAGAGGGGGGCACATTTTAGCATAAACTTTATTATCATAAATCCAGTGGTACTCAAACTATAGGGCAATATTATATTTTTTTAAATGGCATTATATATATTTTATTAACTCACTAAATAGAGAATTTTGTTCTAAATTCAACAATATAATAATATCATACCCTCACATTGCGAAAAAATTTATAAAAATTAATTCAAGGTTGGTATTTCATTTCTACTGTATCTAAGTAATCTGAGCAAACATTCAATCAATAAAACAAAAAATGTATTTTAAAAGTTGAATTTATTGCCAAAATCGTAGCTTACTTGAATGTAATAAAACTAAAATAAATTTTATTTTGTTTTATTGATTGAATGTTTACTCAGATTACTTACATAAAGTAGAAATGAAATATTAACTTTGAATTAATTTTTATCAAACTTTTCGCAATGTAAGGATATGATATTATTATATCGTTGAATTCAGAACAAAATTCTCTATTTAATGAGTTAATAATATATATATATATATATATATATATATATATATATATATATATATATATATATAATGCCATTTAAAAAAATATAATATTGCCCTATAGCTTGAGTACCACTGGATTTAAGATAATAAAGTTTATGCTAAAATGTGTCCCCCTCTATGCCTTACAAAATATCTTAATCACTTTTTTCTTTTCACATACACGAATAAAATGCACTGTTCCATTATCTTGATACACCTGTATATATATATATATATATATATATATATATATATATATATATATATATATATATATATATATATATACGCGCAGAGTATCAAATGGAGTCTTGTATAAAAATATACACTCAATGCAATATATCGTAGTTATTGGGGTCGCAGACGTAGGATTTGTTCTAAAACTGTAGTTCTAAAATTTCAAAACACACCAAATGAAAGTTTACTTCGTTCCATTTCGTTTCTATATTATAATCATGAACCATTAGGTTATATATAAACATTATATTCGTATTTACCTACATAGACATATTATGGATATTATTTAGAGATAAAAAATTCTAATGATATTGTTTCATAAATCTCACAACCTGTGATAATATAACCATAGCAACAGTTAAATATATTTTTATACATCAGGGCGTACTATGTATTATGAAAAGTGACATACGTCAGTGTCAAGTGTCATTTTCATAGTATGCTCGCAAAAGATTTATTTCAGAAATATTTAGCCTAGTGTTATTGAAAGAAAACAAGAAAAAAGAAGTATACGGAGGTAATGGAAGGTCTTCTGCTAGCCACAACAGATTTTTTATTATATTTTGTTATTATATCTTAAGAATGTCAAACCAATTAAAGTAGAATTTCAGTCAATTACTACATATGGTAAAACATTAAATAGTGGAAATTTTGAACATAAATAATAATGCAGAGTAATAAAAAAAACTGAGTCTGTTGGGGGATCTTTTTATCCTACAACTACGTTAGGCAAAAGCGGAAATACTATTGCCATTGCCATGTGATCTTTAGAATAAATACAAATAGGAAGTAAAGATCGTCATACAAATAGGAAGTAAAGATCGTCATTATTTGCCGAGAGCGAATATTGAATCCTGAGGGCGTTATATACAATATTTTATATACAAACGGAAATGAAAAAGAATGAAGCACATTTCTATAAACGAAGAAAAACTATTTATTTTAAATTTAATTTTGCAAAAATCATTATATTTTTTTCTAAATTAATATAATTAATAATATACCTTATTTGTTAAACAATATCAATTAACAAAGGACTTGAATCACTTTATTTCCCAAGGGAGTACTTTATTTCCCCAGGAAGTACTTTATTTCCCTAGGGAGTTCTTAATTTCCCTCGATAAATAATGAAGCACATTGAGTTGTGATTTTGATACGAATAAAGCTAACATTATTTACCGGTTGTATATAATTGCATTTAAGTTATTAAATGACACTGTCAATAACAGAAAATATTTTTTTGTATCAGTGTTACCAATTTCAATTAATTTTTGTTATTACTAATAGTTTTTTTTTTATCACTCTGTAATATTATCGCTCAAAAGGATAAATAAATTGAAGAGAAGGCTATGTTTTTTTCTTGAGAAATATCATTCATTTAAAATTTATTATCGCAAATTTTTTGGTTAATAACGTTCTATCATTAATTCTGGCTAATTTTCAAATAAATAATAATTGTAATATCAATAAAAATTAAAAATGTTAGTTAATAACGATCATTCATTAATTATACGTGATTTTTCATCACACCTAGCTAATTTTGAAAGAAATAATTATAGTATCACTAAAAACGAGAAATAAATTGATGAAAAATTCATATTTTACTGGAGAAATATAATTTGAATATTAAATTACTAAATTTTGGTTAATAACTGTCAATCAATATTTATAAGTGTATTTCGGTATAACTAGCTCATTTTGAAATGAATATTAATTGTAGTTGTACTATGAATAAATGTGAAACATAAATTGTTAAGAAAGATATACGGACACATGGACGATTTCAAAATTAATATTGCTAAATGTTAGTTAATAACGTTAAATTGATAACTATAAGTGTATTTTGCTTATACCTGGATAATTTTGAAAAAATATTAACTGCATTATTAATAAAAATAAGAAATAAATTGATGAAAAAATATATATTTTACGCGGGAAGTATGGATGATTTGAAATTTAATATTACTAAACGTTGGATAATAACGTTCATTCATAAATTATAAGTGTATTATGGGTATACTTGGCTAATTTTCAAATAAATATTAATTGTAATATCAATAAAAATGAAAATTAAATTCATGAGAAATATATATATTTTACTCCGGAAATATCGAACATTTGCAATTTAATATTGCTAAATGTTAGTTAATAACGATCAATCATTAATTATACGTGATTTTTCATTACACCTAGCTAATTTTGAAAGAAATAATAATTACAGTACGAGAAATAAATTGATGAAAAATTTATGTTTTACTGGAGAAATATAATTTGAATTTTAAATTACTAAATTTTCGTTAATAACTATTAATTAATAATTATAAGTGTATTTCAGTATATCTAGCTAATTTTTAAATAAATATTAATTGTTGTTGTAGTATGAATAAATGCCAAACATAAATTGTTGGGAAAGATATAGGGAAATAAGGACGATTTCAAAATTAATATTGCTAAATGTTGGTTAATAACGTTAAATCGATAATTATAAGTGTATTTTGCTTATTCCTGGCTAATTTTGAAATAAATATTAACTGCAGTATTAATTAAAATTGCTAATTTTTAAATAAATATTAATTGTTGTTGTAGTATGAATAAATGCGAAACATAAATTGTTGAGAAAGATATAGAGAAATAAGGATGATTTCAAAATTAATATTGCTAAATGTTAGTTAATAACATTAAATCGATAACTGTACGTGTATTTTGCTTATTCCTGGCTAATTTTGAAATAAATATTAACTGCATTATTAATTAAAATTAGAAATAAATTGATGAAAAAATATACATTTTACGCGGGAAATATGGATGATTTGAATTTTTAATATTACTAAACTTTGGATAATAAGATTCAATCATTAATTATAAGTGTATTATGGGTATATTTGGCTAATTTTCAAATAAATATTAATTGTAATATCAATAAAAATGAAAATTAAATTCATGAGAAATATATATATTTTACTCCGGAAATATCGAACATTTGCAATTTAATATTACTAAATGTTAGTTAATAATGATCAATCATTAATTATACGTGATTTTTCATTACACCTAGCTAATTTTGAAAGAAATAATAATTACAGTATCGCTAAAAACGAGAAATAAATTGATGAAAAATTTATGTTTTACTGGAGAAATATAATTTGAATTTTAAATTACTAAATTTTGGTTAATAAATATTAATTAATAATTATAAGTGTATTTCGGTATATCTAGCTAATTTTTAAATAAATATTAATTGTTGTTGTAGTATGAATAAATGCCAAACATAAATTGTTGAGAAAGATATAGGGAAATAAGGACGATTTCAAAATTAATATTGCTAAATGTTGGTTAATAACGTTAAATCGATAATTATAAGTGTATTTTGCTTATTCCTGGCTAATTTTGAAATAAATATTAACTGCATTATTAATTAAAATTAGAAATAAATTGATGAAAAAATATATATTTTACGCGGGAAATATGGATGATTTGAAATTTAATATTACTAAACTTTGGATAATAAGATTCAATCATTAATTATAAGTGTATTATGGGTATATTTGGCTAATTTTCAAATAAATATTAATTGTAATATCAATAAAAATGAAAATTAAATTCATGAGAAATATATATTTTACTCCGGAAATATCGAACATTTGCAATTTAATATTGCTAAATGTTAGTTAATAATGATCAATCATTAATTATACGTGATTTTTCATTACACCTAGCTAATTTTGAAAGAAATAATAATTACAGTATCGCTAAAAACGAGAAATAAATTGATGAAAAATTTATGTTTTACTGGAGAAATATAATTTGAATTTTAAATTACTAAATTTTGGTTAATAACTATTAATTAATAATTATAAGTGTATTTCGGTATATCTAGCTAATTTTTAAATAAATATTAATTGTTGTTGTAGTATGAATAAATGCCAAACATAAATTGTTGAGAAAGATATAGGGAAATAAGGACGATTTCAAAATTAATATTGCTAAATGTTGGTTAATAACGTTAAATCGATAACTATAAGTGTATTTTGCTTATTCCTGGCTAATTTTGAAATAAATATTAACTGCAGTATTAATTAAAATTGCTAATTTTTAAATAAATATTAATTGTTGTTGTAGTATGAATAAATGCGAAACATAAATTGTTGAGAAAGATATAGAGAAATAAGGATGATTTCAAAATTAATATTGCTAAATGTTAGTTAATAACATTAAATCGATAACTGTACGTGTATTTTGCTTATTCCTGGCTAATTTTGAAATAAATATTAACTGCATTATTAATTAAAATTAGAAATAAATTGATGAAAAAATATTGCTAAATTTTAGTTGATAAGGACCAATCATTAATTATAAGGGTATTATGGGTATACTTGTCTAATTTTCAAATAAATATTAATTGTAATATCAATAAAAAAGAACATTAAATTCATGAGAAAGATATATATTTTACTCCGGAAATATCGAACATTTGCAATTTAATATTGCTAAATGTTAGTTAATAACGATCAATCATTAATTATACGTGATTTTTCATTACACCTAGCTAATTTTAAAAGAAATAATAATTACAGTATCGCTAAAAACGAGAAATAAATTCATGAAAAATTTATGTTTTAAATATAATATTGCTAAATATTAGTTAACCTTAAATCGTTAACTAGAAGTGTATTTTGCTTATACCTGGCTAATTTTGAAATGAATATTAACTGCATTATTAATTAAAATTAGAAATAAATGGAGGTTTCCATCATTATCAAAATAATGAAAAATACACTAGTACACTAATAGACAATATACATTCATAAAAACACTAATTAAATGTTTAAATATGTTTCAATTTTTTTTAAATGGATGAAAACATTTTACTACGTCTGAAACGCTGCCAAATTTGTGACGTAAAGGCCCGGGACGGTTTTACAGTTTAGTAGTAATAGATGGCAGCACATTCAAATTGTAACATTACATTTAAAAGTATTTGAGGTGAATAGTAATTTTAAACTAATTAAAATTGTAAATACAATTATTATTGTTTACCTTATCGTATATTAGTGAAGCATTTTCTATATTTTATAGACTTTTGTATCTCGTCCATATATTGAGCGTTAGCAGAAAATTGGCGGGAGCGTACGCAATCATTGTGGCAGTAAAAATTAGCCGTTTAAACGAGAAATGAAAAATACCGTTTTCAATTTTTTTTTACACAAAACCTGTTATAATAAAAATGTTTTCTTTATTCTAATATATATACCTTTTCATGAAGAATAACATATAAAAAAAATGAAAATTAGTGGAAACCCCCATTGATGAAAATATATACAATACATATATTTTACGCGGGAAGTATGGATGATGTGAAATTTAATATTACTAAACGTTGGATAATAACGCTCAATCAATAATTATAATTGTATTTTGGTTACACCTGGCTAATTTTGAATTAAATCTTATTTCTAGTATAACTAAAAAAGAAAAATAAATTCATGAAAATGATATATTTTTCAAGGAAAAAATTGATGAGTTGAAATGTAATACATAAACTAACGGGTAAGAACGTCCGTTCATAATTATAAGTGTATTTTGGTTATATCTGACTAATTTTGAAATAAATATTAATAGTAGTTTCAATAAAAATGTGAAATAAATTGATGAGAAAGATATATATTTTATTCGGGTTATATCATCCATTTGAAATTTATTATAGCTAAATATAGATTAATAATGATCGGTCAATAATTATATTTGTATTTTGGATTCACCTGGCTAATTTTAAAATAAATATTAATTTTAGTATCACTATAAATGAGAAATAAATTGATGAATAGGTTATAAATTTTACGCGGGATATATTTTCATTTGAAATTTAATATTACCAAATGTTGTTTAATAACATTCAATCAATAATTATAAGGGTATTTTGGTTATACCTGGCTAAGGTTGAAATAAATTTTTTTGTAGTTTCAATAAAAATTAGAAATAAATTGTTGATTATGTTATACATTTACGCGGGAAATTCATATTAAGGAATTTGTGCCATTTGAAATGTGATACTCTCTTACAATTGATAATTTGTAGACGGAAATATTTGAAATTCAAATTTAAACAATCAAGAGATGTTGGCGCCACACACGACGTAACATTGTACCATTTTGACAAATTATCTTGCTTCAAAGAAATAAATTATAACAAACTATTTTGTATTTAATTTTGATAAATTGACAGCGCACACATCTAAATTCCATTGACAGAGACCAAGGAGGAACAGGGACACTTTTACTGTCCTCATAATTGAAATAAAAATAACTAGATGTCACTTCTATTCGTACCAAATCTTTAAAAAAATTACGACAAAATTTTATATGAGAAAACAACAACATGAAATGACTATAATAAGCTTTGCGCAATTCAATGAAATAGGGTTTTTCAGCCATAAAAGTTGAAAGATAAAATTAAAAAATCTGTTGTGGCCAGCACAAGACCTCTCGCCATTTCCATATTAGACTATATAAGTATTGTATTGCACTTTGCTATCGAACCGTCGTTTTATAACAAAATATTACAGGACTTTACCCAAATATTGTTTTTTATTGTATTTAACATGTCTTCTGCACACATATATATGCATATTACCTATAATTTCAAATATTTAATTAATAAAACAATAAGAAAGATTAAATGTACTTCCCAGAAAAGATATCAAAATGTCACTAAAACTGTTGATTTTTGACACTGCAATCTGTCATTTACAAATTATGTTATAAACATTTGAATTTGTCAACTGGTTTCCTTAGTGTAGTTTCGCCTACTCGACTTATTATATCCCGATATTCTATATATTATAGCGTCTTTATCTCTAAATTTATAGAAGATATAATAAAAAATTTAAATGTATCAGGTGTAGAATTTTGTTCTTCAAAATTAGTAATATCAAAAATTTTCAAAAATTAATATTTGGAAGAATTTCTTTTAAAAACTACTATTTCCGGTTGTTCAATTGTTACCAAAACCTTTTCAGCTCTTCCCAGGAATGTCAGATTGAGGAATCCATAGTTAAACAGTTCTTAAGTCTTATAGTTTTTGAGGAATCGTGGCTACAACATCCAGACATACACACATACACACATACACACATACACACATACACACATCCACACACACACACACACAGACATTATTTTAAAAATGTTATAAACGGATTATAGGGACCTTAAATCGTGCTTATTCACTAAAATCTGGGTATGCGAATTTTAGCATGAATCCAATACCTCTCTTAGCGAGAGGTAAAAAACAACGGAAGTAAAGTGTGTATATGAAATTTGTCTAATGCCCATATTCATAAACACTCGTAAAGTGTCAAAACGGTTCGTTATAATTTTTGACAAATAGAATCAAACTTGACAAATAAAATTTCGATTTTTCTTTCAATGTCGACTGTTTTTATTGGATAAAAATTATAATGAACTGTTTAAAATTTTTACAAGTGTTTATGAATACGGGCATAAGACAGTTAAGATATAAATATAAAGACCATATGATAGGTGTAAATTTTATTCCGTTTCCAAAGCCAAATGAAAATTTACAGAATAGCAAAATATGGTTAGATGCATATGGGCGAAAATTTTTACATAAACAATATGAAACGCAGTACTTACTTACATATAAAATTTTCATTGGCGGCAATAAACATCTTCAGGCGATAATTGAATCAAAGGAGATAAATAAGTCAAATAAATAGTAAATGCGATCTCCACCATTTCCTTTCTACAGAATTTTGTTCATTTGTTATTAAAATAGCATCTCCAAATTTTGTATTTGTCATTTTTTTAAAAAATAAATATATATAAAATATATCATCACGGCATATTACCTATTTCTAGGAGTGCCAATCTGCTTTGTCGCAGATATCGGTAATGATAAAAAAAAATGCAAATATTATTTGCACCTGTTCGCGAATATTATCAAGCTCTTCATCATCATATTGAATCTTTTCATAATGAAAACAACACTTTATTCCACAATCTTTCAATTAGTTAAAAATAAATATGGTCGTAATTAAACACAGACATCTTTTTAAGGGAAATAATCCCATTTTTTGCGTGTTTTAATATTAACTGCTAGTGTGTTATTATTTATCTCACTATCGGGTTCGATCCGGACCGACGCCAAATATTTCGAATTTTAAATGGCACAAAAGTGACCCTTGTGGTGCACTCTCCACGCCAGCAATGAGTGCCCGTGAGGTGACGCCTGGTAAGCGCCCGCACAGTACAAATATGTCATCATCATTACCGATATCTGCGATAAAGCAGATTGGCACACCCAGAAATCCATTTTAATATAGTTACATACTTGTTTAACTAGGCACTAAAATACCACATTTACAACAGAGGCTTCGCCTCGTCAATGAATGCTGCCGAAGCTGTAAATCTGTGTTTATTGCCGTGTTAAACACATTGGCTGATAGCACCAGTGCCGGATTAACCATGAGGCGCATGAGGCGCGCGCCCCAGGGCCCGGGCCTGTGAGGGGCCCGGATACGGCACCATTTTGTCGAGTTTTTATTTTTTTAGAGTTATATTTTATTTACTTTATGAGTTTATTTTTGTTGTAATTGTTTTTCTGTTTGATTTTTGAAATAAATTATATTTTTGGGGTCTTATATCTTATTCTAGGGGCCCGAAAATTGTTAGCGCCTCAGGCCCGAAAATACCTTAATCCGGTCCTGGATAGCACAAGCCCTGTTTTAACTAAAACGCTGTTTTAAGAATTGTCAGATTTCATTATTTAATAACAAAAATAAATAGTATCATATTTATCAAAATATGATTTTAAAGCAGAACATAGTTTGTATTCAAATAAATATTTGTTAAAAAATCGTTCTTTAAACATAAAGGTGAAATTAAATATTGAAATTTGAATTTGACATTGACTTAAAACAGTGTTTTAGTTAAAACAGGGCTTGTGCTACCAGCCAATATTTTTTGCCGATATTAGAATTAATATTAATTTACAGCCCGATTCACAAAAAAGGTTAAGCTAATCCTCAATTTTGGATTAGTGAATTCTATTATAATTTTGACAGTTTATATTTTAAATTATAGTCTAATCTATTCCTAGAATCCACGTTTTCTGATAATATTATGAAGATTAAACTTTAAATATCGGAATAGAATAGAATTCACTAATCCAAAAATGAGGATTAGCTTAAACTTTTTTGTGAATCGGGTTGTTAGTGATTATTTTTAACACCTATTATGAAATTTATCGCCACCAAATTATATTGCTATGCGTTTGATGACCGATTACTGTTACTGTGAGTTTTTGAGCGGTTGCGGTTGCTATGTAAATATAGCAACAATAGATAGTAAAAATATATTTTTGCACATTCGGGCGTAAAAGTCGAACAAATAGCATTATTTTAAGGGTGAAATGATACTCTATTTCGACCGAGGGCGAAAAAGTAATCATTTTCGCCCTAGAGCTTTTCATGCCCAGTTAAAATAATTACATCTATCATTAACTTGCTTGTTTTTATTGTTATCCGTGACAACGTCAAATAGACTACTATGATCTAAATTTGATTTGGACACCGTTTTACTTTGATCACGGCGATGAAGTAACAGTACTCCGGATGTGCAAAAAATATTGTATGTATTACGGGCGAAATATATTTTGGCCCTAGGTGCATTGTAAACCTCCGCTACGCGTCGGGCTTCAATCTTGCACCGCGGGCCAATATCTATATCATTTCGCCCTTAATACATAAATAGCTATTATTGCCTGGCCAGTAAAAGTGACATTTTGAAGACTGTAAGCTGTCAAAAATCCAATTTCTATGTCAATCGGCAAAAAATTCATTTTGAACACCAATACTGCATTTACAATTTGAATCATTATGGTTTGTTTGTCTGCATAGTTCAAGAATTTACCGCAGTGGCGCCAATTGTGTCGTCACTGGCGAAATCCCCTAATGGCCATGGCTGTAGCGAATGTAATAGGAGCTACTGTAACCGCGTCTTTAGCTTTAGGACCGATCAAAATTGTATGTGGTCTGTGAAATATGTTATTTGAATTGAAAGAGTTTGTTGTGAACGAACCATACTAGCGCCAAATTTAAACAGGTGTCATCTGTCTAATTTGAAAACTAGAAAATTTAATGATGTTATTTTGTTACAAATTACTGTTTTATGTATTTAAAGTAAAAGAAAAAAAAAATATATGCTTAATTTGTTGTTTGTTTACTATTTTTAATGACACCATAGTTTATGGTGCAAGAAATTCGGAAAACAAAAAATATTGTGAAGGCAAGAATTCACGTAGAAAGAGCCATAAATATACATATGATTCTCTTTTTTAATGTTCCATGCATCATTCACCTTTAAAATTTGTGGGGCTTTGACAAATTTTCAATACCCGCTTATAAGGGAAGTCGAAATATTTAACAATGAACAAAGTATGTAATCGAATTTTTGTAAATTATGTACAAATGCCTACATAAGTACACAGGCTGTTAGTGAATACGTGTTACAAATTTATAAGGTATGTAAGGGATGCAAAATATATTAGCTTTTACTAATAAAGTCATAAAATTGATAATTATCTTTCTTAATTTTAGTTGGCTGTTAGACCTCTCACTTCAGATAATAATTTTTAGTCCAGTCATTAGGTAGAAAAATAAGGGTTTATTCCACAAAAGATTGGGTATTTTTGATATGTTACATATTTAGGGGTTCTAATAAAAAATGTAAGTTTTCAACCTTGAGGGCCTACGGGAAGCACCGCGAATTTGAGAAAAAAAAAATCTGTTGTGGCCAGCACAATACCTCTCGCCAATTTCATATTAGACTATAAATATTGTATTTAACATTTCTGAAACACACAAAATATTTTAATTACATTTATTCTATATATTTCAATTCATTCTATGATAAACTTTCCTGCTACTCTTCTAAATGATCGAGATTTTTTCAATTTATTGACGAGATTGGCGGAATTTCTGAAAGGTATATGATGAAATATATGCATAGCAAGTGCGTGTTTAGTTGACCTGTTACTGTACATACTTTGGCTTACAAATGATTCTCGTTTCTGTTTATACCAACTTTAGATGTTGATGGAATCTTTTCCTTATAAAAATAGCATATTTTAATTACTATTACACCTCGACTTGTCCAAGTACGAATTTTAGGATTTCCGCATTCAAGAAGAGAGTTAATTTAACGTGCGGCAGCTATATCTATAATTTTAAATATATAATTAATAACAAAATAAGAAATATTAAATTTATTTCCCAGAAAAAGCCTTCAGTAATGTCTCTGGATTTTTGATACTGACTATGTCATTTACAAACATTTTAATTTTTCAATTGATTTCCGTGGGCTATTTGATAGATACAATGAAATATTTTGTATATTTATAACTCTCTATCTCTAAATCTATAGAAGATATAATAAAAATGTTCAAAATACTGGATAGAGTATTTTATATTCTTTAATATTTGTAATAACAAATTTCAAAAAAATAATATTTAGAAGATTTTTTTAAGAAACTACTACTTCCGGTTGTCCAATTGTTACCAAAACCTTTTCAGCTCTTCCCAGGAATGTCAGATTGAGGAATTCATAGTTAAAAATGTCTTAAGTCTTATAGTTTTTGAGGAATCGTCCCTCCAACATCCAGCCACACATACACATACACACACAGACAGACATTATTTTAAAAATGTTATAATCGGATTGTAGGGACCTTAAAACGCGCTTATTCACTAAAATCTGGATATGCGAATTTTAGCATGATTCCAATACCTTTCTTAGCAAGAGGTAAAAACGCAACATAGCAGTTTTTTCAAAATATCTCGTCACCTATTGGCATTAGGGCATTTTTTTAAATTTGTTGAGAATAAAATTTCCTGTAACTTTCATCTAAAACATTTTTTCCTGTAACCAATAGAACAGCGAGCTACAGCGCTTCAAACATAGCAAATTTTTGAAAATTTTCTTAATGCTTCATTTAGACCATATTTTATTATATATTTTTTTTTTACTTTTTTTTACAAATTATTATTATTCAATAATTATTATTTAACTACTTTACATATGAATGTATTAATTATTGTTTATTCTTTCTTTTAATTCCAAAGACGATTTTATTCCAGGAAATTTATGATTTTACCTCAAAGTATTTACAAAAAAAAGCTTTTTAACGGAAACTTGTCCAGAAAAATGCGCTGAATAACATTTCAAAGTTTTTAGGAATTTGGTGCACGGGAACCTCCCGCCTATTAGGAAAAATGGCGGCATACTTAAGTTTGTGGTCATTTGCTCAAAACAATTATGAAAGAAATTTAAATTATTAAAAAAAAACAAACAATATTATATATTTAATACGTAGTCTAATAGGGTTCACTATTTATAACAGTTTAAATTCGTCGTGGCATCGAAAGAAGTAAATTATTTTCGATTTTTTACCTTCCGTCACCTTTAGGTAAGGAAGGCATTGTCTTTGGTAAAAAAATTCGGTGGAGTTTTTAATGAATAAGCACGTTTTGGGGTCCCTAGAATATGAATTTACTATTTTTAAGATGATGATGATGATGATGATGATGATGATGATGTGTGTGTGTGTGTGTGTGTGTCCGTATGTGACAAATTTTTCTACGGCGACAACTCCAATACTACAATTCTAAAAATTATAATTCTTTCGTATTCCTCTTCTTTACATCCATAAGAAGAGCTTATTAGATTTTGGTTATAATTGATCTATCGGAAGTACCCTTATTTGAAGTTTTTAACAGTTTTTCTTAAAAGAAAATGCTCTTCTCTATACGATTTGATTAAATATTTTCCTTCATATTCAATAGATATAGAGTTAAAGCATTATAAAGAGATTAACTTTTAAAAATCAGTCAGCTTTGCTATTTATCATGGAAACAGCTGATATATTAAAAAATATATAATTGACAGATGTCGGTGTCAAGTGTAAAACCAAATATGGAAAGTATAGGATCTGAAAGCAGTATGTCATAGTGTCCCTTGCAAGTGACATGCAGTTCCAGCCTCGTCTCAATGCCGGGAGTACGAGGAAGGTAAAAGAGAAGATGGAAGGACTGTATCGCAAAAGACTTGAGAGAGGAAGATCTGAGTGAAGAAGATACGTTGTACAAGAATGAGTGGAAGAGAAGAGTGAGAAACAGCGACCCCTAATAAAATAGGAAAAAACTGAAGAAAAAAGAAGGAAGTGTCAAGTGCAATTTACAAGTGTATATTCATGTCAAAATTTTATTGGATTTATACAATATTTTCAAAGGAACTTTTGGTATGGAATTTGTAAAAAATAGTATGTGGTCGTATCACAATTTTACATGATATATAGAATCTTTTCCAAGGAACTTTTGGTTTGGGATTTGTACAAAATACATCAAATTGACGGAAGGTCTTGTGCTGGCCACAACATATTTTTTGTTATAATATAACAAAATCACAATTAAAATAAAATAATTTATTCACTTCAACGTTTCGGCTGTATTGCGGCCTTCTTCAAGGAATGAATAGTCAATAATTAAAATAGTATTATATAAGTGTAAAATGTAATATTGGTGAAAAACATCGTCATCAGAATAAAAATTATATAAATAAATAAAGAAGAAGGCCGCAGTACAGCCGAAACGTCGGAGTGAATATTTCTTTTATTTTATTGACTGAAACCACTGATTTTGTTATATTATAAACCAGACAGTCACGATCCCTTCCACGTATATTACTTTTTTGTTATATTTACGTTTACTTGTAAATTAGTTATTTGTTCGTTATTTTGGAATTTCTTACATTATTTAAATATAATACATCTGTCAAATTCGTTTTCTATGTTTCAATTTAAATATATTGATGTCAATCAAATGTGAAGTCGTAACCATGGATATGACAAATCCCATGTTTCATATTAAAAAATATTCACGTTATTTACAAAACAACTCCTTTATTATTTAAATTTGCAATTGGGTCCTCCACTCTAATTTTTTTATTATTTTAAATGAAAGTTCGTTTAATTTTGAAGCAATTTGTAGGATTAAAAGTCATAATTGTTTTTAGTTCAACTGCATTTGATTTTTAACTAAGCCTATAGCTATCTTTCTCGTACCAGTTTCTGTAGTAGGCTGCGCGAGAAAGATAGCAATCGTTGTGACGTAGATGTATAGATGCTTAAAATCACAAATATTTCAAAAACTAACAAATTTTAAAAAACTTATCAATCATGATTTTACCTTATCTACTTTCAATATAACTAACTTTTTATTCAATTTTCTATTATGGTGGAGGACCCTATTTTTCCAAGATTAAATAGAGCACAAAATTCTTAATTGAACTTTAATTTATGTTTTATTTTCGAAGCTCTAAACACCAACCATAAAGTCTTATTTATAATTTTATTTATGTTTCTTATTTTCGTAGCTGTGAATGAGCCTTTAAATATTTTACACAAAAATAAGCACATACATAACAACTGTCATTTGAGCTGTCAATTTATCTTCTGACAAAAAGATTTTAATTTAAATGCAATTTTAAAACACTGTTTTAATAGGAAGGTTCGCACATATGATTGCGTACAGTGCTTTAAAAGGTATGAAGTTGTTATAACTGCTTGTTAATTATGAATATATTAAATGACAGTTGACGTTAATTTACGTTTTATTTTTTGAAGCTGTGATCGCCAACCACAAAGTCTTATTTATAATTTTATTTATATTTCTTATTTTCGTTGCTGTGAATGAGCCTTTATTCGTTGGCTAGGTTTATGAAGAATTCTATATAGTACCATTGATTTTATATATAACGATAGTATATATAATCAATGATAGTACATAGTACACTACAGTTAAAAAGACCAATTTTATTTTGTTGTCAAAGCCTAAGCTATGTATTATTTACGTGTAACATTTCGAGATATAAATATTGTACAGGAGAGTTATGGAAATATTTAATTATTCAATACAAAAAGATAATAATAAAAAAAATAATTATTTAATTATTTTATTTTATTGAAATGAATAAAAAATAACTGGCGGGAGGTAATGTACAACATATTTTCACCTTTCTCATTATTCCGACACTAATGTGCACGTTTTACAATCAATACATAAGTTAAACGTCTTTCCCATTATAATTCAGGACTCCGCATTTTTAGACCTGTTTTGTTTAGATCAACTTGCCTTGTAAATTTAGGCTATTAAGAATGAAGACCCCGAAGTGACCACTTCCGGACCCCTCATTGCCAAAAAGACCTCACATGGTACGTTGCATAAAATTTCAGGACCTCAATTGATACTCTGGGCGTATATATATATATATATATATATATATATATATATATATATATATATATATATATATATATGGAATACAATGTTATGTTTTTCATTTTGCTATAGTTAATGACTTTTTAAAGTTAGAGAAAAGTTGTCAATAAAAAAATTGTTCAGAATTAAAATCTACATAATATGGGACTAAAATTAATCACAATATTCTTTTATTAAAAAAAAGGCACATTAAAATTCACAATTTACAGCATATTTCAGAGTGCTATTGCATTACTGATGTTTTATTTGTCATTTAACTTTTGTAACATTGTATTTACTATATTATTTAATACGCTGAGAATCATTGGGTCATGTATTATTTTACAATAATTAATAGTTATTGTTATTGATTTCAAAATTTAATCCAATTACCTCATGTAAATTATTCAACCATTTTAAATACAAAAATATTAGTTTATTTATTTTGTACAAAAAGTATATAAAAATTAATTATTACTTACCCCATCAAGCACAGCTGAACGCAATTAATATTCGGATGGGTGGACATCTACAAAGGAAAAAAAATACGTTTATTTTTGTACTTATTGTTTCACATTTTATCGAATACTTGGCATATTCTTAAGGAAATTACTTTTTAATATATGATTACATATAGCCCATATCTCATCGTATTATGCATTGTGAAGACGCTTTAATATAAAAATCCATAACCCTCTACGATTCCTGTAATGACTTATACGACAATATCCGATTCGATGGAATTCCAAACTTGATCATTATACTAAAGAGGTCAAAGGTAAATTTATTTCTCTTTCAGCCAATATGTGATCGTTTCAAAACCGAATTTTAATACGCACAAAAATAATTACTGTTTTGAGAAAGATTGTATCGCATATTGAATTTGATCTAAATATTTACATAGAGTGTTTTTCTCCGAAATAGAATGTGTTGATTAAAGTAATTGAGTAATTATTATAGATGAGTATTTTAGTATTTGATAATTGACAATAAACATTTTTACCTCTCGCTAAAAGAGGTGTTATTGATTGTTGAAAGAAATTACTTAAATATTTGCAAATAATATTGGATTTTGGTTTGCGAAAATATTTAGCTAAATTGTTTTCATATATCAACTTATGTAACAAAAAAGTATAATGTAAAAACGAGTTTAAATAAATATATTCTGTTTACCCCGTATTTTATTAATTCTAAATACTATGCCTGGTAGCACAAGCCTTTTTAACTAAAACGCTGTTTCAAAAAATGTCAATCAAATTTTATATTTAATTTCCCCCTTATTTTTAAAGAATGATTTTTTTTAAATATTTGTTTGAATACAAACTATGTTCTGCTTTAAAATCAAAAATATTATTTATTATTATTAAATAATTAAATTTGACATTTTTTAAAACAGCGTTTTAGTTAAAACAAGGCTTGGGCTACCAGCCTATATGATTATTTTCTTTTGTGTACTATAATAACCTCGACAATAACATATTTAATTTACAGATAATTGCACAACAAAACTATTGCTATATAATAAAATCTTAAAAAAACACTTGCCATGTTTCACAAGATTCCATTGTGCTATTATTATTGCTGTATAATTTACCTATAATTTGATACACTGTAGTATGCATAAAATATAAAATAAATTACTAAATATACGAATAAATCCACATATACCTTCATACATGGTCGATTTCGTATCTTCACAGGTTAAATTGTAGTGTTCGGAATCACTTCACATACAAGAGTATAACACACGTATTGCGTTTAAATTTTCGAGTATCACTATTATTTTTATATCGAAATGATCAGTAAAAGTTCACGAATTAATCGATGTACTCTTTTATACCCAAACTACAATATATTTGTAATAAATCACAAAAAAATAACACAAAAGTTCAACACTGTACGTAACACTCAGATAAAACAAATGAACTGGTCACCGCTCGCTAGCTGATGACAGCGAAGCATGGCTTGCTATGATCTCGAATATGTTAAAATTTGTTTAGATTTGGCTCCAAATTTGAAATTCGAATTAATTATTTTATCTATAATTGTTGAATTACAAATACATTATGTAGCCAACTACGAACACAATATGCTCGACAATATAAATATTTATTTATTTTATTAATGTATTTTTAATTTGTAAAATTGATAGTTGTAGATAACAACTTGCTCATACCTTAAAGATTTTCTTTTCTTCCTAGATACAAACAATACTATTGTTGGAAATATTTGCAACAGGTACATCTAGAAACTATTTAAAATGTTAATACAATATTTGTTTTCAACAGCCTACCTGATTTTAAGTACCTAAATAAACCAATCTACAATTATTTATCTTGGAATAAAAAACGCTATACACATGTAAACCACACAACTATCATGATTTAATTTTCTTTTCTAGTTAAAATGTCAAGTTATTATGATAAAATCTACATCGTGTTAACATGTAGGTACTCTAACATTTACCCCTGTTCTGCAACTCAATCGTTAACTTTTATCGATCGATAATAAATTGTAGCCAATAATTATAGTAGGCACTGAATGAAAAATTAAACAGACAGAAGATAAATTTGTTGCTATTTGTCAAAAATTATCGATCGAGTTACAGAATAAGGGCGATTATGTTTAGTAAACTTTGCAGTATCGACGTATTTCGTTAAGGCGATTGCCGATGCTGCGCTAAACAGCAGTTTAGTAGAAATCAAACTACACTCTTAAATATTAAGTTATAACTTCAAACTTGATACCATTGTATAGTAGAAAGATCAATTATTTTGTATAATTATTCATTTCTATTGCATTTAAATTTAGTTCAAAAAACATCATAAAAATGGCTATTTTAAAATTTATTTGTAACACGAAATCTGTACTTTATACAAAAAATGTTTGGGTCACCCCCATAGCGCCCACCTTTAGTAGTAAGTCTGTGAAAAAAATCTAAATTATCTCTTTTAGTTTAGCTGTGATTTGATTTCTACTAAACCCCTTTTTGCAGGTTATTTCAGAAATCGGAACGATAGACTATGGAGGAGAAAGTGTTAGGAGAATATGTTCCCCTTCTACTACACACATCTCCTCTCTCACTCCAACAATTTGCTTCACAACACGGGCTGAGTTTTCCCCTTATGCTTTAAACAAGGACAAACACATATAAAAGAAGACAGAAAGAAATAAACTTAGCAATCTTAAAAGTAGTGGGGCAACGTAAGAAGTTTGTCTGCACTAGTGTCATACTAGCTACAAAACTGATTTCGCTGAGCGACCGGCAATGCTCTTAAGAGACACTTACAAAATTGACGTCACTGCAAGAGAGAGATAGAAGATCGTGCATCCAAACAAACCTCCCCTCGTTGTCTTGCGTCCCGTTCCCTGTTCCTATCTGTCATTGTGTTCGCATCTGTTATTCAGTGTTAAACCTAATTCTTTATTGTGATTTGTACGTTGTGTTTAATAAAAATGAGTTTAAAACCAGAAGATGTGTCTGGGGCAACTTTTTTGTTTGATAATATTGAAGATCATTCGATTATTCAATTAAAACGATGGCTAGAGTGTAGAGTCTACGGCTGATGACAGGTTTTTGTTTGGACGGGGTAACCATAGCAACCTTGATTTCTATGCTTTACCGTTAGAGGCGCTCGTGCAAATTGTAATTTTGTAAGTGTCTATTGAAAGATAGCGAGAAAACATTTTCATTTGTCATAATCTATTTTCGCTTAAAAAATCTCCGCTCTTATAACAACCGCTTTAGCGAGTATAAAGTTTACAAGAAAAATTCCTCCGAGCCTTATGTAATTTCCTTTTCCGTTTTTCCAGTTTTCCGATTTCATTTCGCATTTTAACGACGTCTAAAAATACATTTTAATCTCAACTTTTCATCCTGGCAAATTAATACACGAATTAAATCAGGCTTATATTAAAAATCGCAAATAATTATTTTTAATATTATTCCTAGTTTGCCATGGATTTAACCTGGGTTGTGCAGTCAGGTGTTTTTATACCGACTGTCAGAAAATAAATTGAAATGTAAATTTATCTTGTTTGCTGTTTTTACATTTCGCGTATTTATTAAAATTATTTATTCTCAAACTTTCGAAGGTGTAAACTTTTTGAAAGAACTGAAAGGGTAATTAGGGTTAATGAAAAGGAAAAATAATAACTTGGTTAAATTTTGACTTCTTCTCTTTCATTTCGCGCCCCATCGCATAAAAGAATTTTAAGAATAATAACGTATGTATATAACAAATATTTTGAGACGAAGTTAGACCTCTTCATCAAATATTTTTTACCTCCCGCTACCCTTGGTAAGGGAGGTATAGGGATCGTGCTAAAAATCATATATCGAGATTTTAGTAAATGACCGCGTTTTAAGGTCCCTAGAATCCAATTTTAGCATTGTTTAACAATGTTGTCTGTACGTGTGTTTGTGTGTGCATGTATGTGTGTGTGTATGGGTGTGTGTGTGTGTGTGTGTGTATGTTTGGATTTTGTCCACGCTCTAACTCAAATACCATCATACGAAAATTCTAAAACCTTGTATATCTACCCTACTCTAATACGAAAAGAAGCCATTAGATTTTGGTGTAAATCGGATAAACGGAAATGGCACTTTACTTGAAGCTCATAATGGTTTTTCTTCAAAAAATACCATTAAATGCCATTTTTTGCATTTTATGTCTTTGAAAAATTATAGATTGTTGAATTTTGTACAGGTATACATTAATACTTTTTCTATATATTTTACAGATAAATTTAAAAATCATTTTTCTTTTTTTAATCCCGAAGCCTAAGATAAACAAAATTCCTTCACTTCAAATTAATAATAGTGACATATTAAATAATAAAGAAAATCGTAAATAAAGCAATAGTTATATGCAATGGAACATAATATAGTTTGCAGCATTAGTAAATACGTAGGTATGTATTTAAATAAATAAAAATTAAATTGCGGGAGGTTTTCTGTTGGCCACATCAGATTTTTTTTATACTGGCGTTTTTAACAACTTTTTATTGTCATTTTCGTTGCTAAATGAAATACTTTTAAGCATTGGTATTTAAAAGTAACAAATAGTAGTTTCTTAAAAAAATCTTCTAAATATTATTTATTGAACATTTATGTTATTAGAAATATTAAAGAATATGAAATTCTCTTTCCGATACATTCAACATTTTTATTATATCTTCTATAGGTTTCGAGATAGAGAATTAAAATAATCCATTGTAATGAATCTCACAGCTCAAATAACTTCATGGCAATCAACTGAAAAATTAAAATGTTTGTAAGTGACAGAAAAATGTCAGTGTCAAAAATCCAGATACATTACTGAAGGCTTTTTCTGGAAAGTACATTTAATAATTGTTATTTTATTATTAATTATTTAAAATTTTAGGTACATATAAGCATTAGAAATATCGCCAATCTCGTCAATGAATTTGAACAATCTCGAACACGGCCCAATGGGGATTCCACCTTTTTTTTATATATAATTTCATCTGAAAATATTAGGAAAACTAAGACTTTGATGCAAATCCGGTGAAAAAATTCCTATTAATAAGCGAGTTATGGTCTCCCGAATTTTGAAAAGATTGACGTGACGTCGCGCATATGTGTTTTTATATCAAACTGTTTTCATCATGGACCTAAATGTTCTTGAAATATATGCTATTTTAAGTTATATTTACATAAAAATAAATGAATATTATAACACTGTATAAGTCTACATTCTTTATAATTACAGGTGTATTTAAATTATTAAGTTTAATGCAAGAAATTTATGTTAAAATAAAAACTGTTTGAAAACTGTAGAACAGGAATGTTAGCCCCTCCTTTCGAGTTTGAATTTCTTGACTTACATTGGTAGTAATCCCCACCTCCTTACACGCTATTTGTTATGCCTGTATAGGCGGTCTTTCTGTCGCCAATCAAAATATTATATATGGATTTCATATTAGTGTCGAAGAGCTATAACAAAAAAACCCCTTATTTCCGAAATATCTCAAGTATACCATTTCATTTTTTTTATTAATATTCGTTATTCAGCATATACATTCGTATTTTTTTACTATTTTTCTTTAATTCGATTGAGCTGGAATCCCCTATTACGCAAACTGTACTCGTGTTACAATAACGATAATGGGGGATTACGGCCCAATCGAATTAAAGGAAAATAGTAAAAAAAATACGAATGTATATGCTGAATAACGAATATTAATAAAAAAAATGAAATGGTATAATTGAGATATTTCGGAAATAAGGGTTTTTTGTTATAGCGCTTCGACACTAATATGAAAATATTTTGATTGGCGACCGAGAGACCACCTATACATGCATTACAAATAGCATGTTAGGAGGTGGGGATTACTACCAATGGAAGTTAAGAAATTCAAATTCGAAAGGAGGGGCTAACATTCCTGTACAGCAGTTTTCAAACCGTTTTTATTTTAACATAAATTTCTTGCATTAAACTTAATAACTTAAATACACCTGTAATTATAAAGTATGTAGACTTATACAGTGTTACAATATTCATTTATTTTTATGTAAATATAACTTAAAATAGTATATATTTCAAGAACATTTAGGTCCATGATGAAAACAGTTTGATATAAAAACACATAAATGTGACGTCACGTCAATCTTTTCAAAATTCGGGAGACCATAACTCGCTTATTAATAGGAATTTTTCACCGGATTTTCATCAATAGTCTTAGTTTTCCTAATATTTTCAGATGAAATTATAAAAAAAAAAATGGTGTAATTCCCATTGTAATATTTGTCTTTCAATATACTATTGAAATATTCCAAAATTGTCTAATATTCTTATTTTATCATTTTAAAACAAATATTTATTTTAATCAACAAATCAATAATGATTAACAAATACCAACAATTTATTCCCCAGCGTAATTCAATTGTTTATTTATTCAAGTTATATTTCAAATTTTGCGATTGAACCTTTTGTTTGCGACAGAAACATTTGCTATCGATGCGTTGTTATCGTTTTATTCTGCGGCAAACAAAAAATATTCATTTTTCCGATGTGGGGAAAACTTTCATTATTTTCAATAAAAACTTAGGGAGTAGAAACGCTGACCTGTGTCGCAAAATTAGAAAAGTTTACCAACGAGACAATCTGGGATTTTCTGCTACGCTGATGGAACATCGTACTTCGTACGTATCTATGGATGATTCATTAAGTTTTTTTTTAGTCGTTGATATGATCAAAAGTTCAGAAAATAACTGGAACAACGCCGCGCCGTATTTAGATGTAATAGGAAGATAGATTGATTCTTGTTAAACTTTGACAGTTTCAAATATACGAGTAGATTAATCAGTGATCCCTCCCTATAAAATATAATGGATTGGAAACTAGTTCTGTTGAGTGTCAACATCAAATATTTTGTAATAGTGTAGTTTGAAGATATTTTTGCAGTGATTATCAAATTGGGTACTTTTTTACCTTCCGTCACCTTTAGGTAAGGAAGGTATTGTCAAAAAATTCGATGGTGAGTTTTTAATGAATAAGCAAGTGTTAGGGCCCCTAGAATACGATTTTACTAGTTTTGCGATGATGTGGGTGTGTGTGTGTCTGGGTCCGTATGTGTGACAAAACGCATTTAAAATCTTTTTTTGACATTTTATGTGATTATCAATTTGTTACTTTAGGGTCAGTTTTTCAATCTCTAGTTAAAATTTTAACTAACAGTTAAATAAACAAAATTGAAACGAAATGAACTGTCAAATGACAGATTTATCATTGCTGTCAACAAGACGATGCAATATTGTTTACTTAACTAGATAAAATTTTAACCAGAGATTGAAAAACTTGCCATTATTAGTTAACACAAAATCGGTCGGATATAAAAATTCTTTGATAATGGGCTACTTGCGTAGTAATGAAAATCCGATTTCTATCATTATAAATGTATTGTTATGTTGAAAACATATATAAAAATATAAATTTTATTTTAAAAAAATATTTGTTTTTTAGTAAATTAAGAAAGAAAATTTTCTGTGACGTCATTATATTTAACTGGAGAACCATGTTTAAAAATGTAAGGTATAGATGGCATGCGAGAAAGTTTTAATTTGAATTTGACATTAGTTCATTTTTCTCTGTCTCTGGTCTCTCAAATATATTAATTACTTCACAAATAAACGCATAGGTAGTTACATGTAATTTAAAATATCGATACCAAAAAGATAAATTAAAATACTAACCTCCAAACTATTGTTGAAACGTCAAACAGGAGATCTACATTACCTGTACAAACCTTGTTCAAACAAACGCAATGGCTTTACGACCATTCATTGGTGCGGCGTTATTTTACGTCATACATGGCGGGAATTCAAATAATCAAATTTCATTATTTTTTTTCTGGCTAATTAACAAAAATTTTGTCAAAAGAAAAAATATAGGTAGTAAGTTTTTACCTGCTCTTCAAAAATATTAAATAGAAAAAGGTACGCAAGTAGCCCATTATGGAGTATGTAATATACCTATATAGTATGTATTAAATAGTTTATATTAGTTATGATCAGTTAATATGAATATTGTCCAGGTTAGATTAGGTTAGGTAAACTTATGGTTTGATTAGATAGGTTAAATTACATTATTAAAAATATTGGTCAATTAAATACATTTTCGTAATACCATACTGTTATTATGACATAACGGGACTAAAAACAAAAATGAAAAGATAGAAATAACGGCCTAGGCTGTTATTTTTTATAACAGTCGTCTACAATTAAGGATCAGGTGTTCCTAGAAAAATAACAGCATATTGATCATCGACCTTTAAACTAATGGACCAAGTGTCTCCTATTCTTTTATTGTTAGAATAATGCTCCAACATAAAAGGATAGAAATATATATTCTGTCTTTCAACAGTACGGAAGTTCTCAGTTAAAGTATACTGCGCATACGTTCGTACTCATTGTACATCTTTTTCAAACATATGTAAATTTCTATACATCGCTTTCTATCACTAAATAGTTGTCAAAATCTACATTTGACGTTTCGTGACTGTGTATTATTTAATTTTTTGGAGAACATTTACAATTATTTCTGTCAATATATACGTAAATATATGTGTTGTGAGGTGTGTGTGCGACAAAATAATGGGCAGTCAGCAGTACGTACGCGGTTCAGCTGTGTCATTTCATATGTAAGTTCTTATTAATTATTACTTGTCCCCTATAATATACATATGTATATAAAGATTATATTAAAAATATATAATAAAACGAATTATGCTAAAAAAAAGCGATTATGCAATAACAAGTAGGGACAAATATTTTTTTTTATTTTGCCGCGTTTTCTTAATTTCTGTTCTGTTGAAGGATAGAGATACTGTGTCTGCACCGTTATGGCGGGACAAGCGTTTTGCTCGAACGCTGCGTCTATTAGTTTAAAGGTCGATGATATTGATGGACTGTTGTCTAGGAGAATTTATAAATTAACCAAAAATGTTGTTCAGTATGACATATATAGAAGAATTTTGTTATTCCTAAATGTTTAAATTTTACGTTATTACGAAAAATCTTGAACGTCACACGGCCGATAAGCAAATAACGAACGCGACTGATTATAAACCTCAGTCCCGTCCGTTTTTTGCCTCATATCGGCATAATGACATTAATAAACTATATCAATATCATCGAAATGAAAAGTCAAATTAATTATAATATATTGATGTCAAAATTTCGATTTACATTTTTTTTTTTTGTTTAAGCCTTGTTGGTGCAAATGGGCATTATAAAATTAATACTGTATGTGATTATGTCTATTTATTTATTATTGTTTACTTTTATTATTTATGTTTTTAAGTAGAAAATAAATTATGAAACTAAAACAAATTTTAGTGTTTAAATATTTATTATTATCATAGAGCAAAATATAACAAATAAATACCGTAGCAAATCTTTCATTGTCAGGATATAATAAATCTGTCGTCAGATAGATTTCGGAAATGATATTTTTAGCTACTTAAAGTGCTTACCAGAGTCGTCATTTCAAAGAAATTCACTTATGAATGTAAAGAATGTATGTAATACGTTACGGCTTGAAAAAATTTTACGTTTGTTTTGCTTCACTTCGTAGAAAAATATTGTAATAACAAAAATCTGATGTGGCAATCACAATTTAACAATCTTTAATTTTTACAATAACATAAATTGTAAAAAAAAACAAGATTTAAATGTATTTTCCAAAGAAAAACCGTTTTGAGCTTCAAGTAAAGTGCCATTTCCGGTTATCCGATTTACACCAAAATGTAATGGTTTCTTTTCATATTAGAATAGGGTCGAAATACAAGGTTTCAGAATTTTTCAATTCATAGCATTAAAGTTAGAGCCTTAAAAGGATCTAAACACACACACACACACACTCACACACACTCACACACACACACACACACACACACACACACACACACACACACACACACACTGATACACTCACACACGAATATCTTGAAAATATTAAAATTAGATTCTAGGGACCTTAAAACGTAGTCATATACTATATTCTCGATATGCGATTTTTAGCACGATCCCTATATCTCCCTTACCAAGGGTAAAGGGAGGTAAAAAGTAATTTCCTGGAGTAGTATGTATGATTATTTTTTTTAGTTTTCTCGCAATGTAATTTGAGATTTGTAGTTATATATTTATTATTTGATTTAATCACGACATTAACATATGTAATATTAAGTACTTATATTATTTGTATATAGTGCGCCATATATATCTCACATTTCTTGATAATGTCTTTAATAAATTATCTAATTTCGAAAAATTTGTTATTGTTTACAGTATATGATGAAATTCATATTTCCCGCCACCGTCTGGCTGTGAAATTTAGTTCTTTGACCTTTCCATAGAGGACACTGTACCTTATCACGGTTTATAAGGGAGATAACCATTCTTCTATATATTTTCTTTAATTTAAGCTCAAATGGTTAAACTTAAAATTTTATTACAATTTAGTATGAAAAACAAATCCATAAAATGTACAACTTAAACCACTATTCTATTTCGATAACATACAAGTATATAAAAACTCCATCTTCTTCTTATCCCTTTTTTACAAATAAAATGAACAAAACCCGATCCTTCTACAAGACATAACCTCATTTTTATTTCTCCGTATCGGAATGATTTAGTTTACGAAACTGATATGAGGAGCATTATCCACCGCAACTGTTTTCTGCGTTTTCTGTTCTGCCGTCAGCGCCATCTCATATATCCGATCTGTATTTCAGCAACGCAGTGCTGCCACCGTAACGGATCGAGAAAGACGGAAATAAAAAATAAAAGATAGGCGCATTGTGCTGATCGCAGATGAAAAGGAGAAATGTGAAATGTTCATTCGATGGAAGACGCTCCTTTGAAGTTCCAAGACGACCGATTCAGGATTATATTTTGTTGGGTTTGCAGTATTGCGTTATGACTTTCTGGATGCCTGTTTCATTAACTGAGTTACTAGACTGTGATTTTTAAATAGGGGAATTGTTAATAAGATATGAAAAAGTAATAGATTTTTTTTTCATATTCTATTTCTACTGTACTCGTACTACTTAAGAAAACAATATATAACTTCGTTTGTTCATCAACTTTACTTCTTGTTAAAAAAAAAAATGTGTATGCTTCATACCGCAGGTCTAAAGTTTCTTTTTACCTTCCGTCACCTTTAGGTAAGGAAGGTATTGTCTTTGGTCAAAAAAATCGTTGGTGAATTTTTAATGAATAAGCACGTTTTAGGGCCCCTAGAATACGAATGTACTATTTTTAAGATGATGTCTGTATGTGTGTGTGTCCATGTGTGACAAATTTTTCTCCGACGATAACTCCAATACTACAATTCTAAAAATTATAATTCTTTCGTATTCCTCTTCTTTACATCCATATGAAGAGCTGATTAGATTTTGGTTATAATTGATCCACCGAAAGTACCCTTATTTGAAGTTTTTAACAGTTTTTCTTGAAAAAACGCAGTTAAATATTATTTTTCGACATTTTGTGATTATCAGTATGAAAGAATAACTTATTCTCTATACAGTTTGATTATACAGTTTCGTTCATATTCAATAGATATAGAGTTATAGAGACATTAAGAGAGATTAACTTTCAAAAATTAGTCAGTTTTGTTAAAATTATGGAAATAACAGATATATTCATACGTAATATAACAAGTGATATGATTATCATCGATGATATTCTCGAGTGAAACCGAGTTGCAGATTTCACGAGTCCGAAGGACGAGTGAAATGTGCTGCTTCGGTTTCACGAGCAATATCTTCGATTATTAATCATATCACGAGCTTATATTTAATGAGAGAATATAATTAATTTTTGTTAAAATTAACTGTCAATGTTGTAAAAATCCCTTAGTAACGAATGTAAATAAAGTGATAATTTCTTTGTTTTTTATCATCGCTGTGATAGACATGTAACTAGGGAAATTCTGAATGTCGATTGGCGGAAAATATGTCACGTGACTAATGAATTATATTCTCAGAAAAATATAATTGACAGATGTCAGTGTCAAATGCAAAACCAAAGTTTAAAGTATAGGGTCAGAAAGTTATGTGTGAATGTGATAGAGTGTCCTTCCAAAGAGAAGAAGATGGAAGGACTGTGTAGCAGAAGATTTGAGAGAGGAAGAATTGTGTGAAGAAGATGCGTTGGACAGGAATGATTAAAAGAGAAGAGTAAGCAACAGCGACCTAATAAAATAGGGAAAGGGACTTTCGGTATAGAATTTGTAAAAAATATTGTGTTCGTGTTACAATTTTACAGGATATACAGAATCTTTTTCAAGGAACTTTTGGTATGGGATATATACAAAATACATTGAATTGACGGAAGATTTTGTGCTGGCCACAACAGATTTTTGATAGATATTGTGAAGTTTCCCAGTCTTGTAATAACTTAACGTAGGCTACGACCCGAATTCACGTGACGTCACGTTCGTCACTCCCCGAGTTTATCCGAATAACCATGACAAGACTTCTCGCCATTTCCATATTAGACTATATAAGAATTGTACAAATTTAACATTTCTGATACACACAAAAACACATATCTTCTTTATATATTTTTATATTTATTTTTTAATTCATTCTATTCACTCTTGTTCTTCTAATGTTCGAGAATCTTCCAATTCATTGATGAGATTGGCAGTATTTCTGCACGGTATATGTATTATATGTATCTATAATTATAAATATTTAATTAATAATAAAATAAGAAATATTAAATGTACTTCCCAGAAAAAGTCTTCAATAATGTCTCTGGCTTTTTGACACTCACATTTATCTGTCAATTACAAACATTTTAATTTGTCCACTTGTTTTCCTTGGGACTGCGAAATCCATTTACAACTTATTATTTTATATATTTATATGTCTCTATCTTTAACTCCATAGAAGATATACCTAATAAAAATTTTAAATCTATCGCATAGAGATTATTATATTCTTTAATATTAGTAATAACCGAAATTTTCAAGAAATAATATTTAGATATTTTTTTTAAAGAAACTATTACTTCCGATTGTCCAATTGTTACCAAAATCTAATCAGCTTTTCCCAGGAAGTTTTAGGTATAGTATTTGAGAAATCGTGGTTCCAACATTCACACACACACACACACACACACACACACACACACACACACATACATACATACATACATACACGGACATCATCGTAAAAATGTTATAATGGGATTATAGGGACCTTAAAACGTGTTTATCCACTAAAATCTGGATATGCGATTTTTAGCATGAACCCAATACCTCTCTTACGAGAGGTAACAACATTATTTTGCAACTAAACACATAAGTAGCTATTTATTCACTCGCGGAAATTTTCCATTTCTGGAGGTGTTACAATTCCAGTAATATGTACTAATATACTTTATAAAAAGCACTATGCTTGTTAGTATTTCTAATGACTGTAAACTAGAGCACTGCATAAAAGCTTCGCAGTTTAAAATAAAAGTAACAATTATTGCACTCACAGATGAAATAAATTTTAATTAAAGTTGTTAGTTAATTTTACTTTGTATCCGACAAAGCATGGATCCGAGTACCCGGATATCCGTAAATTTAATTCTGATTTGGATCCGGATCCTGATTTGGGTACCATATCCCATTCGGGTCCGGATTCGATGTGTTGTTCACGGATCCGGAGCCGAATTTTAATTCTGGACCCGTTTCATCAATTTGAATGTAAAGGCAAACATTTGAATGTAGAAGGTTGTAGAGACAGCGGTCTGTAATCAGCAATAAATTTTATAATACCCCTCTAAAATAGCCAGGTAGTTGGTGCAAATACAAGAAGGATATTTCTTAGAATATTGAAAATTCTGTAGTCTAAAATTTTTACATTCAATATAACAAATACTTCAAAGAAAACGAAATTAAAATTAAATTTGAGAAATAATGGTTACAGGTTCATTGCAGGTGTCGAAATACCTATTTATTTATATCGTGCATGTGTTTCACATAAAAGGGATTGTTTTTGTTACCTACTTATAGTTCTGTGGAATCGAAGAATTTCCTTCTTAGCGGATTCTACAAGTTTAACATCGAAAATATACCGACTATTAACTACATCAAACAAAAATGTATAATGGATTATTTCATAATCAAATTTATTTGGTTTTGTGACTCCATGATAATATACATTCAAATATTATCATCTGGTTCAATACTAAGAATAGGTACTCGAATTCGAGAACCGATGCGCATACTGAAATTCCATATCTAAAATCCGATACTCATATTCATATTGGGATCCGAATCCAAAATCCAATACTCAGATTCGGATCCAAAACCCGATACTCAGATACTGAGATTTGGATCTGAGATCCGGATAGTTCAACATTCAATTATCTGGATATCTGGATATTTTTGGATCCGAAACCAAAACTATCCGGATCCGGATCCCACCACTAATATTAACTACTGATATACAAATTCAGTTATATTTAATTTTAGTTTGTATGCGCAAGTATCTAGCTTTTTCTCTTTCTCTAATTTACTGTTGCATAACAGAATGTTTTGAAATATTAAAATAACTTCGGCGTTTTGTAAAATAAAACACTACAGTAATATAGCAAACAAACTTATACATATGATTAATTAAAATTTTAGCATATCAAATAATTTCCGTTGTACACCCTTCGACAGTAATTGTAGGATCTACAGTGGTTGAATAGGACTTTTATTCTAACCACATCTTGTTACAGAATTGGATAGAGTCTAGAAACGGCAAACAACTTATCTGCATGAAATAATTAATCATTACACTCAAGATGTTAAGGTTACACCCAACGTCTTTATAGATTTGCAATCCACTTCGTATAATATCATTAATTATATTATATGAACAATAAATCATAATTAAGTTAGTTTTATAAATCTGTGGCATATTCAAAGAACTGTAAAGGAATCTATTGCAATCGGCATCTATTCAACCAATACCATTTCATAAAGCAAAAATATAATTATTGAAACAATAACCAAAGTAGATAAATGCTAGTTAAATCTGGAAGAGTGAAATGACTTTCATTTTAGTGAAATAGAGATAGATGGTTTAAATTATAAAATTAGTGACATTATTAATCAACATTAATAATGCTAACTGCTAAGTATTACAGGATTTTTCGGTATTATTAACACTAACACTAAAAGTTTTTTGTTTATTTTAAATGGGGAAGTTTGGCATGGTAAAAATTCTACATAACATACTATTTTCTCACAAATATAACACAAATGACTGCTGAAATTGAAATTAAAAATTAAAATTATTGCTCCATTTATTTATAATTAATATTTTTTGGGTAAACTTTAAGTACGTCACAAGTCAGTTATGCGCAAACTCAGACAGAACGGTGAAATCGAACCACTTGAACGTAGGTCGTAACAAAGCGTAAAAGCGCTTCACTGGTAACCGTAACCGCGTGCGTCAGTGTATCAGTCGACATACGTTGCGCCAAGCCTCTACTGACGTCATCACAGCTTAAAATCGGCTTTTCCGGAAAATAAAAAAAAATCGCTAAACTTCCCCATTAGTCATTCCAAAAATTATAAAAAGTTGACATTGGTTGTTCTAATATGTCACAAAAATATATCAATAAATGTTTATATCGGAGGCGAGCATTCATTAAAGTTTACAGTTTATAGTGTGATATCCGTCATATCATTCGATCCTGGATGCGTAACACGGGACCAACAACGTTTTGTCAAAAATCAAACTAAAAAAAATAACAGTGTATGTTTGTAATTCTACAAGAACCGTATTGGTTTCTTCTGTACTTGAAAATATTTTTGTAGGGTTTTGATTATTTTCAAATAAAAAAATAAATAATTTGTTGCAAATATACCAAACTAATTTTTTTTTTTCTAAATATCATTTCCTATTTCATTTCCATAATATTTAATAAAACCAAAGTCCATATATTGTCTAGTTTAATACATAATAGATCCATTAAATAATTTTAAACTGAATACCTTGGCTCGTATTACGAGTGCACTTTTTTAATAAAAGCGCTTTTATGGAGCATTATTTTTATGAGGTGCGTGTTCCGTAAAAGTGCTTTTATTATAAAAGTGTGCTAGTAATATGGGCCCTTGTTTTTATGGATATTATATACGGAGAAAAATTGCTACCGAAAATTTGAATTATTGAACCCGTTTGGTTTTCGTAAAATAAAAACCTCACGTAAATTTAAAGATAAAATAGCTGCTAATATTTAAAATATATTATCTTTCTCAAAAGGGACGCGAAATTTCATGCCATTTTGGCTCGAGAATAATAGAAAAAGTTACGATAATGAAATAACCATTAAGGAAGACATTTCCTGAAAACGTACCATTCCCCATTTAATTATTCCTTTTTAGCAATTCAACTCAGGGTTTCTTTACATTTATTTAATTATTATTCTTTGTAACTGACATCTTTATCTGCGGTACGCACCCCGTACAGGTCATGGGTTCAAATTTCGTTGTCGTTTTAAAGAAATTAAAAATCTTTATCCGTGATATAACTCATTATTACTATTATTTAATTTATAATTTGATTTTCTTCATTTTTAAAAATCTGCTTTCATTTAGTGCTGATTTTTTAACTTTTAATGACGATCTTTGTACACGATTTAATCACGATTTCAAATAAAAATATTCAATATTGACAAATTTTGCTTCCACAAACATTAGGTACCTAAACCTTAAAATATATCCTCAAAGAAAGCACAAATGTCAGCAAACTAATAATCAATCCATACACATATACAGTATGTCCCATTTAAAAGTGCCACCATTGGGATCTCGAGAACCATAAGAGATACAATGTCGGTTAAATGGAACTTTTTGTGCGCTTTTGAGAGGCCATCTCAGATTTGCTTTTGTTTTTCAAAAAATTCTCATAGGGCACTAGATAATGACGAAAAACTGATTATTGTTGATTTTTTCTTTTTCAAATTACTTCTAAACTGTTGAATTGTAATTGAGAAAAGCATTTCAAATATAACAGGTAGATATTTTTATTATCTAATCAGTAGCGTACGAAATAAATTTTTATATCCGTAAATTTTCGAGATATAACACAAACTTGTATTTTTTTAAATGGAACCTATATTTGATTTTAGTCTCAAAAAATTAATTATTTTTTTCTCTTTTCAATGACGTAAGGGTTATTATGTTTTATATTTGTTTTGCTCCTAAAATTTAATTTTTCTCTTAATTTTCCTGAATTTTTTTTATTATTTCCCAAAAAAAAAAACATTATTTTCATTAATTATATTGTATTTGATCGATAAAATTTATTTGATGCCTTTATTACTTAATATTTTCATTCTAGATTCATAATTACAAATTACACTATAATGTGCTAAGGGCGACCTGACACAAATATTATAAAAATTAATTTGATACGAATTTTGAGCAAAATTTTCTAACGAAATAAATTATTTAAATACAAGGAGTGTTTCTAAATAGAAATCTACTAATATTTTCAAAATAATTGTAAATTTAATACAAAATAAAGAAAAAAAATAATAATTTTGAAGGCAAAACAAATATAAAACATAATAACCCTTACATCATTGAAAAGAGAAAAAAATAGTTATTTTTTTGAGACTAAAATCAGATATGGGTTCCATTTAAAACAATATAAGTTTGTCTTATATCTCGAAAATTTACAGATATAAAAATTTATTTCGTACGCCACTGGTTAGTTTATAAAAATATCTGTCTTTTATATTTGAAACGTTTTTCTCAATTAATAATAATTTAGATGTTATTTGGAAAAGAAAAAATCAACAATATTCAGTTTTTCGTCATTATCTAGTGCCCTATAAGAATTTTTGGAAAAACAAAAGCACATCTGAGATGGCCTCCCAAAGGCGCACAAAAAGTTCCATTTAACCGACATCGTATCTCTTATAGTTGTCGAGATCCCAATGGTGGTACTTTTAAATGGGACATACTGTATATATATATATATATATATATATATATATATATATATATATATATATATATATATATATATATATATACACACATACACACACACACATACAGACACAGACATCATAGTGAAAATGTTACAATTTTATTCTAGGGAACTTAAAACGTGGTCATTTACTAAAATCGCGCTATGCGATTTTTAGCACGATCCCTATACCTCCCTTACCAAGGGTAGCGGGAGGTAAAAAGCAGTGATTTTTAATGACCTAAAATTTATAAATTTTGTATTACATTGTGTTCTAATTTAACCTACAATACATCAACTACGATATAAACAATCAAATGAACATTTACACTCACAATAAATTGAACTCAACTACTAATTCTTTGGTAATGTGACCGGTGTTAGGACTATTACAACATTTCATTTCATCATAAATTTAATTTCGTGTAATGAGAGCAACACAGCAAGCATCAGAAGACAGGAGGTAGCGACAGCTATATATTTTTGTAATTTATGAGTTTGAAGTTGGCGCGCTTGTGAAACAATCGCATGATTTATTCACGCTTCAAAAGTTTGTCATAACTCAGAGGCAACATTGATCTGAAAAACAAACACGACATTCGAGACAGAGTATGATTGCGCTGCTCTCCGCAAGAAATAAAAGACGATCGAAAGAAAAATAGAAAGAAGGGAAGTATGTAGCTACATGTGATATTCAATATCTGAAGTTATGAAGCAATATTTTACAAAATATGGAAGATGAGGGAACTATTGTTACATAAATTGAATCCGTGATCTTTCATTCACTAACAGATTTGTTATTTGTATAATGGCGACCACCTGCCTTTACTTTTACCACAGTATGGTACGACTAGCGAATTGAAGTTGACTTTTAATTATTTTACGCACATCTGCTTTAAAATTGTTTGTTTACATTGTAGTTACCATGGCGGCAACTGGAAGATTACACCCTGCGGGCGGTAAAGTAGCATATGCGGGCTGCAAAATACAGAAAGAGCCCGCCTACTGGTAAACAAAACGTCAAAAATACAACTGGAAATATAATCAAGACACTTATTTTTAAAAAATGATATCAGTTCCGCTAAATTTTCACTAGATTTTATTAGAATTGCTTAAGGAATTACTTCAGAAATTGTCTCAAATCTCCAAGTTTGACATTTAAAAAAATATTCATATAACCAAATAGTTAGCAATGCAACGCATCGCCTTATTGTTTTATGACATGGCCACCTGGCCACGTAAAATTTTTATATACCAACAAGCTTTAAATGTATTTAAAAAAATATTTAAAAACATTTCATTTGATTGCAATGGGGAAGTTTAGCATGGTAAAAATTCTACATAACATACTATTTACTCACAAATATAACACAAATGACTGCTGAAATTGAAATTAAAAATTAAAATTATTGCTCCATTTATTTATAATTAATATTTTTTAGGTAAACTCTAAGTACGTCACAAGTCAGTTATGCGCAAACTCAGACAGAACGGTGAAATCGAACCACTTGAATGTAGGTCGTAACAAAGCGTAAAAGCGCTTCACTGGTAACCGTAACCGCGTGCGTCAGTGTATAAATCGACATACGTTGCGCCAAGCCTCTACCGACGTCATCACAACTTAAAATCGGCTTTTCCGAAAAATTTGGGCGTTTTTGAAAAAAATAAAACATGTTACATCATTTTTCAAGTCATTTCCCATGGAATAAAAAAATAAAAAAAATCGCTAAACTTCCCCATTGTGCGTAAAACGTTGTACTTACCTCGGGCCGAAAGAAGTTTACACCCTTGGACGAATAAAAGCCCGACGCGTAGCAGAGGGCTTCAAATTTCGTCCGCAGGCGTAAACCTTTTCTTTCGACCCTCTATATGTAAATAACTATTACAGATGTGGTTTCTTTTCGTAACTTATAGTATATTCCGAAATTGAACCACGCTAACGCGGTTACTGAAAGCTGGTAACTTTTCTGTAACCACTCTAACCGCACTAGATCAGCGAATTGTGCTCTGGTTAAATTTTGGCGAAAGGCAGATGAGCAGTACTAGTTTCAACTACTATTTTAAATTTGTCAAGTTGAGGTTAACTGTTAGCTGGTGCATTTCTCCAGTGCGGTGTCGAACCGCGGTTAAACCGTAACCATTTTCAGTGGTTACCGTGGTTTAATTTCGGAATACACTATTAGTGAATTTGACTATGGTGTATACCGTAGTCAAATTTTAACTATCTTAAATAAGAAGACGAAAATATACATAAATTAATGCGTATTAGTGAAAAAAAAAAAAATGTTTAAATATTGACTAGGTCGCAAACTACAAGCGATTGAAGTTGATTACTAATTAGATATGACGTGTTAGGCCCTAAGAATTTGATTGGTCGCCTAATTTTAAAAAGAAGATTCGCGCGTCTGATGTATAACCTAACAAAAAATTAACAACTTTGTGTTTGATGAATTTGTTTAATTATAATATCTAGTAATATTAACAATAATAATGTATTTATAATTAAATCAATTTGTGATATTAATTAAATTAATAATGTCAGAAATTTGAAACATGTATGCCTATTTGCACCAACAAGGCTTAAATTTTAAGCTAGACTTAAACAAAAAAAATGTAAATCGAAATTTTGACAGCAATATATTATATGTAAATACTGGAGTAGGAAATCCCACTACCGTAACTTCATAATAACAAAACAGGGGTGGATTTAAAACATTTTTTGTTTATTTTGATTATAACAAAATATTTTGACTTTTAGGATTATTTTTAATTTCTTCTAACAGTAGTTCCGTCTCAAGGTTACTTACACTTGAGACGAATAAACCGTAATTCGCGGTATTAATTTTTTTAAATACATCCCTTACGCCCCAATTCTGTAAGAAAGTTGTACAGTTTTAGCAACATTGCTATAGCAAATAACCAATAATAATTGCGAACACTGAATAAAACATGAATATGACAGGCTTTACATTTGTTTCCATTGGTTACTTTTTTTAGCAACGTTGCTAAGACTTAACAACTTCCTTACAGAATTGGAGTGTTAATCCTGTTGCTAACGTCATTTTAACTGCCTCTTTGTATTTCAGTGGTATTGAGTACAATTCTAATCTTCTCTAACGGAATATATACAGGTCAGTTTCCTTTCAAATAAAACCATGGGACAAAGTTATGAAAGGAAACCACAACTATCTATAAAATAATTTAAACGTCAACTTTCATTCGCTACTCGAACTATACCATGTTACTAAACTTTTATTGGTAGAATTTTTTAAAGAACTGTGAAACTAAATCACAGAACAATTGCTGTTTACAAACATAATATGTTTTAAAGTGCGTCCATAGTTTAAAAAATCATCAGTTCATAATTTACACAACCTTTAAAAAATAAACAAAAAAAATGCTGCTGACACGAAGTATTTCATCTTTCATTGTTTATGTAATTTTCGATAAAAAATAATTTTCTTGACGCCTTCACAGCACTTTATTTTTGTCTTCGTTTGTTTCTCCAAGGTAAGACAATATGAAATGAATCTTACGACCTCGTAGATCTACCAGCGTGAGACAGTAGTTCTCGTGCGCTTTGTCGTAGTAATTGAATTAATTTTCATCATTTTTGAACATCTTTTGTGCGAAAAAGGTTTTCATGGCAGTGATTTTTATTATGTTTTCTGACACACCATTAGCAAGTAATTTACTAGAATTTGCGCAACAAGTTCGCAAGATTCATGGAAGAAATTTGCTGCTGTAAATCAAGATAAGAGAGAAATTATTCGTTAGAGATTCGTATTTTGGTCCGCAAATAAAGTAAGGTTAAGGTAGTATTTGTACAAAAGTTGAAAGTTACTGCTCTACTTTGTTAATATGCTTTCGCTTATTGTATTTAAAAACATCTCTACGGGATTAAATCCCAATTATTGAGTAGGTTCACCCACACAAACATCCATGTCTTAGGGACCGTCCTTAAATTAGGTAACGCAAAATTATACAATTGTTGATACCCCCTCTACCCCTTGTCATGCATCCGTAACGCAGCCATGAACCCCCTGCTAAATATTACGTAACGCAGTACTTCTTTATAGCATTTATCTATTTTTATTTCATGAAAAAAAAGTACGTATTGCAATACTTTTGTTTCTAAAAATTCACACAGTTGTTCAAATACTCTAAAAATGCATACACTTACGTAACATTCTCTTTACAATCAAATAATATTACTATCAAGTTTATATCTTTACCCATTTTTGAATTATTGCCCCAAAAGTCAATATACCCCACATTTAGATAAAAACTTCAAAATTTTTAAAAATCTAATTTTTATGTATCTAGATACATATCAATACGCTGATTCCAAATTTTGAAACCGCAGGTCGATATCTCTTTTCGTTCTCGAGATATTTAGATTCAAAGTTTTGCTCAAAACTGCCCATTTTTGGGTAATAACCCAAAAATGGGTCGAGATATGAATTTGGCGACAACACCATTCGATTCTACGAACAAAATTACATAAGTACACCAATTTTCAGAATTTTTGAACACCGCATACAATCTCTAAAGCAAAATAACTGAAAATGGCCAAAAATCGCAAAAATCTAAGGTGTACCCCTTACGATTTTTTCAGATTTTGGCCATTTTCAGGGGTTTTCAAGCTTTTATTCATAAAAAATAAACTGGTTGGAGAAAAATTATGAAAATTGCTATACTTATGTATTTTTGTTCGTTGAATCGAATGGTGATGTCGCCAAATTCATATCTCGACCCATTTTTGGGTTAATACCCAAAAATGGGCAGTTTTGAGCAAAACTTTGAATCTAAATATCTCGAGAACGAAAAGAGATATCGACCAGCGCATTGAGAAGTATCTAGAAGCATAAAAATTAGATTTTTGAAAATTTTGAAGTTTTTATCTAAATGTGGGGTATATTGACTTTTGGGGCAATAATTCAAAAATGGGTAGAGATATAAACTTGATAGTAATATTATTTGATTGTAAAGAGAATGTTACGTAAGTGTACGCATTTTTAGAGTATTTATATATGAGTATACATAATATATATTCATGTGATAATTTTCTGTATGGAATTTATAAAAAATTGTATTGTGTTTTCAATCAATAAATACACAATTATAATTATTTTCTATAAAGGTTTATTCTTATAAACTATATAAGTTTCTGTAAATCATCTTTATTCTTCTTTATGTCGTTCCAGACCACAGGTATGAACTTGAACTTTGAACTGTGCCTGACATCTGATGACTGTTATTGAAAACAAACTACTGCCTGCATATACGAATTAGCAGCCCGAAATTTGAATGTTTGAAACTATTAAAACAAGTTTGACAATATTTATCTAATTATATTTTATCGTTCGGTAACGCACACATTAGAGTGTTATTGCAACTTCAACGCAAAAATAACGTGCACTTTAAAGTCACGTGACAGCCCGAGTGCGCACGCGTATTAATAAGGTTCACGTTATATGAATAAGGAGACACGTTATGTGCAATAGAATAGCGAGCGTTTAACGTCACATGTTATATATTTTTTGAGGTTATGTTTCGATGAAAAGTGTGGATGTAATCTCGTTTGTGTTGCTTTTAGCGTTAACGTTAAAAAAATAAAGTGTTTTCTACATAAGGTTAACGTTTACGTTCTTTCATCTTAGAAGTTGCAATAACTCCCTGATAACCCTCCCCTAACCCCTCGTAACTCTACGTAACGCTACAGCGCACCCCCCACTCTTTATTCTTAGGTTATCTTGTGCATTTATAGTGCAACCTATTTTACAAATTACTTCTTATTCGCTCATTTTATATAGTTGCTAGGGATATTTATTTATTTTATTTCTACCTTGTGTATCAAGTCACAAAAGATGCTATTTTTATGACGTTTGAAGAAAAAATTATATTTTTGCCAATTGACATTAAAAGAGCAATTTTTGACAGCTAACAATCTGTAAAATATAACTTTTACTGCCTAGGTATTAAAAATAATCACTAAATTAATATTAATTCTAAAATCGGCAAAAAATAATGTGTTCAACACGGCACTAAACACAGATTTACAGCTTCGATGAGACGGTGTTAAAAAATTCATTTCAGTTACTATTTTGCTAACATTTCTTTGTATTCAGCAATTTATGTATAGGTACACTTTTCCTGAATTTAAAATCAACTTACCAATATAATAATAAATACACAAATTAGTGAAAATAACATTTATTAGCATTTATAAGTACAACCTAAAGGAGCTTACTTTTACAAAACTTTATTAGTAATAACATGTTCAAACAAATATTTTGACTAACGCTTTGAATTACGACCATCATTAATTATTTTGCATAAAGGACAACCGTCTTGGTTTTGTGACATAGCCTTTATGCAATCTTTATGAAATTCATGTCCGCATTTAAGTTGCATAGTCGTATTGTTGATTTCAATTAAAGGAAACAGACATATAGAACACCATTTCTTCACTTTACTAAAAAGAGAAAGATATTACGAATACGCACCCACTTTTATAAAGCACTATTGTGTAATCACAAGTTCTTTTATTCATCAACAAATTCATCAGTGAAATTCATTGCAATTTGATGACGTCACCAATGAATATGTGAAGCTCATAATGGTTTTTCTTTAAAAAATACCATTAAATACCACTTTTTCGCATTTTATGTCATTGGAAAATTATAGATTATTGAATTTTGTACAGGTATACATTAATACTTTTTCTATATATTTTACAGATAAATTTAAAACACATTTTTCTTTTTTTAATCCCGAAGCCTAAGATAAACAAAATTCCTTTGTTACACAGTTTATTTTTCAAATGAATGTAACTGACAGGTAAACGTCATTGTCATAAAACTAATCACTTCAAATTAATAATAGTGACATTATATAATAAAGAAAATAGTACATAAAGCAATAGTTATATGCAATGGAACAGTCTGCAGTATTAATAAATACGTAGGTATGTATTTTAATTAATAAAAATTAAATTGCGGGAGGTGTTGTGTTGGCCACATCAGATGTTTTAAATAGAAAATAGTAGTAACAAAATTTAGGGAATTTTATCAATTGGTGGTATAAATGAGACGTTTGAAAATTTATTTGACAACTCTAACCTTATATTTTTAACACCATACGAAATTTTCTATTTTTTCTAACATTACTACTCTAGGTATATCTTCTCTTTTTCTTCTTCTTAGTTTTAAATTCAAAATTACATAAAAATAAAATTCTTAACAATAGTTTGTGTTCGTTTATTTAACGAGATTTGATATTTTTGAAATTCTTAGCTTCTTAAAACGTGGTAATTTACTAAAATCTCGATATGTGGTTTTTAGCACGATCCCTATACCTCCCTGACCAAGGGAAGCGGGAGGTAAAAATGACAGGTACGTCTTCTTTTACTTCTTTTTTTCTCTGTTTTGTGTGACTTTATAAAACCCCGTAACAAAATTCTTTGTTTTCTGTGCTAAATTAATCTGTGCTAAATTATGTTCTATGTTCTGTGTTAGTTGGGTATAAATCCACCTTTATTGATGACAATGAAAAATGCACTTACATTGGTTGTTGAATCGAGGGCACCTCCATATCGCTTCTTATATGCCTAGCTTCTTCTTGTTCCATCTCTACCATATAGGCTTTATCATCATGAAAGTTAAGTATAAGCAGAGATAGTCCTCCAATGACAGCACAACCCGCTATGAAATAAAAAAAGAAGAAACTAAATTTTGCCCTCTGAACTGGTTGAGTATCAGGCATTGTCTTCAACAAATTTAACTGGTGACCGCTTTTCAAATAATAGATTTCTCAACTATCTTTGTTCACTAAAGAAATTGATGAAGAATAATAATGTAAATCATGATCATGATTATGACAATTAACAAGTATTGTTTCTCAGTGTTACCAATGTTACCTCGTTAGTCGTTACCAACCCAATGAACTAAATGACAATATTCAGATCACTGTCATTCACACTGATCATAAAATATGGATATATTTTTATTTGAAATAGTCACTGAAATGCACAAAAATCTGCATGAAAAGTTCAGAAATCAGCACTTGAATAATCCATTATACGACAATGAGCCTGTTTCACATTTTTCAAAAACTATTTTAAATGAAAGTTTATGGAATGATTTTCTTAGCAATAATTTTTATTTTTATAATTTGTTGTTATTTGTGGAAATAATTAAATAAAAAGATTGGCGTCCTGAAAAACTACCCCCCACTCCTGTGACATAGAAGCACATACATTACATCATTAATAGCCAATAGGAAAATATACGAAGATACAATTTTTCTAACAAATTATCAGCTCTTCTAGCCACAATTTTCTTTTCTTCGCATCTTTTGTAAAATTTATAAACTCTATAGTAGGTTTGTTCCTAACAGTATTTTTGTAAGAAGGCACAATACAATATCGTAAATTACTCATTTTATTTTGAACTTTTTATTACCTACATATTATACAACTTGAACCAATCTAAAAATTTGACACTTGTTTGACAACTTTGACAATACACTTGACACCTTAGAACCGCTGAAGATGTATGTACTCTGACGTCACATTCTGTTTCAGATCACGTGACTTATTCAAAATTTTATCCAAATTTCAAAAATTAATTGTAAAATATCTAAAGGATGTTTCGTGATATTTTCAAATTTGAGGCTCTTTAAAGAACAATATCTTTTAAAATTTAATACTTAGAAGTCATATAAAAATTCTTGCAACAGCCCTATTTCAAGGAAATGCAGTGTTGCCAACCTTATAATAAATATTGTACATATAAGATAATTTGGGCAGGTGTACGATGTATAATACAGAGTGATCAAAAAAATAACAAAAACTTTTATTACATTTTGTTTATTATATTGTATGTAAAAAATATCCGAATTACTTAAATATGAAACGAAATTTCCGTACTTTCTTCGTATATTTCATTGCAATTTGACACAATATACTCAAATTACACGCAAAAATAGGGTCAGATTACAGTAAGATGCCAAGTAGTGACATATAACACAACAAAACGCTGCCCGCATTACTCCATGACTTCCAGCCCCGCAAATCCCCCCTGCTACATATCTTCCGATCACAACATGCTATACGTTGGCAAAGGGAATTACTCTTCTAGTCAGTATATGCTCGAAGATAATTACGATAAAAATTCAGCAAACGATACGCGCTTATTTCCTGTGTCAGCAATTTGGAATGAGGTACATACTTCAACAATAAAGAATCTAGTTACGGACAAGATTAGAATCAAAATGTAAGTGAATTAATAATTATGCATTTTCGATAATGGCTGATAGTACCTATACCATCAAAACGACGTCAATACCAAGGTATTTATTGGATGAAAAGAATAACATCAAGATGATTGCCAGGTTCAGATGTGGTAATGAAGAGAGGAACAATAAATACTGGCTATCAAGTGATGAGAGGAGTTGCAGGCTATGCGGGAGAGAAGAGGAAACTATCAGGCATTCGTGCAGGGAAGTTACTAGGGAAGAAAGAAAAGAAACGGTTCTGTTAGACGATATAGGGTCGGGGCTAGATTGGATGAAGGAAGTCATCGAGAAACGGGGGTTAATTTATGATGTAGTACCATAATTTATTGTAAAATATGTATAATATGTAGATTCTAAGCCGGTTAGGCAAGAATAAATATAATAATAATAATAATAACCTACAGTATTGGCCATAAAGATAGCAACTTAAAAAAAATTCAATTGCTCTAATGTAAAAACTGGGATTTCAGAAATAGATTACTGCAGTATCAGTGTCTTTAACCAAGTTTAATTTACATTAAAATAATTTGCATTATATTAACAAAAATTGATTCACTTGATAACAATTGAAGATTTTATCAATCGAAACTTTGTGTAACTCAAAAAAAATAAAGACAATGAAAGTTCGAAATACTTCTTTTATTCTTAAAAAATGATTTATGTGCAAAAAAATATTTTTTATTTGGACATAAAAATAAAAATAGCAACTTTTATAAAATTAATATAAAAACTAAATTTTCTAATATTTAGTGTAATAACCGGAACCACGAGAATTTATTACTTCTCGTTTCATCATGAATTCAAGTAATTTTGTTATTACATTTCTATCAATTAATCTTAGTTCATCACTAAATAATACTCTTTTCCACATGTCAGTTGTCCAGTTTACATGATTTTCTGCAAAAAAATAATCGGGCCTTCACGTTCTTCTTCGAAAGAAGTGGTTTCTTTGCAGGCCGACGACTATAAAGTTCTCCGGCAACTAATATTCTTCTTCCCTGTCTTGAATATATTTTATCTTTAACATTGCTTAGTAGAAAGCCTAAAATTTTCTTTGATGATAACAACGGATTTTTAACGGTATGTGTTTTATCATTCTGTCGCTTCGGTTTGATGTTTTTTATTGTCTACTAGAAATTGTAGAAGGCTCAATATTACCCTTCCTTCGAAAATGGATTATTATTCGTGCTATTGTAGATTTTTGCAAATTAAAGTTCTTCGACATTTTATTCCGCGAAGCACCATTTTCATATGATTTAATTATTAAATTGCGAAATTCTTTAGTCAAAGTCTTATTACGACCCATAATTTTGAAGTACTAATTTATATTTTTTAAACAATTATACGATATAAACGTTGAAATTGAGAAAATAAAGACATTCATTATGTAGTTGCTATTTTTATGTCCAGACAAAAGTAAGAATTATGCAAATTAAATAAATTCTATAAATTTAATATAAATTATTTTAACATAAAATAAACTTATTTTAAGAGGTTATTCTTTATGTAATTTATTTTCAATATTCTTATGTTCACTTCAGAGAAATAGAAATTTTTTAAAAGTTGCTATCTTTATGGCCAATACTGTATACCATCAAAACATCGATAGTTACCTAGTGTCGATAGTTTATCACCTGTATATATGTATCTGAATTTTGGCATGTTAAAACCGACGTTAGTCGTTGGATGCGTTAACTAAAAGCGTTCTCCAGTTAATTGAACGTGACAAGCTGAAAATAAAATATGAATATCAGCAGTAGTGTTGGAGTGCGGCCATGAAAAATGCAAAGGCCGAAGACGGCCGCATTTTTCATTTCCCATCGCCAGAAGTGCCTCTCAACTTCACAAACAAACAATTTCCTTCTACTTTAACCGTCTACTATAAGGATACTCCACATGAAAAATGATATGAAAAATATTAATTTTGTTTTATATTTCAATTTACATATAGGTAAACTTGAATTTGTGGTATCCTGCTTTGATGGTTTTATTTTGAAAGAGGTTATGTCAAAATGGCTACACATCATTTCAAATAAAAATGAAGCATAACTGTTTATGGTAGAAACTCTTTGTTGTTATTACTAAAATTTAATATTCTTTTCTTTTGTCAATAATTGACTATATTTATCACAGCAAAGTTTATTTTTATCGTGTAGTGTGTTTCAGAGAAGAGAGCAGCTTTGGTTAGATAATAGTTATTTATTATATGAGTGTGGAATGTAACTTATTAGTCACAAAAGAAAAAGTTTAGCCCCGAGGCCCGGAGGGCGAGTGACTAATATGTATTTCACACGAATTTAATAAAACATTTTATCCAACACTTTTTTTAAAACTTCTTATTATTTTCATTCATCGTTTGACACTGACATGTCAATAGATACCGTGAGTATTTTTTAACGTGAAACATTGGGTTTGTCATATCCATGGCTACGACTTGACATTTGATTGACAGCAATGTATTTACCCGTTCCATTTAAAATGAAACATAGGGAACGAATTTGACATTTGATAAGACGTCAACAGAGGTTAATTTTGTTTAAATAATTATACCTGTTTTCTAAAAATTAAATTTAGATGTAGAAAAAATACTGTGTGCATCTTGTGCCCGTAATATGTTTATTATGTTTAGTGCTCTCGAGTGGTTTTCTGACTCCGCTAAATTTCTTACAAAATTTAAATATAATACTTCTGTCAGATTCGTTCCCTATGTTTCATTTTAAATGGAACGGGCAAATACATTGCTGTCAATCAAATATAAAGTCGTAACCATGGATTATGACAAACCCAATGTTTCACGTTAAAAAATACTCACGGTATACTATTTCAAATTATAAAGTAGCCTTGTTTTGTTATATTGTTATTGAAAAAAATTCTGCAATAATTATTGTCTGTCATTAAGAATTATTTGAAAGAAAATAAATTAAAATAGGTGAAAATTAGGACCTTCCTTTAAAACATATTCCAAAGCTAGTAACCACACACTCGTTTCATAAACCGTAGATGACAGCTGTCATTGTGTAACGATAAAATAATTTTGTAAACTTGCTTTTTATTTATATTAAAAAATCTATGTGGCCAACACAAAACCTCCCGCTATTTAATTTTTATTAATTTAAATACATACCTATTTACTAATGCTGCAAACTATATTATGTTCCATTGCATATAACTATTGCTTTATGTTAAAAGTTATTTAGGTTGTTGGGTAAATGAATTATAAAATGCACTATTCAATGATACTATTATAATATTATAAACGCAGGTTAAATACAGTTATTTAATAAGTCAAATACAATGATGTTAACTCTTTCAAAGCTGAACCAAGAATGCCCCCTTATACCCTTACACTGAACTCTACTAGCTGACACTATAAAAACTAAAATAAACAAACAATTCAGCTTAGAGTATTGGTGAAGGCATCGGCCGACTTCTACTCATTGTTTACACGGCCTTTCCTGACTAACTGGAACGACCCCGATCCAGCAAACAAAAAAATTAATAGTTACAAGTGTAGATAACTGGAGTAAAACAAATAATTTTAGATTAATAATCTTATCTATAGTACTCATCTACTTGTGTTATTACATAAGATAAGAAAGCTATAGCATAGGAACTATAAGAGGGTTACATAAAATAACGTAAATATAAATTTTTGGATTGTTCTGCGTCCCACTGTGTCGCATTGTCCAAGCGGCCACCATGGTTTGACATCGTCCCGAATTCGCCGAATGAACCTCCAACCAGGCAGTCGGGAGACTGAGAAACAGAATAAAACAAACAGGACTTTAGAACATTATTATCCTTCGCGCATATTATTGTTCATTGTAAATACAATTAAAGGCGTCCCCTCAAGAGATGTACAATGAACGTCGAAATAAATAAAAATAAAGATGGGTGTAGAGAGGAGATTTAGGTAAAGGAAGCACCCGTTGCCAGCATAGTCACATCACAGTCCTCGCAGGGACACAGAACAGACAAAATGCCGCAGGGCTTGGCAGTCACAGTCACAGTCCTCGCAGGGACACAGACACAGACCTAGAGGATTAGGCAGTCACAGTCACAGTCCTCGCGGGGACACCGGACAAGACAAGTACCTAGGGGATTAGGCAGTCACAGTCACAGTCCTCGCGGGGACACCGGACAAGACAAGTACCTAGGGGATTAGGCAGTCACAGTCACAGTCCTCGCAGGGACACCGGACAAGACAAGTACCTAGATAAGACACAGTCCATTCGGACACAGTCAGGGAATGGAATTACTAAACTTACTGCGCAAGCCATTAAGTCTTTACTCGAATCCATGGCTTTATACTTTCCACTCCAGCCACGCCCAAGTATGGTATTTGGGACCGTTTACTACCCCTCTCGGGTACTTCATATCTGTCATTCTCTAGTACTTCTGATACCTGAAAAGAACCTCTCCGTTCGAGAGTCAATTTTCGATTAGTACCATTCGCCAGAAGCATAGTAATTCGGATTAAGACCAAAACGCCGAACGAAATTGGTTTCGGTTGATATCTGGTTTTATTAAAGTGCTCCTTTTGTTCATCTTGTTGTTTGTGAATTCGTTCGACAATAGTTTGTCGCAGTTACATCCGCGATATCTTCCAAATTGGGTTCTTTAGAGCCGTGAAGAGATATCGCCCATTAGTGCTTCATTTGGTGATACACCCAATGCTACATTTATCGTGCTATTCAGCCCGATTTGCCATGTCATTAAATTCGCATCCCAACGATATTTACTTATGTTCATGCCCATATTGTTCAACTTGCCCATTTCCTCTGGGTAAGCCGACAGCCATGAGGTAGTGAGTCATACCTACATTCTGTACAAATTCTTTCAATACATGAAAAGTAAAAGGCGAACCGAGACCACTTATTAGATGATGCGGAACTCCAAAATTTTTAAAGCAATCTCTGAGACTATTAATTACAAATTCAGCTTTTGTTCCCCTGACTGCATATAATAAAATAAACATTGTGAATGCGTCGATAATAACAAATAAATAAGTATTCCTAGTTTTTGTTTTAATGAAGGGACCTAAATGATCTAAATGAATGGTATGGAATGAAACGGGCAATTTTGGAATAGGTTTACGTACACCAGCAGTTTTGTATACAAGCAAATGTTGACATTTTTCTTCTTGATAGAATTTCTCATTTTAGGAAACCAATGTTTTCATATGTTTTATTGAATGCAAAATGACCTAATTCATCATGGTTCATGTGAAATCTAATACGTTTCGGCATTACTTAACGTGAACTATTTGCGGTATTACAGTAAACTATTTCTCCTGAGTACATAATCATAAGACAGATCAGTGTTTATCATTTTCATCTGATTTTAAAATTGTTTGCAAATTTTTAATTATTTTATCCTGATCTTAGGCGATTAAGAACCAGTCTTTCTTTTCAATGACAGTAATAATTTTTTTTTCTCGAACGTGCAACGCGCATATTAATTTCTTCCTTTAAGAGACTATGTAGCGTGGCAGAGCAGTTCGTTATAATTGTAAAACCTGTTGTTTACCTAATAAATAATTTCTGAAATGTTTAACAGATTCAACGATTACTAGTGTTTCAAATTCGAATGAATGATATTGTTGCTCTGTAGCGCGAGTTTGACGACTAAATAGGTTGGGAGATTAAATATTTCTTTAATATGAAAAAAAGCATTATTTATTTGTTCACCTCATCGCCATACGGAATCTTTTTGGAGGAGTTTTTCTAAGAGGCTTTGATTTAGAATGAATAAACAAAGAAATTGTCGAATAGGCTGGTTTGTTGTGACAGTAATTTTTATATTAATAATATTGATTTTCCCTAACTCCGACATATTTAGAGCAATATAATCTCTAAATTCATTAAGTAATCCAGGCAGATTTTTACAAGCTTGTTTGTCATTGATTCCCACGTTTACTGCTGCTAAATCTGAGCCTCATTTAATTTTAGGATTTTTTTTACACATGAAATTTTCAAAAGATTTCCTTTTTTGTGTATTGATTATCGTCAAGTTCTGTAAAATTTTGATCAATAAGTATATCGACATTCATGATTTTATCGGAAACTACATACTTTCAATATTCTTCTCAACACTGTCAAGACAAATCAATGTTTGAGTAATAAATAAAGGTGATATGAATTTATCTGATACAAAAGTTACTAATTTTTATGTCATCCTGTACTGTGTATAAATTTAATTTTAAATTGTTTGCAAGATAATATGTAATTAGAGCGCATTCACTTCCTAAATCAATATACGCGGTATGTCATTCTTTATTTATTTTAACTTGTTTGAAAAATTAATTGTTTGGGTTCTTGCCGTCGACAAGGTTCATGTGATAATCTATGGCCCGCTGTTGTTTGTTTATTTTTGGTCGCCGAGTGTTAGAAATATAATTCTTCGGGCACGAATTATGTACGTGGCCGAATTGGTTGCAAGTATAACAACGACGTTTATAACTGTTATCGATATTTGTTGCAAGCGGCGAAGAGTGCGATGGTTCATAGATTGAAACGACTGTTGAGGGTGATGCTAACGTATTGGAATATGACTTTAAATGGTTTGCTAAAACTGCTGGATTTGTAATGCCTGCAGTTTCTATGGAAAAACGTATTTGTTTATCATTGATATCGCCCATTATTAAGTTTACTTTGTCCTCATCTGAGAAAGATAATTTTAATGAATTTATTAGAGCCAACTTTTGAAAACAATATTCATACAAATCTTTTGCGTCATTTGGTTTATAGCAAATCATTTTTAAAAGCATAGTATGAATATCCCGTTTAGGTGAAAATGTTTCCAACAATAAACATTTCCATTCAACCCATGAATGAATTCGTGTCTCTAAACTTCTATACCAAATTTCTGAAGGACCTCGTAATTTTGTTAGTGCAAAATGAACAGTTGTTGTTTCATCCCATTTATAAATTGTAACATATTCGTCTATGGTTTGCAGCCATTTTTTGATGTTATCAAATTGGGGATTAAATTCGGGAATAATGTTATTTAAGGAATTTAAATGGACTCCTAATTGACGTGAATTATCACAGTGGTTAATAATTTTCTCAATTCCGGTTAGCCATATTGAACTCAATTCTAAATCCCTATTTGACAAATGATCGGCAGACTCACCCCTCCTGTCTATGAGCGCATTTCCGTCACTGGCTGGACTAGGACTGGATACTAGCTTCCTGCGAGGCGGAGTACTACCTCTAGAGATCGAATGATGTCGATGTTTTCGACTACTGCGATCTCTTGGCATTTTATTGGCACTGGTAATCCACACTTCTGATGTTAAAAGTTATTTAGGTTGTTGGGTAAATGAATTATAAAATGCACTATTCAATGATACTATTATAATATTATAAACGCAGGTTAAATACAGTTATTTAATAAGTCAAATACAATGATGTTAACTCTTTCAAAGCTGAACCAAGAATGCCCCCTTATACCCTTACACTGAACTCTACTAGCTGACACTATAAAAACTAAAATAAACAAACAATTCAGCTTAGAGTATTGGTGAAGGCATCGGCCGACTTCTACTCATTGTTTACATTTATTTACTATTTTCTTTTTAAAATGTCACTATTATTAATTTGACCTGTCAGTTACATTCATTTGAAATATGAACTGTGTAACAAAGGAATTGTGTTTATCTTAGGCTTCGGAATTTATAAAAAAGATTAATTTTGTAAATTTATCTGTAAAATATATAGAAGTCTGAATGTATATACACCTGTAGAAAATGCAATAGTCTTTAATTTTCATAATGACATAAAATGCGAAAAATTGCATTTAATGGTATTTTTTGAAGAAAACCTATTATGAGCTTCAAGTAAAGTGCCATTTCTGTTTATCTGATTTTCATTCCATATTAGAATAGGGTCGAAATACAAGGTTTCAGAATTTTTTGAATGATAGTATTTGAGTTAGAGCGTGGACACACACACACACACACACACACACACACACACACACACGAACACACACACATACATACATACATACATACATACATACATACATACATACATACATACATACAAACATCATCGTGAAAATGTTAAAATTGAATTCTAGGGACCTTAAAACGTGGTTATTTATAAAATCTTGAAATGTGATTTTTAGCACGATCCCTATACTTCCCTTACCAAGGGTAGCGGAGGTAAAAAATGCAAAAATCAGTAATAATTCCTCCGTGACTTCCTAAATATTCTCTCACGGAGAGAGTAATGTTATACATTAATTATTTCAACCATAGTAATAATACTAATAATAATAATAATAATAATAATAATAATAATAATAATAATAATAATAATAATAATATATCATCACGGCATATTACCCATTTCTGGGTGTGCCAATCTGCTTTATCGCAGATATCGGTAATGATGATGACATATTTGTAACCAGGCGTCACCTCACGGGTACTCATTGCTGGCGTGGAGAGTGCACCACAGGGGTCACTTTTGTGCCATTTAAAATTCGAAATCGTCGGTCGGGATCGAACCCGGTACCCCCAGGTTCGCGACCAGACACTCAGGCACGAGGCCACGGGACCGCATAGTAACAGGTATATTATAAAAGAAATAAATTCTGCACTGCACCACCTTGCATTTGAATAAGTATTTATAATAACTTTTCCAGTACAATTACAAATGTCCGCTTTGTACGCGGAAATTTGGATAAAGACTTTGAAACTTGTAAACATGGTAAATTAATGGGTACCGCACTACTCATCATCTATATATTCAAAGGGTATAACTATAGTAATTCCCCTTTGTCATTGCCATAACGGACTATACTTCGTTCGACGCGCATTTATTATTTATCAAGACATTGGCCGCCATTATGAGAAAATCGATGAGAAATTATTATTATATCCAATATATTTGTAGTCTAGAACTTTCTATATATAAATAGACAGATACTTTGATTGTCGTGTCGTAATAATACAGTTGCAGTACATATTTTCTTTTGTAAAGATAAATGTTTTCAACCAGGCCCGTATCCAGGATTTCATTTCGGAGGGGGTTCTAGTTATATAATTATATTATTTTTCAAGGAGATTAACATGTGCAGTTTTTTGCAGACTGTTATCCTTGTTTTGACTGATAACCATGGTTGTGGTATCAAAAGAAAGATAAAAAAATTCTGCATCAAATGACAAATTTAATAATTAATTTATGGGACTAAAATATTACATAATTTACATTTATTTGTTGTCATTTGATACAATTTTTATCTTTCTACTGATACCACAACTACTGTTGTCAGTCAAAACGGGGCGCAACAGTTTGCAAAAAAACTGATTTCCCATTTTAATCTTAAATCTTTAAATTCTCGGGGAAATAATAAAATAAAGGGAATATCTACTGCACTGTCTAGACAGAGCAGCAAAAAAAAAGAAAAAAATTAGTGAACCAAACCCAAAACAATACCTAACTGACAATTCTTAATTGGTAGACAGTGGTTTTTAGGTAGATGCGAGAAGTGACCACTAGAATTGTCCGCTAGATTCCGTTCAGGTGCGACAGTTCACAAATTTTTATTGCGGCTCTGTCTGGACAGTACAGTAGACACTTCCTAAAATAAAACAATATTTTGGCCTTTACGTATATCTTTATTTAATTGTACAAAGCAATTGGGAATGTTATACTCGGAGTTTGGGACGCGTGCTATGATAGCGCTAACATCTTGATTAGACTTCTTTAAATTTTTTAGTATTTTATTTTATATTTCAGGGGGGTTTGAACCCCCAAATCCCCCCCCTTGGATATGGCCTTGTTTTCAACTTATCTGGTGTCGGATTTTAATAGTAAGAGCTCAGGGCCGGCTTATATTTTCAACAAATTTTAAAACCTATAACACAAATGGTGAGAAATTTCTACAAAATTTTTTCGACTACTTTCAATGCAGATTTTAAATTTACAAAAACTGTGGTCCAAATAACTGAGGATAATACTTCAATCGGCATTTAAAGGATTATCTTTTAGTCCAGTAGTGGTAGTACGCCCTTTAGAATTCTATCATAGAAAGCAGGCGAATACGATTTTACTTTTACGAATCTTGGTAGCATGCACTTTAGAATTCTATATTCATTTTTTGATTCGGAAATTATTGGATTTTATACTGTTAAAATAAAAAATATTACGACAGTTGTATATAATAAATGTATAAATTATATGCAAATTGGCTTTGAATAGAATAGGGCTGTTGCAAGAATTTTTATATGACTTCTAAGTATTAAATTTGAAAAGATATTGTTCTTTAAAGAGCCTCAAATTTGAAAATATCACGAAATATCCTTTAGTTATTTTACAATTAATTTTTGAAATTTGGTTAAAATTTTGAATAAGTCACGTGATCTGAAACAGAATGTGACGTCAGAGTACATACATTTTCAGCGGTTCTAAGGTGTCAAGTGTATTGTCAAAGTTGTCAAACAAGTGTCAAATAAGAATCACGACCAGAACTTTAAAGTAAAATATATTATCAATATATATAATAAATTCAGTTTTTATATTTTATTTTACCTCAACTCGTTAACACCGCTTATTTCGGTAGCAGTAAAACAATCGTTCTGATATAAATTCAGCCATCATCCAGCTATCGACTTTCGGTTAATTGTCCGATTTAGCTTGAGTGTAATTTGAATTAGCCATTATTATTTTATTATTCATTTACAATGAGCAATGTCAGCGTCAAATGTCAAATTAAAAGATTTTATTATTAACATGTGACAAACTTTAGCCTATGTTTATTTATATAAATAATATGAATAAACGTAGGTGATGGAAAAACTATTTTCCTATTGGCTATTAATGATGTAATGTATGTGCTTCTACGTCATAGGAGTGGGGGGTAGTTTTTCAGGACGCCAATCTTTTTATTTAATTATTTCCACAAATAACAACAAATTATTAAAATAAAAATTATTGCTAAGAAAATCATTACATAAACTTTCATTTAAAATAGTTTTTGAAAAAAGTGAAACAGGCTCATTGTGGCAAAATAATGACGTTACTTTGACACTTTCGCCTCGGGTCGTACACTTGCAGGCGAATATTTTGATACTCACATGCTATCAAATTTTCGCTTCGTGGCGAAAAGCGAAAACAAATGCCTCTTTTGATAGAATTCTAAAGTACGTGCTACCACTACGGATTTTTTAGAAGACCATTGTGATAAGTATGACATATCAACGTAGTATCCTAACACTGAAAGTTGAACTTATGACATTAATGTTACGATATGTTTCATATCGTAATAGTTGACATGCTAGGTTACTATGTCATTATTTTCTGGCTATATGTATACATTATTCATTTGTCAGCTGTCCGTACCTTTGAACCTAAATTTCAGTTTTGTAAAAAAAATAAAATTTATTTAAGCTCGTCTAAAAAATAATGTTCATAACTTGTATAAAATACAAATATCTTAGCTCGTGTGTATTGACTTGCACTCCACTCCGCGTCGTGCGTTAATTTACACTCGCATGATATTTGGTATTTTTCATAACTTGTTACGAAAATAACTATATCTTCTACCTAGACCCTTTATTTTTAGCACAATGTGAAACTTCGTCAAAATCCAGTACATACCTCTTACAATACAGAGTAATCAAAAGAAATGATACAATTGACAATAAAATTTTGGGGATCTTTTTATTCTACACTTTACACAACACGAGGTGGCGGCAGAAATACTATTTGACATGTCATTTTGACAATAAATACAATAGCTATTTGTGTATTAAGAGTGCAAACTGGGGCATTGTTGATTGAGAGGTTTCCCATGTTAAACGCTTATGGCCCGCTTTTTAATTAACATCCTGTATAGAAGAAAACTGTAACAAACAGTTATGGCCAATCTTACTATCTCTAGTTAAAAGTGTAACTGTAAGTTATAGCCGTTTGCACCAACGTAACGTAACTTAAATATTAAACTCGGCTTAAATTGACAATATTGCATCGAAATGAAATGTCAAATGAAATATAATATATTGCTGTCAAAATTTCGATTTGCATTTTATTTTGTTTAAGCCTAGCTCAAAATTTAAACCTTGTTGGTGCAAATGGGCATTAAATAAACAATATTAAATCGGATTACTGCAGTGGCGGCTTAAGACGTGAGCCACTTAGGCACTGGCATAAGGCGCCTGGCTTTTTGGGGCGCCCAAAAAATATAAAAACTAAAGACAAATATATATAAACAAAAAAAATTAATGTATGGAATATATACCTGTCCTGTATTATTAAATTTTGGAGCCCCACAAAGTTAGTTTTGCGTAAATAAATTGTGTAATTAATTGAACATGACATTGCGAAATAATCAAGTTAGGAAGAAATGATACATAAATTTGCGATAGTGAAGGCACGGAAATTTACCATATAATTTAATCATTCTTGGATTCTCGTTAGTTTTAAATTCTGATAGGTTTTTTACCTTCTGTCACGTTTAGGTAAGGAAGGTATTGTTGTTGAAATACTCTAAAAATGCGTATACTTACGTAACATTTTCTTTACAATCAAATAATATTACTATCAAGTTTATATCTCTACCAATTTTTGAATTATTGCCCCAAAAGTCAATATATCCCACATTTAGATAAAAACTTCAAAATTTTCAAAAGTCTAATTTTCATGTATCTAGATAGTTCTCAATGCGCTGATTCCAAATTTTGAAACCGCAGGTCGATATCTCGTTTCGTTCTCGAGATATTTAGATTTAAAGTTTTGCTCAAAACTGCCCATTTTTGGGTAATAACCCAAAAATGGGCCAAGATATGAATTTGGCGACAACACCAATCCATTCTACAGACAAAAATACATAAGTATAGCAATTTTCATAATTTTTATCCAACCGGTTCATTTTTTATTAATAAAAGCTTGAAAACCCCTGAAAATGGCCAAAATCTGAAAAAATCGTAAGGGGTACCCCTTAGATTTTTGCGATTTTTGGCCATTTTCAGTTATTTTGCTTTAGAGATTGTATGCGATGTTCAAAAATTCTGAAAATTGGTGAGCTTAAGTAATTTTGCCCGTAGAATCGAATGGTGTTGTCGCCAAATTCATATCTCGACCCATTTTTGGGTTATTACCCAAAAATGGGCAGTTTTGAGTAAAACTTTGAATCTAAATATCTCGAGAACGAAAAGAGATATCGACCTGCGGTTTCAAAATTTGGAATCAGCGTATTGAGAAGAATCTAGATACATAAAAATTAGAATTTTGAAATTTTTGAAGTTTTTATCTAAATGTGGGGTATATTGACTTTTGGCTCAGGGCGCCTATATATCTTGAGCCGGCCCTGGATTACTGACAGCAATTTGGTTTTGTTTATTTAACTGGTAGTTAAAATTTTAACCAAAGATGGTAAGATTGGCCCTTAGAAATATAAACTCTTTGAAGGAGAAATAAACTTTAATTACCCACTATTTTATTCAAACATTCTTCGTTATTAGGTATTTCCATATTTTACAAAGTTGTTAAAACTTACAACTACTTATTTCTTTCATACACCATTAAATAAAAAAACCATTTTAATGTAAATTACATTTATTAGCATTTAAAAGTAAAACCTAAAGAACTTACTTTAATATAACTTTACGAATATAAAATATTACGTTCGTTAGTCAAATATATTCTCTACTACTGCTGGAGTTGTCAGCATAATATTTTCAGGTTCTTTGCATAGAGGACAATTATTTTGGGTTCGTAACCAATCTATTACGCAATCTTTATGAAATTCATGTCCACATGCTAGTTTTGTAGTCGTGTCCACAAGATCGTCTAAGGGACGCAGGCATATAAAACACCATCTCTTTTCTCTACAGAAATAGATATTGTGTGAGTATATAAACAGATAAATATACCCATAGCCATTTGTGGGTTGTCAGTTTGCTTTATTAGGTACATACTCAAGGCCCTAATATTCAAAACCAGAATCGCACATTGCACGAAAGCGCATCAATGAATGATTTTTTAATAAGAATCAATTTTTGCCCATAGAAAAAATCTGTTGTGGCCAGAACAAGATCTGTCGCCATTTCCATATTAGGCTATATAAATTAAATAAATAAATATATCATCACGGCATATCACCCATTTCTAGGTGTGCCAGTATCTACAACACATGTAGACATCGGTAATGATGACGATATATTTTACCGTGTGGGCGCTTACCAGGCGTCACCCCACGGGCACTCATAGCTGGTGTGGAGAGTGCAGCACAGGGGTCACTTTTGTGCCATTTAAAATTGAAAAAATATTTGTCGTCTGTCGGGATCGAACCCGGTTCCCCCAGGTTCGCGACCAGACAATCAGGCACGCGGCCACGGGACCCCAAAGTACCTACATATTGTTTTAAACATTTCTGGTACACATACAAAAATTGTAATTACATCTATTATTAATATATTTTTTAATTCATTCTATAAATAAGTTTCCTCCTACTCTTCTAAATGTTCGAGATTCTTCAAATACATTGACGAGATTGGCGGTATTTCTGATGAGTATATGTAATATATGTATCTATAATTTTAAACATATAATTAATAATAAAATAAGAAATATTAAATGTACTTCCCAGAAAAAGTCTTCAGTAATATATCTGGATGTTTGACACTGACATTTTTCTGTCAATTTTTTGAGGCTGTGAGATTCATTACAACAGAACATATTATTTTATATATTTATAATTCTCTATCTCCAAATCTATAGAAGATATAATAAAATTGTGAAAAGTATCGGATAGAGAATTTTATATTCTTTAATATTTGTAATAACACAAATTTCCAAAAAATAATATTTAGAAGATTTTTTTAAGAAACTTCTACTTCCGGTTGACAAATTGTTACCAAAATCTTTTTAGCTCTTCCCATTAATGTCAGATTAAGAATACGTAGTTAAATTGGAATACGTAATTAAATTTGGTTTCAGTCTTGTAGAATACATACACACACACACGCACACACACACACACACATCATCGTAAAAATGTTATAATCGGATTCTAGTGATTTTAAAACGTGCTTTCTCACTAAAATCTGGATATGTAATTTTTAGCATGAATCCAATATCTCTCTTAGGGCCAGTTTTACAATCTCCAGTTAAAATTTTAACTGTTAGTTAAATAAACAAAATTGAAATGAAATTAACTATCAAATGACAAATTGATCACTGTCAATAATTCGATTCTATATTGTTTATTTAACTTACAATTAAAATTTTAACCGGAGATTATATTATGCCCCATTTGTGAGCAATGCAGTTTTCTGCGGCTTTGTTTGGGGTTGACGAATATGTAAAACGTCTTCTGGCGAACATGGGGCCCTATCAATATGTTTCTTTGCGTTTACCATTTCTTCTTCGTCTTCTCCCTTTTCGTAGTCATCGTCCTCGTCATTCTCACTCTCACACCAGCTCTTATTGTTTCATTCATCTTAACATCAATTAAAAAACGAACCTGGGAAAGATGCAGCCATCATTCCAAATCGCACTCGTGCAAGAAACGCAACCAAAAAGTTATTTTCAGGTGCTTCAGCTTGGCAATTGACGTCTGAAAACGTCATGCGCTCCGAAATATAGATTGACGTTCATCTACCTCATGTGCAGTGAACGTGTTAACCTAACTTAACAGGTGAACCTAACGAAAAGTAGCCTTGCCGACGTATTGGGGTTTTGAATAGGGCATCGAACCCGCCAAAAACTGGGTTCGGTTTAGGTTCAGGTTAATTTGTTTTTTGAAAGATGAGTTCGGGTGCGGTTCTGGTTCAAGCATTAATAAAATTTACGGTTTTGTTCGCGGTTCAGGTTCGAAATAATGTAAAATGAGAGCCGGAATTTACGCAAAACGCAACAAGAAACGAACACAATTTTCACGAAAAGTCAGCCCAGACAGCAACGCAAACGCCCCGAATCTGAATTTTAATACTCGGTTCGGTTTCGACTCAGGTTCAATTAAAAATATATCTGAGGTTCGATTCTCGGTTTGGGTTCCCTAAAATGTTACGGTTTGGTTCCGGTTTTGGTTCGGGTCAGGTTCGGGTTCGATGCCCTGGTTTTCAATGATTCATGCAAAGCGCATTCTGGCGATGAGCGATTCACTTATTGAATATTCGGGATTTCAATGATTCTGTGCATGCATATTCTAGTTTTGAAGACAACCCAACAAAGATGACAATGATGCAAAATTAACTTACTTTGATGATCTTCGAATAGTGGACGCTTGCAATTGCAAACTATCCTCATTACTTCTCTTCACTGTATTATCCATCTCTGTCTTCAAGATGCATGTGTAATCATCATGAACCTTCAAAACACTTACAGCTATTCCTCCAATGATGATACATAACACTATAAGAGCGAGAAATACGATACAAACTTTTGTCTTCTTCTGTAGATCAGTTTGGGGAACCATTTTCTGTTTTAAATGGGGATTCGCGCCACTTTTTAAATGACATGTTTCTCCACTTTCATCATTTTCTGTCGAAAGGATGAATAATGTGAATTAAATTGATGCATAATGTAATGATTGTTTCGTACCAACCGATAGAATATTTAGAAAACCAAGATGATGTTGTGTGCGTGGCTGTATTTGTATTTTCTGCTGAACCTGATTCCACTTTCGTTTCATTACAGCAGATAGGACTTGGGCTTTTGGTTTCTTTAGTCGAACTTTTAGTAGTTTTAGAAGTTTTTGAACTTTTAGAGCCTGTAGTACTCATTGTAATGTATTTTCATCAACCAATTTTATTTTTTTCCTTCCACCACGCATTAATTATTATCAGATAATCAAGCCAAATATTATTTTTTACATCTTTAAAATGCAATGACATTTAAAAAATACTTCATTTTATTGACAATGTTGCCATAACAATAATATACATAGTAATGGTGGCGATCATAGCGATCAGCAGTAACTAGCGCTTCTAGCGGGAAATGATGTCACAGTATAGTGTCAAAATGACAGATGTCATATGTCATTTTTTAGGTTTAATGAATTTCGTCAACAACTGAGAACAATCATACCCGAGACACGCAAAAATTAATGATCATTAACGGTTAGATGCCAAAATTGCGTCTGTTAACAACCAGAAAATATTGAATGTAGTAAGCACGTGCTACTTATTGTATTGTGCGCAAAATAAAATTATTCTATTGAACCTTAAAATGTTGCTGCGTAAACAGCTCTCGTCAAGAACGGCCACCACTGCAGGCGTAGTTATAGTTCACAAAAAGGAAAAAAATGGCTCCTGTCAGTTGTCAGTTATCAAATAAAATCTATAGAATTAATGCCTGATTGCACCAACATTTCTTAAATATTAAACATGGTTTAAATTGACAATATTGCATCGAAATGAATTATATTGCTGTCAAAATTTCGTTTTGCATTTTTTTGTTTAAACGTAGTTTAACGTGATTAAAATTAATTTCATGTTGTTGCAATTGGATTTATAATTTTATTTATTGTCCAACCGGTATATTATTATTATTGTTATTATTATTATCATAAAAACCCTACTTCCACGGTTATTATAATGCCCAAGGGCATTATGAGTTGTTGCTAATGAAATGTCAAGAAATTGAAGCCTAAAAAACAAGCAAAAGCATGCATATTCTTCGTAAATTTAATTAAAACAATAATGCCTTTATTGTCCTTACAATACCCTTGGTACCTTAATTACTATAACTCTCCACGCCACTACTGCAGGGTTAAAAAAATACTACCCTTCTAAAAACCAAGGTTTTAAATTATTAATCTTTTTTTAAAGAGATCTAGAGAGTAATTATATTTATTCACAATAATTATAGTAATATACAGATTCCTAACCTTTGAAGGTTGGAAAATAGGTCATTCCTAACTTTAATGACAATATCTTGGGTTGGAAATAACAGATTTCACTTCCATCTCTTGGGTTGGAAATGTTTAGATCCCCATAATTAAGTAGGCTAAACAAATTTTAAGACAGCTGTCAAAATATTAATAAAATTAAAGGTTATAATTCATTGATTTATTTTGAAAATTATTGGTTTAAAATGAGGATGATTGTGAATAAAATAGTATACATAACCTCGGTGGGAGTTTCATAACAGCCTCGCGTATTATCTCACCTCGAGGCTTCGCCTCTCGGTAATATACATAAGCCCTCGGCTGTAATGAAACATCTCCCACCTCGGATGTAATATACTATTAATACGTGAAAAATTCTAAAATTAAAACATATCGACACAATTTTGCGTAAAGGTTTACAAAGAAAAAAAATTTGTGTGCGAAGGATGTCGCGTCTATTCACTCCACAGCACAGGCGAATTCGTATGAGAACATTATCAGCTGGGTGATTGACAACTAATTGATGGTCAAGCAGTAAACTAATATCACTATACTCAAGAAACGAAACAGAGGTCTAAACAGTGGCTCCTAAAAAGGCGAAATGCATTTCATCGGATGGTGGAAGGGTCAGTATTTTACGAAATAAAGAGTTCTCCTGTTTGACCTTGAAAAGAGTGGGTAACGCATCACTTTTGCAGATATATTAGGCGTTTTTGTAAAGACAGTCGGAGCTATCCTACGGATCTATTCGATGGCGTCACAGATATATCAGATTCATCCTATTATCGAAGCTTTTACGAACGCGTCAGATCTGTATATGATTTTGACGTTTAAATCTGAAGTTACAGAAAATGTTTAACTTGTTAAAATGGATAAGAAAATAGCGCTTCTTTCTGTATTTTTTATATATGACGACTCAAGTGAGACTGAAAGACCACTTGAATCTTTTGTTTAGATTATTTCGATCAAAAATTGTTTTATGTGATCATTTATCTGTACGTAATAACTCATGAAGCCTTCACAGAGTGCGAACTGACATATTTTCTTCAGAACTTGCTATTGGCGATTCAAATTAACTTTTCCCGCCATTATGTATCAGTGTTGTGACGTCACAACACTAAACGAGCTGAATAAATACTTTTTCGTACTCACTGCCTAGAAACTAATGTTTCCCGCAGCCAACTCACAATCTGAAAAGCCAAATTCCCGCGCTATTGTTTTACTTCCCGCACTAGTGTTTCAATGGAAACTACTTTGATCGAGTAGCTTAAAAGTGCTACTTTATTTTTAATATTTTTGTACATTACAACAAATTTAATATAAGAACATAATAATTTAGGAAAATTAGTTGAAAGAATAAAAATTATTTAAATAAAATCAGAATCATTGTTAATTTTGACATTTTAATACTACTAACGCCATCTATTAGAAACTAATGTAACGAGAATCAGAATGATGAACATGGCGGCCATACTGTACGTTGCACACAATATTAAAGATAATATATTAGTAGGTATTAATATACAATAAAAACATTATTATTATTAATAGGTATAAGAATATATTTTATTTAAAGATAATTTAATACGTATTCATACTTTTATTTGTTTTAGGTAGTGGTATGTTCCTAAATTTATAACCAAACTACTATACATACGTACTATCAAAATAAAATAAGATCTTAAATTTAATAAATTGCATTTGAATCGATTATATACAGTTTTAAGAATGCTCCTTTGGTATTGCAATAATTATTACACATATATTTATATTTTGTAACTGACAATTAGTTAGTGAAATTGATGGCTCTATTTGATGCGACGACATGTTCTGCGTAACATCTATCGAAGGTAGAACAGTTTTATAATTAATTCGTTCGTTACAAAAAATCTTGTACAATACTTATGCGGAAATACCTTCCGTGCATTCGCCTAAATGAAATACTCGCTCGCGTTGCTCGCTCGTACTTCAAACAAAGGCTCATGCACGGAAGTTCTTGTTTCCGCATTTGTATTGTAAATAACTATTCCGCGAAAGAATCACGAATTTGGAGAAACGGTGCCAATATCGAAAAACATGCCATGTTACAAAATTCAAATTACTGTCTTTAATAACAAACCAAATTACTTATCAAACCATCCTCATATCTCAATCTCTTGACATCTCTATCTTCTTCTTAAACCAACTACGTGCTACCCTGATAGCGCATTATCCTAGTGGTGGTCGGGAATCGATGAGGTAGCTCGTGTCAGTTCGCCCTCGCGGGAAGCGACTCGGTCGAGGCAACCAGGTCAATACTCTCGGAACGGCGCCAAGCTGCATACTAGATGCTTATGCTTACTGCGTGCTGCACCCGAAGGATACGAACAAAAGATACAGATTGAAAAGATGCTGGGAAAAGGATAGTAGGAGTGTATGGTAGGCGTGAGGGGATTAAAATGATGCTGATGTATATAGGAAGTGGAATCTCCTTTTGATGGTAGATGCCGGAAATGCAGCCGAGAGTGTTATACAAGGTAACCATGAGGAACATGGCTTTTTTTTTGGAAAAATATTATTCCGTTAATTTTAAAGTGAAAAATTATTTATGCCCGTTTGCACCAACAAGACTTACGCTTTAAGTCTTCTCAAATTTTAAGTCTGACCTAAATTTCTTTGCACCACGTACAAATTGGGAACTTAAAATCCTAAGCCAGGCTTAAATTTAAGCCCCCGGCAGTTGGCGACTTAAACTAGACTTACAGGCCTATTCTACTAAAAAAATGTATAACGATATCGTTACTGAACGACTGTCGCTAAGCATTTGGTTAAACGACTTTAATAACGACAAATGCCAAAAACCTATTCTACTAATCATATCGTTATAAATTATCGTTATCAGGATTATAACGATAATATCTAACTTCATGTATATTTTGACAGAATAAATTTTTATATGTTTTTCAATTTAAATTTGACATATCGATTCATTGTTTGTCTATTTAATTGAATTTGACAATGGATATAAAGAAAAGGGTGTCGAAGTCAACTCAAAGACAGTATGAAATATATGTTGAAGAACTGGAAAATAATAGTTTATTAAGAATTAATAAATTGTCCACTGAAGAATTGGAAGAAATATGGAGAAGACTTACAAGTCATTTAAATTCTGTGGGACCGGGTAAAAGAATCTGATGTATCACGCAGAGTACGATTATATAATCTGACATCCCTATACAAATATATAATTTTTAAATACATAGATAGTGCATCTATATTATATTATATTATATATCAATATATTAAATAATATTATCTAAATCTAAATTTTGAAATATATTTATGAAATATAAATAAAATGTCTAATATTAAAAAGTATTATTAATAAAATTGTACAGAAGTGAATAAATACTCATCTTTGCAGGATCTCTTGCTCAGCTACAATTAATAAAATATCTTCTTCACCCATTTTTACTGTGGTCTCAAAATATGTCACACTTTACGACTTCAACGATGCATGTGAATTTGTCGTTATTAAACGATATGAAATAACGATATGTAACGATTCATAACGATAAATAAATTAGCAGAATAGGGTTTTGGCAAAAATCGTTATCATAACGACTTATCGCCTGGTAACGAGTCATAACGATACATAATTTTTTAGTAGAATAGGCCTGTTAGCCTGTAAATCGTCACAATCTATGTTTAGTTTTTGTATCTCATATTATTAACATGATTTTAACGTTTATGACGCTGACGACAATTTACAAGAGAGCTGTACAATGCACATTTAACAAAAATAACTTTTTTAAAAGTATATTTTTTAAACAATTTCGATTATCAGAAGTCGACTTCGTAAAAGATAAGTATGTTAATTGTGATAATTGTATTATTTTGAAATAATATTTTTTCCATACATGTTAGTGCGTCTCCTGTAAATCATTTGTTAATTTTTTTCGAACTCTCGCTATATATTGGAAATCACTTGCCCAGTATTGCAGATTTTTTTGGAGTGATTTTAGTACAGGATCTCGAATTATTGTTTGTCATGTGTTGGATGAGCAAATTGTATTTAATTAATCGGTTTGTAGAAATGCCACAAAAACAAAATGATATTAAACAAACTCAAAATGATTTCTATTTGCAAGCTGCAAATTTTCATCGAGTATTTCTGTTATTGTTAAGCAAATCGTTGTACGTACCTACATACATAATTCTTAAATAATTAATTAATTAATTTAATAATAATAATAATGCGCATAATTCGCGGTTGGGTGTTTGTGTGAGATAGACTTATGCAGAAATGATATTTCCATTTCACAGTGTTTCCTTCAAGAAAAGCAAAGGATCCGCAATATATTAGTTAATAGGTATTTGATATTTATATAAATTTTACTTGCCCAAAACCAATGTTTTAATTATAAGATTATAAGTAAATAATAGTCATTGGCGCATTTATAATATAATTCTTTCTTATTAATTCATGTTTATATTATTTAATAATTAATGTTTTATGCATGTGTCAAAATAAGTGTGAAGTTAGTAATTAGAGAAATTCCCTAGAATATCTCGGCTTACCTAATCTCAGCTCAAATATTCGTTGTGCAAACGACTTATATTTTAAGTCCGGCTTACCGTTAAAGTTAACTTAGCAAAGTCAAGGCTTAAATTTTGTTGGTGCAAACGGGCATTGACATAAAAATGTAGTGAAATGTATGCCATTTAAGTTATGTTTGGAAAATAATGTCTAAGAGATGTTGAACATCTTCATCGATGCACTCTTTCACTCTGCCTGGTTCCAACAAGACGGTGCAACACTCTATACTGCAAGAATATCCATGGACTTGCTTAGGTGGACCTCCCCCACTCATTTCATTTCGCGTTTATATGGACAAACCCCGCACATTAGAGGAACTTAAAGATGCGATTCGTCGTGAGATCCAACTGATTGATCAGCAAACATTGGAAAGAGTGTAGGAGAACTTCAAAGGCAGAGTGAAAGAGTGTATCGTTGAAGGCTGTCAGCATCTCTCAGTTATTATTATTAAATGGCATACATTTCACTACATTTTTATGTCAATAAATAATTTTTCACTTCAAAATTAACCGAATAAGTTTTTACAAAAAAAAGCCCTGTTCGTCGTGATCACCCTGTATTTATTAACGTACCTAGGATTGTTATAAATATTATAATTGCCGCAAATGTCGGTTTGAAATTTAAACTCGTAGAGCGAGGATTTTAAGACATCTAAGACCTGTTATGATTCATAACAACCGAGGTTTGTTTAATAGCTTATCGGTTTCAGAAAATGAAGATGCTATTAATAAATATTATTTTTTGAAATTCTTTTATTACTGCTACTTTCATAATGCAATAACGCGTTTTTTTTTTATTTATTTAGAGAGATTACTACCGGTTAGATAATAACCATATTTTATTGAGTATTCGGGCTCATTCACAGCTACGAAATTAAGAAATATAATAGTAATTAAGGTACCAAGGGTTGTTATAAGGACAATAATGCCTGAGGTCAACAGTGTACTATCGAGGGCCTCTGGCCCGAGGCGAGTACGTTGACTGAAGACATTATTGTCGTTTAACACCCGTGGTGCCTTCAACGTTTTATGTCTTACTAGAAATTCTTAATAAACATTTTGTCTCACTAGAATTTATCAAACAAAAATAATAAATCGCAAAATTGTAATACAACTTACAAAGTAGCCTGTGAACGCGGTATCTAGGTAATATTTTGTTTCTGTAAACAAAGCATTTTTTCAAACAAAAAATATATTTCTTGTGGCATTTTTCTGTCAATATAGACGAGCAATGTTATTGCTAAGAATAAGAAGTATGCTGGTTTGTATTTGTGATGAAACAAAAATGTTTATAAACGACTACAATTCACAATGCTTCTTAACCTTAACTGCACTTTATGTAAGTATTAGTATTATTAACCTCAGTTTGTTGTCAACATTACCATAGCAACTTAATACGCCCTAGGGCATTATTTACTCAATAACGGACCTAATGTTGAGGTTGTTATAAAACAATAACATACTAGTAAGACATAAATATTTAATGACCTTAAGCATCTATAAATAAGAGTTATTATTTACTTTGCTGGTCGTTAAATAGAGGCCACAAAATAAAATCTAGCTAATCTATATTTTATTAACTTGTTAAATTGTCTGTAATATTATGACTAGTTTAGTAAACATGAATTAATCACTAAAAATTAGATCAAAAAAAGTCTAATTCATTGTCGGATTCAGATAAAATATATTTTGTATCTAATATTATTCATGAATAAACGTAATTAATTAAGCCTATAATTTCATTTTAAATTAAATTTGAACAATTTATTAATTAATAAGTAACCCGGAACAAAAGTTTTGTATAATGAAATTTGAATGAAGCTAATTTTGTAAATTGTTTTATTGATCAGTAACCAAATTTAAAACTACGGAACCTTTTGAAATGTTTTGCATAGTTGTTAGTAATTAACTAATATTTGCATTTACAAAACTTTTTCACCCAACTTTTTCATTTGTTATATTTTAAAACCATTATTGAACAAATAATGAAAGCCAATAAGACGACTTATACCCATATCACACTAGTAAGTTTTGAAGCGGCTGGCGGGTGCAGGTGCGGGTGCGGGTGACTCCTCCACCAATAGGAGCGCGGCGGCTAGCAGCTGCGGTTGCGGGTGAAGGAATAGCCGACGGAATATTTTTTCACCCGCCAACCGCACCCGCAGCCAATCGTAGAGCCCAATACTGTCAGTGATTGCCTTGGTTTGACATGTGCTGTAGTTTTCGTCTGTGCCGGTGCAGCATTTTTCTGTCATTTTGGATGTTTTGACTTGAGGCGAGAATGACTGCTAACAAAAAGACAAGGATTTGTTTTCTTTAGAAAAGGAATTTTTAGTCCTAGATTTAACAGAGAGGCTGATTTGCATCTGTCTTTTGTTTTTTTTTTTTTCACGAGTATAAATTAGGAAAATGAGTAAAAGTAATGAAAATAACATTAAAAATAGATAGAGATAGATAGATAGATAGCATTTATTTTGTTGTAAGATACATAAATCTTGTGCAAAAGATTGGCGAACAAATATGGATTAAATGTTACAAAATTAAAAAATTATGAATTTATTCGTTTACACAGAAACTCCTAAGTTTAAGTGCTCCAGTTACATAATAATAAAGATTATTTATACGCTCTTTGTTTAGGTTTCCTAATATTAAATAATAATTTGATTCATTACAATTATCAGCATTATAAAAGCTTAAATATGTTTTTCTCAATGGAGTAAAAATTGGGCAGATAAAAAGAAAGTGGTAGAGGGTTTCCAGTTCTTGCCTGTTACAAATTGAGCAATGGACAGATGTGTCAATTTTGTATCTAATTTTATTAAATCGCAAAGATATAATTTTCTTACTTGATAACCTTAATTGACAAATTATACGTTGTTTAGACATGCTCAAGTTGAGATTTAAGTATTCTGCTAAGTTGTGCTCATATTTTAAATATTTGTAATACTGGTTAAAATTCGAATTTGAACAATTATTAATATCTTTTTCTATTAATTTTATACGGGCTTTTTCTAGTATATCATTTATAAAAATTTTTTGTTTATTATTTCTTTTTCCCAATTTCTTTCATAGCCTAAAGATGTTAAAAATATTTTCACTTGAGTGCACCAGTTGTAACACGGTTTATTAACATTAAAAATAAACAAATCATGATCTGTAATTGATTTTATCATTTGTTTCTTAATAAATGTTATTTTTTCACCCTAAAAAATTAATAATTCACGTATTATTCATGTTTAAAACAAAAGAAGGTAGACTTGATATACCGTTCAAAAGCTTATAAAATAAGAAAAGGTTTAGACTATTTTCAACATATGTCCCATTCAAAAAATAAAGACCTACATCAATTTTCTGTTGCGTGCCTAATACGTGTATAAAAGATTTCATATAAGGAAATCGAAAACTTAGGTACTTCTTGACAATCACAATCTGCCAATATAAAACCTCGTTTCTCCCCATTCATCCACCACCTACTTGATTTCATTTAATCTGCGTCCTCCTAGCGAAGGATTTGTGTCTCTTTCTCTTTATTCGTCAAGTGTGAATCCTGCAATCCTGGGAAACAATAACATGATCTGGCGCTGTCGCTAGTCGCAATAAGGAAGGTCCCAGCGGCAAATCAAGGACCCGTGTCAGTGCCGGCAACGCGAAACGCGAGAAAGATTGTCTCCAAGGAGAATTCAAGAAGCATGTCAAAGAAGACATGAATACATTTACGTTAGGGGAAAAGTAATGGTTGAACGATAGTCACAAACAAGGATTTTTACCGTTCGCTAAAAATCGTATATCCAGATTTGAGTGAATTTTACTCGCCGTCAAATAAATATGGAATGATGCTAAATTTTTTCTCTTCTTTCCACCCTGTCCCTTGCCCTACGGTGTTGTCGCTTCTTCATAACTTAGCATTTTCAACATGACCAGTGGAATTTGCAACAGTGTAGAAATCTCCAGTCCATATTTATTTGTCGGCAAGTATAGTACGTTTTAAGGTCCTTAGAATCCGAGTATAACATTTTTACAATGATATGTGTGTGGGTGTGTGTGTCTAGATGTTGGAAAGACGACTTCTCAAAAACTATAATACTTAAGACCTGATTAACTAATAGCGTTTTCCGCTTACACATTTAGTGCGCACTGAGTGCAATTTTAGCTGCACTGAGTGTGAGTGGCGTTTTCCACTTACCTTTTCAGTGCGCACTGTTCCGGATTTTTATTTTCCACTTACTACGAAATCGCACTCAGGGCAACATCAATTCGCACTCAGTGCGCATTTTGTTGCACCGACTATTATAGCAAGTGCGACAATTTGAGTGCAAATATGGCGGCGGAAGATTTCAAAAATTCCGTAGTGGTATGTATCTTCTATTGAAGAACTTTTATTTTCATCTTCGTCATCTGATGATATAACAGAAATGGCTCTAGACTATTTAAATAAACCAGACCAACCCAAAGTAATTAATTTCATATCTAGTGTAGTACATAAATATTTTGGCAAACGGATAATAATTACATATATTGTTTTCCACAATTAAAAAACTTAAATTTTATCAAGTTTCAAGAATCTTTCAGAATTAAAAGAGTTATTATAAATGACACCATCGTCACATTTTATATTTATTGTCAATTATGTCAATAAAACTTTCAAACACCAAACTTAACCTCAACTTTTGCACAAACAAATGTGAACTGAAATAGGGCCCGTGCATCACGTGATCAAATGCAGGCAACCCGCCAGCCTGGTAGACCAACAAACAGTTTCATTGCCTTTGATATCATCGTGCGAAGTTGGCGTTTTTTGATTTCTGTGTTTATTTTGTGATTTTTCAATCTAAAATTTGTGATAGTTGAAGTTGTATTATGGCTCAGTTAAGTGAACACTATTATTCTCGTAGTTTCATAAAAAATAATAGGCACTGTTGAATTTTTGTAATAGAAGGAATTTCAGTTATATAAGGTTCTACTATTTTTAATATTATGATGAGTCGTGAAAATGTGGGAATGCGTGTATAAAATTGAGTTCTTGCGTCATTATTTTTAAATGCATCTATAGTCAGAGTTATTTTCGAAAGCTCCTCTCGCAAATGGTAAATTTCAGCATTTCTAGACATTAATTCTGCTTTTAAACTATCAATAGTCTCAGGTAAACCATGTTCCCTAGTGCTAGAACTAGTGCAAGTCTCATTGTTAGTGCTACGAGTATTAGTATTAGAATCATGTTCCTCATTAATAGGCTCCACGGAAACACTTTCTGCTTGCTTCTGTAATTGTAATTATTGTAATTTATACATAGTTCCAAAACAAATTTATTACAAATTAGCTCTAAAAATAAATTATTTGTCATAAAGTTTAAAATACCATTCTAAAAATTATCTGGATTAGAAATTTTAATTTTTAGTTTTAAATTTAATGTATTACTTTCAAATTAGAAGTTTTTGATTAATCATACGTTAATATGTCTTTGGAACACTAACTTAAAACTCAGAATATTATGCAGCTATGTGTTCTACTGTCAATAAAATGTATTTATTTTATTGTTAGTTACAACATAATTATATTAGTTATTAACATATTGAATGTTAGTAAAATGTATTTGAATTCGTTAATAAATATGTTAGTTACAACATACAATAATTATTACAACCATCAAACCTTAGTGTGTCGACCTGTTAACCTTTTATAGCGGTCTAAACCGGTATCTTTATTTTGTATTCCCTTTGTATATCCCATGTTTAAAGACGGAATCCAATCAGGATTGTCTTTGTCTTCCAAAGCAGCTGGTTTTCCTTTAATTTAGCAATAATTTTAGTATTTCTTTATTATCTACGTTATTTAACTATCTGGAACTCTAAATGAATAATTTCTGATGAAATATATCTTTTACTTAGTTGAAACAACCCACTTTTATCCCATATTAACCTAATTTTTGATCTTACTGTTTACATCTGGCAAAATTCATTTAGTTTAAGCAGATATCAATTTCAATTTACCATAATATTTAATGCTAGGCTCGTAAAGAAAAAATACCTGTAATAAAGTGCCTAGAACATATTCGGCCGTATTTAATTTTGCTATCTGTCAGATCAGCTCTCTTAAGTGGTGTTATCCACTTTTTTCGTCGTTCTAGAGCTACAGGAATTATTCTACCTCTACAATCTTTCTCAGATAAGAACCTATAAAAAGATAACCCATCACCAGTACAACTTTTTTTCGCACAGCCAACTACAGCACAAAATTGAGGCATTTTTGTTGAGATTTGTCACAATTCTTATATGTCAAGTATGGTTTGTTGGTCCACCAGGCTGCCATTTTTAAATCGCCGTGACGTCACATGCACGCGCCCTATAGGAACGTATTTTCCACTTGTCCGTGAATGGGTGCGTACCGTTCACAAAACCAAAACAGTGCATGGTGTCATACATTGCACTGAGTGCGTTCCAGTGCGCACTAAATTTTGGTAAGCGGAAAACGCTATAAGTATTTCTCAATCTAACATTCGTGGGAAGAGCTGAAAAGGTTTTGATAACAATTGAACAACCGGTTCTATTATTTTTTAATTTTTTTTTTTTATTATATCTAGATTTAAGGATAAAGAAAATATATAGAATAATCTATTGCAATAAATCGCACAGTCCAGACTACACCAAGAAAACCAGTTGTGAAATTCAAATGTTTGTGATTGACAGAGAAATGTCAGTGTCAAAAATCAACAGTTTTACAGACATTACTGAAGGCTTTTTCTGGAAAGTACATTTAATACATCTTATTGAATTATTAATTAAATATTTATAATTTTCGGCAGGTATACATATGCTTAAGAAATACCGCCAATCCCGTCAATAAATTGGAATCATCTTGAACATTTTAGAAGAGCAGAACAAGATTCCTTATAGAATGAAAGAATAGATATAATTAGTGTTAAATTCAATACTTAGGTAACAAAATGGAAATGGCGAGAGGTATTGTGCCGGTCACAACAGATTTATTTTGCGTTAGTTTTCAGACGTCCAACTTGCTGCTCCATTATAAACTGACCCAATATGTTTACAGAAAGATTTGTTACTAGCGATGAGACTTGGGAGAACAAATATCATTCTAAATCAAAGAAACAATCGAAACAGTGGAATTATAGGGGTTTTATCTTCCAAAAAAAATCAATTCAATGCATGCGTTAATTAACAAAGTGCCTCGTCCATGGAACTGGTATTTGCTTAGTAACATATTAATCTGAATACATGCGTACCTTTTATTTATTTTGTAATCAAGTATTCAATATCAATTTACATGCATAAATGAGTATATGAATATTAATGTCATACAAAATTAATTCTACTTGTTTATTTAATAAAAAGATATCATTATTATTCATGCTGATTAGAGTATTATGTATGAAAATTGATTAATTTTCATTAAGTTGCATTCACAAAAAATAATTAGTTTAATATTACTATAAATATACAAGAAGTAAGTACTCGTAAAGAGAGTCCTCTAGATTGGATGTATTACAATTTGGTCATAATTTATAAGTTGAGTAATCCTAATTTTTCTATACCCTCTTAATACGGTTTCACTGAGAACATCTCGAAGTGCGTATGTGTATATACCCAAATCATTCAAGCAGCCAATGCACGTCATCACTTAGTGTAAAAACCTTAATGCATTAAAATCACTAATAGAGAAAAATGAAATAAAATTTTAATCATTTTTAACCGTCAAAAAGTGTATAGCCTTATATAATTATTATTAAGATGAATAGTAGAGTTCATTACTTATCGTATATGACATGAATAATATATAAATAATGTACATTAACGACATATTATTCGTTTAATTGTTGCTATAGTTGGCAACATTGATAATTTGTATGTTCATACTGTTAATATTATTATTTGAAAATATTCGTATCGTGTTTGAAACATTTATTTGTAATTCTTTTTATTCAATTTTGACGTTTTAAACTGTCATTATTAACTCCATAGCAACAACTATAAGTAACACTTTTTTCACATGTGAATTAAAAAAAAAAAAATTAAATCACTCTCACAAAATTTTAACTCACTCTACAACAAATAATGCATTTTAATTAACTTCTGGTACGAAAATAACATTCAACATAAAATTTATCAGACATTATCAGCCATTTTCATTATTTTTCACGGTACAAATGACAGACAATAAAGCATTTTAAATTCATGAGTTGACGTCTGTCAGCGACGATTGTCATGCTCAGTCTACTAACTGATCAGTTTTTTATTTTGTCAAAATTAAATATTATAATGGTTTTTATTAGTATTTCCTCAAAATTGAATAAAATATTGTAGAAACCACGTGAGCTAAGAATGTTTATTCACTCGAAGAAATTAACTCACTCGCCCCTCATGAATAAACATTACCTTAGCTCACTTGGTGTGTAAATATTTATTAAACTATATATTAACATTTAAAGTATTCATAAAATTTACAAAGTTATGAATCAGAATGAAGCAAGGGTATAAAATTTTCCTTTACAAACAATTTTACTTGTTTTTATACTACAGATTGCTATTATATTGTACTTGAACCCAGGACCACTTACTAAACAAGAGAAGTGTTAACACAATATTTACTTTATTCTATTTTATTGAACACATATTGAGTTTCTTTATAATTTCGTTATTGATAAAAGCAATAAAAATAAACAAACAAACTTCAGTTCTCAATTGTTGTTCGATCTTTTGTCAAAGCTACCTCGATCCATTAGTAAATTGGTGTTGAAGTGAAACTTATGGCAATTAGTTTCTGGTTTCTCTCTCGTTTTGTGGCACTCTCTTAATACTCTGATGCATGTGGATGTATATTCAGTGTGTTTCAAAATGTAGTCCACTGATTTTAGTGTCACAAATCGGTCCATGATGGACACGATTTGCGGTCAACTTCAAAATTATCAAAATTCTAATTTTGTATAATACTCTAATGCGAACACTTACGTAACATTCTCTTTACAATCAAATAATATTACTACCAAGTTTATATCTTTACCCATTTTTGAATGATTACCCCACATTTTGATAAAAACTTCAAAATTTTCAAAAATCTAATTTTTATGTATCTAGATACTTCTCAATGCGCTGATTCCAAATTTTGAAACCGCAGGTCGATATCTCGTTTCGTTCTCGAGATATTTAGATTCAAAGTTTTGCTTAAAACTGCCCATTTTTGGGTATTAACCCAAAAATGGGTCGAGATATGAATTTGGCGACATCATCATTCGATTCTACGGACAAAATTACATAAGTATAGCAATTTTCATAATTTTTGTCTAACCGGTTCATTTTTTATGAATAAAATCTTGAAAACCCCTGAAAATGGCCAAAATCTGAAAAAATCGTAACCTTAGATTTTTGCGATTTTTGGCCATTTTCAGTTATTTTGCTTTAGAGATTGTATGCGGTGTTCAAAAATTCTGAAAATTGGTGTACTTATGTAATTTTGCCCGTAGAATCGAATGGTGTTGTCGCCAAATTCATATCTCGACCCATTTTTGGGTTATTACCCAAAAATGGGCACTTTTGAGCAAAACTTTGAATTTAAATATCTCGAGAACAATAAGAGATATCGACCTGCGGTTTCAAAATTTGGAATCAGCGCATTGAGTAGTATCCAGATAGATTATTGAATATTTTATCTAAATGTGGGGTATATTGACTTTTGGGGAAATAATTCAAAAATGGGTAGAGATATAAAGTAATATTATTTGATTATAAAGAGAATGTTACGTAACTGTACGCATTTTTAGAGTATTTATATATGAGTATACATAATGTATATTCATATGATAATTTTATTGGATTTATAGAATATTTTCCAATGAACTTTTGAGATTTGTACAAAATACATCAAATTAACGGAAGGTCTTGTGCTGGCCACAGCAGATTTTTTTAAAAAAGCACCAATCATTACTTGATCATTACTCAAGGTTGCTTGGAATTCGTCTCAGGTAAACCTTCTATTAGTAAAGAAACAAGTAGTGACTATGAAACGAAATCTGGTACTTAAGGCATACTCAAGTATGAGTGAAGGCAAAATACTGATTCTGAATATAAACACATAAATAAAATGACCGAAAAACACCGATTTAGTGATGTTTCTGATCATGAAATAAATCAAAAACTTTTAGAAACCACTTTTGGAAACACCGTAATTAATAATCACTCGGTATGAAGGCGATTCTTTATATTCATTTTGCTTTGCCAAAGTTATGTTCTAGTTGTCAAAACAGACTTGCCAACTGCACCGTGTAAATGAATGAAGCTAGTTAATTACAACAGTAGATGGCGACACAGTAGCAAGACAATTGTTTGAAACAAATTTGTAGATCAAAAAATAATCTAATTAATATAATTCGAGAGTTCAATAAATTAGAAAATAATTCTCCAGTTTCTTTCTCAAACCTGTTTTCGAAAAATCTGTCAAATTATTTTCAATTTATTCTCACTCTCTTGTTATATTACAACTGACAATTTTCCGCTGAAATGGAATTTGCGCTATCAATAGTGAAGTCATGTCAGTCGGGTATATCTTGAAACTTTCTGTAACTCTGACTTCCACCTTCTCCATCGAGAAAATAAAGACAAAATGTCTGTTTTAGATCAGTAGAAAGCTATCCGATTCCGATTCGAACAATTTGTACTAATGCATGTTGAGTGTGGATCGAGTGTCAATGCAATTGAAACACCACTCTCTCACGCATGTCAGAATATTATTGCGGGAATATATTCCATTTAAAATTGTGAGTTAATTTATAAAATGGCTTAAAAATAATTACGTGTCGTGTCACAGAAATGATGACGCTGCAGAACAAGATATTATTTCTAAATTAAAACAGTTTAATAACTATTGCGTTTCAAATAATAATAATAATAATAATAATAATAATAATAATAATAATAATAATAATAATAAATTGTTTTATAGATATTTACACACCAAGTGAGCTAAGGTAATGTTTATTCATGAGAAGAAGGTTTAGTTAATTTCTTCGAGTGAATAAACATTCTTAGCTCATGTGGTTTGTACAATATTTTAATCAATTTTGACGAAATACTAATAAAAACCATTATAATATTGAATTTTGACAAAATAAAAAACTGATCAGTTAGTAGGCTGAGTATGACAATCGTTGCTGATAGACAAGTTATGTATTTAAAATGCTTTATTGTCATTTGTGCCGTGAAAAATAATGAAAATGGCTGAATGTCTGTTAAATATTATGGTGAGTGTTATTTTCGTACCTGATGTTATTTTAAATGCATTATTTGTTGCAAAGTAAGTTAAAATATTATGAGAGTGATTTAATTTTTTTTTTTTAATTCACATGTGAAAAAAGTGTTAGGTACTTATAGTTATTGCTATGGAGTTAATTATGACAGTTTAAAACGTCAAAATTGAATACAAACATTTAAAATATCCTCTTTCGAAATGCTTTCAAATTAATTTCTAGTACCTATCTTAAAAACTGCCAATGCTATCAAACTAATTGTAGGGGGTATTAAAAACAGTCAAATTAATTTCTGACTGATTTAAAAACTGTCTAAGCTGTCAAATTGTAAATTATGATACGAAAATGCTCTCTAGTGAATTCCATATTTTGAAAGTAGTCATGAAAGCGATGATTGAAATGTTAATATGTATAATTATTCAATTTTGACGTTTTAAACTGTCATTATTAACTCCATAGCAACAACTATAAGTAACATTTTATTCACAAGTAAATAAAAAAATTTTAAATCCCTCTCACAAATTTTTTAACTCACTCTGCAACAAATAATGCATTTAAAATAACATCAGGCACGAAAATAACACACCACAGTATTTATTAGATATTATCAGTCATTTTCATTATTTTTCACGACACAAAAGACAAAGTGTATTTAACAGACGTAAAAAATATATTCTTCAATAATGATGATAATTTATTTCAATGGCATATAAAAAATATGTTTTAACATTTTATTATACAGGTATCTCTATAATTACGAATAGTCTATGTCTATATTTTATTGATTTGTAATAACAGTAAAACTAATAAAATAAGTTATTTATCTATGCATTATTTCGATAAATATGATTATTTTATTATAACTAATTTATTAGTTATTTCTAACAATATATTTTTTGTTTTCTCCATTTGTACTTCCTTGTACAAAGTAAAGAAAATATTGTAATCGTGAAAAATTTCGATTTTCAAATATCAGTGGATATATCCATTTTGACCATCCCTGAATCCATTTTGACCAATGTCATCGTGACGTATGTACGTAAGTACGTATCTCGCATAGTCGTATAACTCAAAAATGGTAAGCCGTAGAAAGTTAAAATTTTGAATTTAGGATTGTTATAACATCTACTTATGCACTTTTCTTTTTGGTCATTACACAAATGCCGGAAGTGATACTTTACTTTAAGTCTGTAATACATTTTAATGAGAAACTATATTAAAATATAGGTAATCCAAAACTTTGTAAAATTGGAATATGATTTTTATATCAATGGGAATAACATAACAGATTTTGGTTAAAATGGGATAACTGGAAGTGATACATTACCTGAAGCTCTTAACAGTTTTTCTTAAAAGTAGTGGTTTTATTTCGATTTTAGAAATAAATGCTTCAAATAACAGTTATAGGGCCGGTATTATAAACGTTTAGTTAAAAATGCAATCCGAGTTTTTGGCGGCAATGATTTAAATGTTATATGAACATGGAAATTGATTCGTATTTGTTCATTTTATTAAATTTACAAAGGAACTAATTTTTAGTTAAAAATGCAATCCGAGTTTTTGGCGGCGATGATTTAAATGTTACATGAACATGGAAATTGATTCGTATTTGTTCATTTTATTAAATTTACGAAGGAACTAATTTTAACTGGATGTTTATAATAATACCGGCCCTTAGAGAATTAAGTTCTGCGTCTAGCACATCAAGTATAATTAAATTAGCCCTTTGAATAACCGAGATATATAAATTTAAAAATTATAAGCTTTTTGGTTTTTATAATTAAGTTTGCTATGGATGTGTAACTGTGTATACTTTAATAGGCGGAGAAGGAAGTCATATGGTGTCCACATCAGATATTTTTTCTTTTTCCAGTGATAAAGGATTTTACATTTCTACGTAGAGAAAATTAAGTCTTCTTTATTTTAATTCTGAATATATTGTCGGTAGTATATAAAATGTAGGTAAATAAAAGCAAATACGAGAACAGTTATAAAGAACTATTTTGTCATGAATATTGCATATTTTAATAGGAAAAAAATAAATGACGAATTATGATTTTATCAGAGGTGCATCTAATTTTTGATATTTTCACGTCGGCAGTTAAAAATGGAAAACAGTGTTAAAATTTATTTAATTCAAATTTAATTAAAATTTTAATCTCCATTGTATAATTTCTACGGCGACCAAAATATTCTAACCATAACCCACACAACAAACTTTACCCAAACATAGGAGAATCTCGCATTTGGGTCTAGGATCCAACTTCAAGTTGAATGTAATTAAATTCTCTCTTCCCGTAACTTCCTTCTTGGCTTCCACAAGGGCAACAGGGACAACTCAGTCCTACCAACTTTAAATTACGTTATTTAGTTACAGCATTGCCAAATTAATATGAACACGCACACGTGCTGGTACTGGTACCAAACCAACGTGATATCAGCTGCTGATTTCTATAGATGTTTGTATCTAATGGAAGAGGGTGAATTTGGTGACAAGATAGTAACTATATTAATTTGTTTTGTTAATATGATAGTAATGTTAGGTATATGTATAATAACGCTTAGAATTTCAAATTCAATCATAATGGTAGCTAATCCATTATAATGCTATCAATAGGGTGTTCAAAGAAAAGAGGTCACGGTTACGGATTTAAGAGTGAATAATATATCTCAAAACAATAAAAAAAGTTCATATAAACATACAGGATGTCTCACAACTCGCGCCCCAGAGCGAATAAGGAAACACGAGACTGCACTCGGATGTGTAATTTTGAAGAAAAAAAAATCTAGTTTAAAAGATATTAGAGAAAAGACGTCTTAAAATTGACCAATCAGAGACCTACACCTTTAACGTGTGTTTGCCGTAATTTTACGTTACTATGGTTTTATATAAATCAAATCTTCTTTTAAATGTGTGGGCGACTGTAGTTTTCGAAAAATGTCAGTGTCAAATTAAATTTGACAAAGTGAATAAAAAAAGGCAAATTCTTACCATGTATTTAGCCGCTGATTACTTAGAAATGATTATAATTTTCGGAGAATGTGGACAATAATATTTTCGTTTAACACATTTTATACAGCTGCTACAACACGTTGCACTGTACGATATAAATGATGATCTCTTCGCTAACCTAAATTTGTTGACAGTGAAAAGTCCACTCTAAAGTATCAAAATTACAGTAAGTCAAACAAATTTTGTAACTCACTAGTAGTATTTTTAAAACCTAGCAACCAGTTTTATTTTAAAATATCATCACACCTCAAGATATCCTTCCGGGATTGGTGGATTAAAAAGTCTTGTAACTCCGTTATGCAAGCAGCTGCAAATTATTTTCTTCTATTTGTTGGCAACCTATTGTCGTCGGCAAGTGTCAGTTTCGTCTGGGGCGCGAGTTGTGAGACATTCTGTATATCCGGAAATGCCTAGTTTCAGAGCTATAGCGATTTTAATATTTTATTTCTGTCATATACAACTCATACTTTTAAAATTACAATAAAATCTTATATGTTGGTATGTATTTAAATTAATAAAAATTAAATAGCGGGAGGTTTTGTGTTGCCCACATCAGATTTTTACCTCTCGCTAAGAGAGGTATTGGAATCATGCTAAAATTCGCATATCCAGATTTTAGTGGATAAGCACATTGTAAGGTCCCTATAATCCGATTATAACATTTTTACCATGATGTCCGTGCGTGCGTGTGTGTGTGTGTGTATGTGTGGATATTGGAAACACGGTTTCTCAAATACTATAAGACTGCAGTTTCCTCAATCTGACAATCCTGGGAAGAGCTGATTAGATTTTGGTAACAACCGGAACAGTTTCTTTTAAAAAAAAAATTAAATATTATTTTTCGAAAATTTCTATTATTACTATTATTGAAGAACATAAAATTCAACATTTGATACATTTAAAATTTTTATTATATCTTGTATAGATTTAGAGATAAAGGCACTGTAATATATAGATAATCTAATCGCAGAGGCCAAGGCACTAAGGAAACCAGTTGACAAATTCAAGTGTTTATAACATAGTTTTTAAATGATAGATGTCAGTGTCAAAAATCAACAGTTTTAGTGACATTCTGAAAGCTTTTTCTGGGAAGTACATTTAATCTTTCTTATTGTTTTATTAATTAAATATTTAATATTGTAGGTACAATGCATATATCCATCAGAAATACCGCCAATCTTGCTAATGAATTGGAAGAATCTCTGGCATTTAGGAAATTCCTCATACAATGAAAAATAGATATAATTAGAATTGTATGTGTGCAGAAGACATGTTAAATACAATAAAAAACATTATTTGGGTAAAGTTCTGTAATTTTTTTTGCTATAAAACGCGGGTTCGATAGCGAATTGCAATACAATACAATACTTCTTATACAACATAAAATGGAAATGGCGAGAGGTCTTGTGCTGGCCACAACAGATTTTTTATTTTTTATTAAATGTAAAGAAAAGTTCTTCATTTTATGTTAAGCACACTTCAAACGTAAACGAAATACAATCATCAAAACAGAAATAAAATTTTCATAACTTATAAAAACCTCATTCTTTTTATTCGCCATTCCCTTTCAAAAGAATTCTTTATTGTCGAAATTAATGAATTCCCATTATTGTTTCAGACTTTTTTCATCATGGAGGCTTCATTACTTCATCTCTCTCGTATTTCCCGCCGTTTGAATTCGGAAGTCGCCTGCAGCAATATATGACGCTTCATCCGCCATCTTGCCACGAAACAAAAGAAACCAACAGCCACAAAAACACAACAAGAATGGCGCGAATGCGAATATATCTCGCGAGATTGTGTTGTGAGAGTGAGAGAGATCGCCTATAGTGAGGTGTGTGTGAGTGACAAGGATAGACATGGGGTGCGGACAGAGCAAGATCAACATCTACCCCCGCAAGGGCAAGGGGAAAAACAGTGCCAAGAAAAGTGGTAAGAGAGGTTATATAACCTAACCTAACAAGTAGAGTGGATGTTTATTTATTTAACGGAATTGCGGATGTGATGTATTGAATTCGAGCGCCGAGCGGGAATTGTGATTTTTTCTGTTTTTTGAGGATATCAATGTTGATGTAAAATATATCTTCAATATTGCAGAGGATCTGTTATTTTTGACGCAGATAAAAAGATAATATGATAAGCATATGGGAAAAAGAATTAGGTCAAGTTAATTTGGGCGTCGTCAGAGGGAGGGCAAGAAGGGGCAGTTGCTCCTCCTACCCTGGGCCAAGAAAATATCTAATGTTTTATTTCTACCATTAATTAATTTCATTGTTATATTTTTAATATATCTTTCTGAACTTAATATTGACTGAATAAATACTTCAAAAAACTTGATTACAACAATGATAAAATTGATTGCAACAATGGCATTGTTTGATCACATCAACTATGACTTTTTTTTTACTTTATTAACTTTTAACATAAGTTTTGACAATTGTTCAGCAAAAGTATGTGGTATCTATGGTTACCCCAACGAGCTATAAGTAAATATAGAGTGGCGGATGAGCGCTGCTGGCCGTACACACTTGGACGCCATGTCTACTATAACCTGCCAGGCAGGTTGCAGCCTACCAGTAATATTTCTGAATTATTTTTAACGAAATAATTTACTTTTTATGTTAGAATTATAAATATAAATAATGCAATTTGTGGCGAAAAGTTTTATTCTGACATATATCATATTTCGAAATAAATAAATAAATTAATACATATTTAGTTTCACAGATATATAATATGGATGATGTGAAACTATTGATAAATTAATATAATTTAAAAATTTTTACTGTGAATCCTTATTTTGTTATAATATTTTACGATTATAAATAATAATTAATATGAAAAATGTAACTGCATTAATACAATATATTGAAAAAGTAGCAAGGTAGGTAGATAGTTACATAAAAACGAAAATAGTGAAAATTAAATTATATATTTTATTATGACAATAATAACATATAAAAAATATAACATATAAAATACAATAACAAAAACATATTCTTTAAATAAAATAAAATTGTGAAAATAATCACTACATATATGAAATAGAAAATAATGTTTTTATTGACCTTTAAATGTGATTGTTTTGGTCAAAAATTGTCGAATGTTAGTTCCTTGAATATCTGTAGAAACAGTCCTACTATTTACACAAAAAATTGATTACCTATAATAACTGTTCTTGTATTTATTTTAATTACAACAGAAATTTTTGTTTCAATAAAGAAAATTTGATTGTAATAATAAATATTAGTAATTCCATAAAAAATAAATTGATTATATTCGTTGTTGGATTTAGGCGAGAAACTATTATCAGACTACAGGCGGTAAAATCGTAAATCCGTCGCTAATTAAAACTTTGAGTTAAAATTTTTGAATATAAAATTTACCTGTGAAACGACTTGCAACTATTTCTAATTTGTCTGTTTCCACACTGAGGAACAACACACTTTGCGGGCATTTTTAATAAATAGTGCAATAAGCGCTGAGAAAAACAACGTATAGTGTCTGAGCTGAGCGCTCAGTTATAGTAATGGCCGACGACCTAAGCATTCAACTGTGTACGGGTAAAGTACGCGTTCAGCATGCGATGCGCCACTCTATATTTACTTATAGCTCGTTGGGTTACCCACTAATAATTGGAGTCATATAAAATCGTTTAGTAATAAAAAATCACATAGTAATAGGAGTCAATAATGAATGATTTTCTATACATTGTTGTTACTAATGTTAAAACTTTGTTAATTTATATAAAATAAATAAATAAATATATCATCACGACATATTACCCATTTCAGGGTGTGCCAGTATCTACAACACATGTAGACATCGGTAATTTATTTGTTTCAATTTCATGATAATCGCAAATTTTTGGGATGATGTTCGACATTTTCATACCTAATTTCTGTCGCTACAAACTATGCAAAATTAATTTTGCTTATTGATTCAGATGCAGAATTTTATAATCTAAAGTCTTTAATAGACACTTACAGAATTGACGTCATATGCAAGAGAGAGAGAGTTAGAAGATCATGCGTCCAAACAAACCTCCCCTCGTTGTCTTACGTCCCGCTCCAAGATTCTGTCTATCATTATGTTTGCATCTGTTATTCAGTGTTAACCTAATTCTTTGTGATTTGTTCGTTGTGTTCAATAAATATGAGTTTAAAGCCACAAGATGTGCGTGAGGCAACTTTTTTTGTTTGATAATATTGAAGATCACTCGATTATTCAACAAAAACGATGGCTGGAGTTTAGAATTCCTTGGCTGATGACAGGACAGGTCTTTGTTTGGATGTGGTAACCATAGCAACCTTTAGTTCTATGCTTTCCCGCTAGATGCGCTCTTGCCTATTGAAACTTTTTTACCTAAAATAATTTTACATGTTGAAGTCCTATCAAGAGTCCTATGTTTGGGAATTCCAGTTCACCACCCTGTAGATCTTTCAGAACTTATCACATTTTCAGAGTTTAATACTTGATTGATAATTAATATCAGCTAAAATTTAATTAATATTTTATCAATCCTACAGCCAACATTTTTTCTCATAAAAAAATTAATTAGTACTTTTTTCCATTACAAACAAATTTCACTTTTAAATTATTATAACATCCAAAAATTACACAAAACAAAAACTCGTTATCCATTCCAAAATACAAACGAACATCCTGAAGCCTTTGCTTAAATTATTGACAAATAAAAATACACACGCTACGCGTCTGAAACATACGCCTGCCGGCGAATGTAGAGGAGATGAAATGACGAATTAGCGATGAAACAAACGAAGTGATGAACAAATGAGGGACTACAGTCGGCCAATCCAAGGGTGACTTTGATCGTGGTAACAGTAAAGATTAAAATGAGGATTTGTTTTATACAACAGAAAGGGTATATTTCCGTAGTTATCAGAAGGGATGATATACGAATTTAGGTTATAAAAACATGGCTTCATTTTTGTCGAACAATTTTATATAAATAAATGTGCCATCAGATTTTTTTTTTAACCGGTTCAATACGAGGATCTCGAAAACTGTAAAAGTTACGACTTTGGTCTTCGACGTACTTAATAAAACTGATTTACATACATACATACATAAAATCACGCATTTCCCACTTAGTGGGTTAGCAAAAACCCGAAAATAATAAAACTGATTTTAGTTAATTTTTCTTTCTCAGTTACATAATTTCTGAAATATCAGTAATCGAATTTTTTTTCACGTTACATTAAGTACATATAAGTGGTAAATTAAAATTTTATATACCTAGCAATTTATCTAGCGGCATTGCTGTGAAAATTTTGCCAGAATAAAATTTAAGGCTCATTCGTAGCTACGAAAATAAGAAATATAAATAAAATTATAAATAAGACTTTATAGTTGGTGTTCAACTGTTATTAAATATATTCATAATTACCGAGCAATAATATCAACTTTAAATAAAATCACTAGCACTGTTCGAAATCGTATAAACGAACCTTTGTCTTAAGACAGCTTTTTAAAATAATATCTAATTTGAATTTTTTTATAACAGGACTATAAACAAAAGTGAAAAGATAAAAATAACGGCCGGCCGTTATTTATTATAAGAGTCGCCTACAATTAAGGATCAAGTGTTCCTAGCAAAATAACAGCATCTTGAAGAACAGTTGTCAAGGAGAATTTATAAATCAAAAAATTTTTTATGGCCAACATAAGACCTTCCGTTAATTAGATGTATTTCGTACAAATCCCATTCATTGGAAAAGATTCTATATATCCAGTAAAATTGTAACACGAATATAATACAATTTTTTACAAATTCCATACAGAAAGTTCCTTGGAAAATATTCTACAAATCCAATAAAATTATCACATGTATATACATTATGTATACTCATATATAAATACTCTAAAAATGCGTACACTTACGTAACATTCTCTTTACAATAAAATAATATTACTACCAAGTTTATATCTCTACCCATTTTTGAATTATTGTCCCAAAAGTCAATATACCCCACATTTAGATAAAAACCTCAGAATTTTTAAAAATCTAATTTTTATGTATCTAGATACTTCTCAGTACGCTGATTCCAAATTTTGAAACCGCAGGTCGATATCTCGTTTCGTTCTCGAGATATGTAGATTCAAAATTTTGCTCAAAACAGCCCATTTTTGGGTAATAACCCAAAAATGGGTCGAGATATGAATTTGGCGACAACACCATTCGATTCTACGGGCAAAATTACATAAGTACACCAATTTTCAGAATTTTTGAACACCGCATACAATCTCTAAAGCAAAATAACTGAAAATGGCTAAAAATCGCAAAAATCTAAGGTCTACCCCTTACGATTTTTTCAGATTTTGGCCATTTTCAGGGGTTTTCAAGCTTTTATTCATAAAAAATGAACCGGTTAGACAAAAATTATGAAAATTGCTATACTTATGTATTTTTGTCCGTAGAATTGAATGGTGATGTCAACAAATTCATATCTCGACCCATTTTTGGGTTATTACCCAAAAATGGGCAGTTTTGAGCAAAACTTTGAATCTAAATATCTCGAGAACGAAACGAGATATCGACTTGCGGTTTCAAAATTTGGAATCAGCGCATTGGGAAGTATCTAAATACATAATAATTAGATTTTTGAAAATTTTGAAGTTTTTATCTAAATGTGGGGTGTATTGACTTTTGGGGCAATAATTCAAAAATGGGTAGAGATATAAACTTGGTTTTTATCGGAATCGATATATTATTATAATGATTGTGAATAAATATTTTTTCTGGTTAGTAGAAAAACATTATTTTTCTGCTACATACTATAAATTCTATACTTTTTTAAAACATTAAACAACTTTTGTGTACAATACAAACAAATATACATAAATTCACAACGAAACATCGACCAATAATTCAATAGAATATCTTTTTCTCTTCCTCAAAACAAATAAGTCGTTTATTATGAAAACAATAAGAGAGATATGAAATATTTAACTAATTCTAAATACACAAAACAAAGTTTACGGCTGTGCTTCACCGAAAATGTTTATTTTGTCTTTTACGATTCATTTTCCGACACTTTACGAGCCAGCATGCATTTAATACTCCGCTATTAAAGACGAAAACAATTGCTTTCATTGTTTTGTGTATACTTATAACTTATCTAACAAAAACATCTGCCAAACACAAGGCACAATCAGTGGAGTGGTGCAATTAATTCTCGATACTATTCATGTCATTCCAATACAACACATACAACGCCAATATGGAATGAGACATTTGAACATTAGAAGATAAAGGCGGATGCACAATAGTCCGGGAAGGAGAACAAGAACACTTATAACCTCACTTTTAGCTGCCAAACAAATTTAAAAAGACACGCAGAATACAAATCTACTTATAACTCATTTTTAGAAATTGAAAGATATATGAGATATTACTAGGAAACTTTTAAATTACAAAAAATCCACTGGAGGATTATACTTTTGACGTCATGCGCAAGAAAGAGAGAGCTGGTGTAAAAATTGAGATGGAAGATCATAATATACCCAAGTCATTCAAGCAGCCAATGCACGTCATCAGTTAGTGTAAAAACCTTAATGCATTAAAATCACTAATAGTGAAAAATGAAATAAATTTTAATCATTTTTAACCGTCAAAAAGTGTATGGCCTTATATAATTATTATTAAGATGAATAGTAGAGTTCATTACTTATCGTATATGACATGAATAATATATTAATAACGTACATCAACGTCATATTATTCGTATAATTGTTGCTATAATTGGCAACATTGATAATTTGTATATTCATACTGTCAAAGTTATTATTTGAAAAATAATTGTATCGTGTTTGAAACATTTTTGTGCGTTGTAAAGGTCTATTTATAATAAAGTAATGTTAAACGCAATGCAACGACACAACGTGACCGTTAACGCAAACACAAAATCTGTGAATCTGCCAAAGAAAGCACTTCTAATCAATCAGAAGAATTCGGTATATTTCTTTGAAATTTGGCTCACTTTTATTTATTGTCTTTATATGGCATACATACGTATAAATAAGGTTAGTACTATAAAATAATTTAAAGAGAAATGAACAGTGACTAAAATATAGTATTTATTTTGTAGATGTGACAGTTCATGACCATGTCGATAATATAGATTGCAATCTGTATAACTCTTTTCATAAAGATTCTAAAACCGCTGCAAACGTAGCAGTACATGACGTCACACATCTAGTTACTAAAATTCAATTTTTATTAATGACGCATTGGCTGCTTGAATGATTTGGGTATACATAAGTATTGTATTGCACTTCGCTTTCGAACCGTCGTTTTATAACAAAATATTACAGAAATTTACCCAAATATTGTTTTTTATTGTATTTAACATGTCTTCTGCACACATATAATTCTAATTATATGTATTTTTCATTGTATGAGGAAATGTCACAAATTCTTCCAATTCATTAACCAGATTGGCGGTATTTCTGATGGATATATGCATTTTACCACAATTTTACCTATAATTTCAAATATTTAATTAATAAAACAATAAGAAAGATTAAATATTCTTCCCAAAAAAGCTATCAGAATGTCACTAAAACTGTTGATTTTTGACACTGACATATGTCATTTACAAACTATGTTATAAACATTGGAATTTGTCAACTGGTTTCCTTAGTGCCTTAGCCTCTGCGATTAGTTTACTCTATATATTATAGTGTGTTTATCTCTAAATCTATATAAGAGATAGTAAAAATTTTAAGTGTATTAGATGGAGAATTTTATGTTCTTCAATATTTAATTAAAAAAACTCCCAATAATTTATATTTAGAAGAATTTTTCTAAGAAACTACTACTTCCGGTTGTTCAATTGTTACCAAAAGCTCTTCCCAGGAATGTCAGATTGAGGAAACTGCAGTTAAATATTTTTTAAGTCTTATAGTTTTTGAGGAATTGTGTCTACAACATCCATACATACATACATACACACACACACACACACACACACACACACACACACACACACATACATACACTCACACAGACAATTTTAAAAATGTTATAATCGGATTCTAGGGACCTTAAATCGTACTTATTCAATAAAATCTGGATATGCGAATTTTAGCATGAATCCAATACCTCTCTTCGCGAGAGACTTCCTAAATGTCAAATAAAAATAATGCCGCTGAATTTTTTTGTTACATCTGTTTAAGAATTAGTTCCACATTCTCTCGTCTCTGCAAATATGAAATATTTCTATCGTACTCAGGTCTTATTTCCGCAAACCCAAACTTATTTATATTTCATTATTCGCTCCCCTCATCTGTTTAAAATATTCATCTTTCCCCGTCATTACTTCCACCGCCTAATAATAGTAATAATTCACCACCTCACTACTCGTATATAATTTGATACATTTCCCTGTTCATGTTAGTATTTACCATCTTCCTACTATAATAATGTATGTCTACCACTTCCTGTGTGGGAAGGCATGTATTTGTATTTACGACACTATTGATTGGATTCTCGCTAGATTCCATTTCCTCCCTCAAGTAGCCGACAGGGAAGGTGTCGTCCGATGACGTGGACAGGTTAACTTCAAGGGAGTCTCCAGTTGTAGGGCTTCGGATTCGAGGTTAAGTTACATAAAGGTGAAATGTTTGCTTGAAAAGTGGAAGTGGATTCTTGGCTTTCAAGATTGGTTTGGGATATTAAATAAATAAAGGGCAAAATAAAAATAAACTTACACCTAGTCAATTTCTAAATAAATATTTGGACATATTCACTTGCAATTTTTCTAAACATACATAACCTAACACAAAATTCACGCTTGCTAGTTTTATGCGATCATCGACCTTTAAACTAATAGACGCACCATACGAGCCAAACGGTGCAGACAGTATCACTATCCTTCAACAGTACGGAAGTTAAGAAAACGCGGGAAAATAAAAAAATGATTTGTCCCTAACTTGTTATACTTGGTGCATAATCGCTAACAACCCGATTCACAAAAAAGTTTAAGCTAATCCTCATTTTTGGATTAGTGAATTCTATTCTATTCCGGTATTTAAAATATAATTTTCATGATATTATGAATAAAAGTAGATACTAGGAATAGATAAGACTATATTTTAAGTTAGAAACTGTCAAAATTAGAGTAGAATTCGCTAATCCAAAAATGAGGATTAGCTTAAACCTTTTTGTGAATCGGGCTGTAAGAGTATAAATTTAATTTTTTTGTGCATATTTAGTTTTATTATATATTTCTAATACAATATATTATTTATAGAGGACAAGTAATAATTAATAAAAACTTACATATGAAATGACGAAGCTGAACCGCGTAGGTACGTACTGCTGGCTGCACGAAATACACCATTTCTCCATTATTTTGTCGCATACACACCTCACAACACATATACGTATGTGTTGACAGAAATAATTGTAAATGTTTTCCAAAAAAGTAAATAATACACAAATATTCACGAAACGTCAAATGTAGATTTTGACAACTATTTAGTGATAGAGAGCGATGTATAGAGGTTTACATATGTCTGAAAAAGATGTACAATGAGTACGAACGTATGCGCAGTATACTTTAACTGAGAACTTCCATACTGTTGAAGGACAGAATACATATTTCTATCCTTTTATGTAGGAGCATTTTTCTAACAATAAAAGAATAGGAGATACTTGGTCCATTAGTTTAAAGGTCGATGTATGCGATAGACCATTCCAGAATGACGTCACCTGCTCTCCACAGGAGTGATTTTAACCTGACTTTTGAATATTTTTAAAAATTATGTAATTATATATCTTATGATAAATATCGAGAAATTTTGATTTTGATACAATTCATTTATAAAATTAAACCATAAATTTTTCCATCATTGAATAAATTATGTTTGAAATTTATTTTTGACAGCTGCCCCTCGCGAAATTCATTTGTTCTAGATTGATCTATACATAGGTTGGTTGGATTATGTTAATATATTTAAGAAAATAATAAAATTGTGTGTCGCACGTCCAAAATGAAAACTTAAATGGTTGACATTTGAATCGTACAGCAATTCCATCTCATGGCTGCTCCCGTAAGCTTTATAAATTTAAATATTTAATGCCCATTTGCACCAACAAGACTTAAATTTTAAGCTAGGCTTAAATTTTAAGCTAGGCTTAAATAAAAAAATGCAAATCGAATTTTTGACAGCAATATATTATAGTTCATTTGATATTTCATTTCGATGCAATATTGTCAATTTAAGCCGAGTTTAATATTTAAGATGCGTTGGTGCAAACGGCCGTAAGTATGCTGGGCTATATTAATTAAGAATTATGACTTACAACTACTTACCTTTCGTTGACTTTGGGCTGGAGACACCAAGATTTTCGTCCCTGTAACAAACAAATTTATACTCGTATACAGGGTGACAAAAAATAAGTGTCTCAAAGTATGAGGGCATATAGTACTGACCAAAATGAGTAAAAAAAAATTAATCAATATGGGTCCGATCTTCAACTGTTTTCGAGAAAGAGGCCATTTTGTATTAGAATTGAAGAGAAACTGACTAAGATAGTGGTCGAACAAAATTTTGTCTATGCCAGTAAATAGACTATAAAAATACAATAACATATTATGTGAAACATTTTTTTCAGTTTCTAATAGTTACGAAGTTATTTGAAAACTAAATATTGGCTAAGGGCGCCACAACTTTTGTCTTAGTACAATTATTCGATTTTTTGTGAAAAACAAAAACCCATCTAAGACGAGCTCTGAAAGGTAAACAAAATGTCTCATTTAATCAAAGTCGTAACTCTTACAGTTTTCGAGATAGAAGAGGTAAACACCAAAAAAACTCATTTTTCATTGCCTTTTATCTCGGAAACTATAGAAGATCGGACCCTTGTTGATTAAACTTTTTTTACTCGTTTTGGTCAGTACTGTATGCCCTCATAATTTGGAACACTTATTTTTTAACACCCTCTATGTATAGATTATCAATATTTACAAATTACAATATAAAGCGGTAGTTATCCCAAAAATTATAAGTACTATGTATTTTATTTTAAGACCCGCCAGAAGTATACAATATTTAGATGTCTAATTTAGTGGAGTCGGTTATTATCAGCTATAATATCCCGAGGACATAGATAACTACGTAATAATTTTATGACAGTTACCGAAAGCGCGTTGCTTGGTAACAGCCCGACGCCGAAGGCGGAGGTGGTGTTACCTAAAAGCAACGTGCTTGAGGAAGTGTGATAAAATTATAAGTATTTATCAATGATCGAGGGGTATTCGGTGAGAAATTTTTTTGCAGTTTTAACATTAAATTTGCCTAAAATTTATATTTCACAGAATTTTTGTGTCTAACATAGCCCAGTAGATGTCACTAGTAGCTATGAACGTGAATGTATCTATGAATATGTTCAGTGTGAAGTGTGCAATAAGAATGAGATCTCTTTAAGTGAGACCAAAGAGAAGAAGATAAGACATACAAAAGTTTTAGTTTTTTATTTAATACAGTATTTTTTGATGTGTTTTCTTCTATAATTTTGTTGATTAAATTATCATTTTCATTGACAGCGTGAAAATGACATTTTTAAATTAAAACAATTAATCTTTAATTATATGTCAAAAACTGTTTGTTACTTAGCAACTTAGTGACATAAGTGATAATTGTCTTAGGATAATTATCAGTGTAAGTTTGTTTTGATTGGTTACTTTCGCACACGTGGTCAGCAATAAAAGAATTCAATTGGATAATTTTTTAACCAAAAAATTTTCAATTATATTTATTAGCCAGACTCTATTACACATATTATATATTTTATAATAACCCATAATTGCTTTTCTAACCCCCAAAAACGTGATTTATCGAGTGCGATCCTCTTTTATCTCTCTTAATCCCACCATTAATCTCCCAAACCAGAACAAATACCTTCATCCGTCTAATAAATAATTCCTATCCAATATCCCGTGTCTTACGACTTGTTACCTCCGTTGAAAATGCATCTATGCATTTCTGATGTACTAACCATGAATCAGATGAGAATAGCTTCGTACTCCTGCCACAAGTTTCGTTCCAGTGACGTGCTAGTGAGGCACATCGTGATAGGACGTGAAGTGAGTAATGGAACAAGAATTGAGTTGAGCACTGGTTAGGACGCAGGACAAGATGGTGGGATAAATGGATGACCAAAGTGACAATGGACTTAAAGGTTTGTAAAAGGTTACAAGATTTTTATGAACTGCCACAGTACCAATAAATACAGGACACAAGGGTTGATTTTAAACGTAGAAAGGATTTTTTTTTATAAACATGCTCGGTAGTGTTTCAAGAAATCTTGTCTTTAATTTCAAGACGAGAAATAAATAACTTCTTGTCTTGCTTATTTCTTGACGGCCCATCAAGATTTTTTTGAAATTTCTTGAAATTCGGCGCGTGATGAAATTTGTGTTAGTTAGGACAAGGAAACAGACAGATTATTTTTATTTTAATAATTTGTTGTTATTTGTGGAAATAATTAAATAAAAAGATTGGCGTCCTGAAAAACTATCCCCCACTCCTGTGACGTAGAAGCACATACATTACATCATTAATAGCCAATAGAAAAATAGTTTTTCCATCACCTACGTTTATTCATATTATTTATATAAATAAACGTAGGCTAAAATTTGTCACATGTTAATAACAAAATCTTTTAATTTGACATTTGACGCTGACATTGCTCATTGTAAACGAATAATAAAGTAATAATGGCTAATGCAAATTACACTCAAGCTAAGTCGGACAATTTACCGAAGGTCGATAGCTGGATGATGGCTGAATTTATATCAGAACGATTGTTTTACTGCTACCGAAATAAGGGGTGTTAAAGAGTTGAGGTAAAATAAAATATAAAAACTGAATTTACTATATAAATTGATAATATATTTTACTTTAAAGTTCTGGTCGTGATTCTTACATTGAATCTGCTATAGGACATGTCGAGATGTAAAGATTGCCCTGAACATAAAGTGAAGCTACAAAAATACACTGTTATCGAGAAGGTGGATGAAAGTTGAAATGATCTTCACAAACATTAAGACACGATTTTTCTGACAAATTATCAGCTCTTCAACCTACTGCTTCTATCCACAATTTTCATTTCTTCGCATCTTTTGTAAAATTTATAAACTCTATAGTAGGTTTGTTCCTAACAGTAACAGTATTTTTGTAAGAAGGCACAATACAGTATCGTAAATTACTCATTTTATTTTGAACTTTTTATTACCTACATATTATACAACTTGAACCAATCTAAAAATTTGACACTTGTTTGACAACTTTGACAATACACTTGACACCTTAGAACCGCTGAAGATGTATGTACTCTGACGTCACATTCTGTTTCAGATCACGTGACTTAATCAAAATTTTATCCAAATTTCAAAAATTAATATTGTAAAATATCTAAAGGATATTTCGTGATATTTTCAAATTTGAGGCCCTTTAAAGAACAATATCTTTTAAAATTTAATACTTAGAAGTCATATAAAAATTCTTGCAACAGCCCTATTAAGCAAGAAGGTGTTGCTCAAAAAGTAGTAAATTGTTATTTATATACTATGTTCTTGTAAGTGTACCAGTTCTAATGTTGAGCAGTGTATCTTAATATATAGGGATTTGCAGCTCAGCGGTACACCGTCTAGCGGGCTATAAGCGAACTAGCCTAACAGAGTAACAGACATTACGCTATCTTACCATCCTTTACACTTTTGCGTGAGACTTGTGAATTTTGAATATTTCTGAAGTTAATTACATAAAAATCATGGCAAATAGGTATTGTTGTGTACCGCAGTGTAATTCGTGGGACAAAAGAAACCCTAATTTAAGCTTCCATCACTTTCCCTCGGATAAAGAAACTGTCAAAGTTAAATCTACTTTTGGGGGTTATAAAACACTTAATAGAAAAAAAGCTTGGATTAATAGTTTAAAATAGGGAAAAAAGTAAGTGCCTGTATGGTAGTATGCTCCTTGCATTTCGTAGAAGATGACTTTTTCAAAGATAAGTAAATGATGAGTAATTTTATCGCAAAAATCTTATATAATTTTATTTTAGCAACACCGGTCAGTAAAAGAAGAAAATTAAAAATCACTGCAGTACTTTCGGTAAATTTACCAGTACCTAGTTGAGCATGGAAGCTCAAAATTTACATTGGTGCCGTCTATCTCCCAGACCAACAGGGCCGAACGGCTAACAAGAAGAAATCAGTTGCTGCAATTAAATAACGTTCCAATCATAGAACAATTTTGTGAACATATTGACAGTGAAGAAGGAGATGTACATAACGAAGTAGAATTTGAGGCTGCTACTGCGGTACTATCTTTATTAGATAGTAATCCACAATATAAAGGATCAAAAACAGTTCGTGATTTTGAAGTGCAAGTGAACACTGCAAATAAATTAACTCATTGCCATTTTATAAAAAGTGATACTGCAATGACTAATTTCACGGGTTTAAGTAGCCATCAGATGTTTAATGCCATATTAAGCTATGTAAATTTAGTGTATAAAGATACATGTTTACATAAATTATCAATAAAAGAAAGGATAATATTAACATTTGTCAAGTTAAAATGAAATTTAAGTTATTCTATGTTAGGTTATAATTAACAATAAGCATCGGGGGATACTTAAGCATATAAAAAACCATTAAAAAGTTACTATATAAATATTTGTCATTCAACTCGTTCATAATATAATCCTTAGTAATGTCTCTTAGAGTAGTTCCATAACACGCCGCGGTGGCGCTGGAATCTTAAAAATAAATCCCTATAGTTTAATCTATTCCTAGTATCTACCTTTTTTGATAATATTATGAAGATTTAATTTTAAATATCGGCATAGAATAGAATTTACTAATCAAAAAATGAGGATTAGCTCTTTGAGAATCGGGCTGAGAGTGTCTAGATGCATGCATATCTTCGGTGTTTCAGTAAATAATGTTAATTGATGTATATATTTTACAAAAGACAGAAAATAAATTCAGATTCAAAGAGTGATTATAGTGGAAAGCTACATGAAAAGGAGACAACGAGGGTACAATCCGAGAAAGGTAAAAGTGTGCAAATAATTAAAGAAGAAGCACACAAAAATGCAATAAAAAAAATTAGTATATTATAAAATATATGCGTCTCGTAGCAAATCTGACGACCCGAGTTCAATCCCGGCCGACGCCAAAATTATTTCTAATTTTAAATGGCACAAAGTGACCCCATTGGTGCCCTCTCCACACCAGTAATGAGTGCCCGTGTGGTAACGTCTGGTAGACGCCCACACGGTACAAATATGTCATCATCATTAACGATATCTATGTATAAACCAGATTGGCACACTCGGCAATGGGTAATAAGCTGGTGATTTTTATATGTAAGTATATTCCGTATACCCTTCAGAAATACTGCCAATTTTGCAATGAATTGGAAGAATCTGGAACATTTAGAAGAGTCGAAGAATTAGTAAATACAAAAATATCTAAAGAATAGATGTAATTGAAATTCCTTGGGAGTACAACATATCGCACCCCGGCGAGAATAGTGACACAAGTCAAAATTTAGAAATTCTAAGTTCATCAGATAAAATTGGTCAAAAATATGCTTCTAATAATCAGGAATAGTGACATAAATCAAGATTATATTTTTCTAGAGATGGAGCTAATGTCGTTTCGTTTCGAGCTAATGTAAGTAACTTTACATTTGAGAACTGTCTTCTTTAAGTTTTACGCAAAACTATTTTTTGGACTCTTCTCGCCGGGGTGCGATATGTTAAATAGAATATGTACTTATATAGCCTAAAATGGAAATGGCGAGAGATATTTTGCTTGCCACAATAGATTTTTTTGTAAGCAAATACCTCTTTAACAAAAAACATGGAATTCATAAATATTTACAAACAGTCCATTAACTTGTGGGTTTTTTTTATACTTCTGGTTAATTTATACAGAAGTTCTTTAGTATCGTCGTTTTTATGTATTTTATTTTTATTATTTTTACCTACCTCTTCCGTGTAAATAACGGAAGTAATATAACCGAAGTAAATTTTTAAGAGCTTCAGAAGTATGTTTATATAACCTTTTCTCTATCCTTTGATGTAGAATCGATCGTTAAAGTAGTGGCTATACCTATTTACCGATAGCATTGACAGCATGTTTTAGTAACTTTTAATTTTCTTAAGTAATACTTGAAACGAGTTACCTATCTCTTACTGAAAATTCCCTAAAGATAAAAATATCTAATGCAATTTCCCCGACGAACAAAAATTATCCCGCGACAAAAAAATCCTGTCATATAAAAATACAAAAGACAAAAATACCGCTACGTAAAAAAATTACAGTAAAGCAAATTAGGTTAGGTCAGGTTAAGTACACACGGACTTGGTACTTGCATTGTGTTCTTAATAGTTTTGTTTATATTCTTTTATTATTTTAGTATTTTTATACACCAAAACTGTGTCATTTAACGATTTCCTTACACAAGTAGTATTTAGACATATGTATTATTATTTAACATGTTTCCTATTTCGATTCTATTTTTACATTTTCTTACACAGGGTGTTTCAAAACATATGTCGGAAAATAAATGATGGGATTGGTTGGCTAATTATAAGAAAAAAAGTTCCCATTAATATGGTTCCGCAAACGCACCGTTTTCGAGATACATGTAAAAAAAAAATATTTTTTTTATTTTTTGACGATATCTCAGGAACCGTTTGAGATACAAAACTCAGCTTTTGTACACATCTTAGTATTAATATTAGCTACTTAAGCGCTTATTCAATTTTTGTCATGTGCCATTGACGGAGATTTTAGGGTTGCGTGAGGTTTTTATGGCCCTAATTTCTATGACACTTGGGAAATTGGCATTCTGAAAGCACATTGTGAACCGCCAATATTTTCTACACAAAAAAGGTACTCCTAGTCAAAAGCTCTAACGTAAACCGTTTTAGAGAAATACGGTATTTTATGATGGAAAAGAGTCACTAAGACGTAGGTTGGAAGCCTGCGTTACCGTAGGAGGAGGTCATTTTCAACAATTTTTGTGATTTTTCTTGTTTTTTATGTTATTGCTTAGTTTTGTAAAATAAAAGTTCTGTGATCATGTTACTACTTTTTTTCATGCTTTTCATAATAATTTTTTTTACACCCTGTATCTCGAAAACGGTGCATTTGCGGAACCATGTTATTAGGAATCATAAAAGTTATAGTTAAAGTGACGGAAAATATATATAGTGTGGCCAATAGATGGCCATTAAGTACAGAAAAGTGACATTTTAAAATATTGTGAATTATACATATTATATTTATATTTTCAATAATGTAAATAATTAAATTATATGTGTATTTGTAAATTTGTAACTAAAAGTGTTTGGTTAGGTTAAATGCGTTAATAGGAACAAAGTTATTAACATAATTTGTATTAATATGTTTCTCTATACTGAACAACGTACAGTTAAAGTTAGTTACTATTTGCTCGTAGGTTAAAGTTAGTAATTATAAGACCAAACGAATATTTGTAGTCTATTGAAATAATAAGTGTGAAGTTGTTGATTACAACAAAGAATATTTTTCTAATAGCTCAAGAATATTGATTACAAGAAGAAATCCGATAATTTTTATATACTAGCATTTTTCAAAGATGCAAAAAATCAAATGCTTATAATTTACAATTCTTTCAGAAATCTTATTGATTTTTCTTTTTCTTTTCTGCTAAAATTGAATTTCCCTGATTTACTATCACAATTTAGTATAAAAAAGTTAAAGAAATATCCTGCCCAACGGATAATTTTCTGGCTTGATTATCTTGCAAATTATAACTAAAAATTTGTTGATTACAACAAAGGATTTTGATTATAACCTAATAACATTGATTACAAGAATGAATCTAACAAAGAAAATTTCATCAGTATTTTAAAACTAGCTTTTTTCGAAAAATCAAAAGTATAGTTTAAATTTTAAAGCGTGTGTTAATTTGCAAATTTATAGTCTGGAGAGGTGTGGGGGCTTATGGTACATACTTATTATTTGTATGTTTATATTTGTATAATTAGAGATGAATTAATTATGTATAATACCATTGAATAAATAATCTACTAGTAGACTATTTATTCAATGATAACACCTTTATTTGTAATTCATTGGTGAATTTTTAAAGAAATAATATTGCGTTTGCAATTTATATGCTCTTTCATTAATTGTTGATCGAATTTTGTTTAGTTTTCACATAATATGAACTCAAATTTGACGTGCTTGACAATTTTTGTTTATTTAAAAATGACGGAACAAAGGACATGCATTAAAATACAAAATGCAATAAAATGGTGGAAATGTTGGCTTGACAACCAAGATTTCTCACAGCTTCTACAAAAGTTCTGTAACTCGTACTGCATTCTAAATTACTTCAACACATTGAGATTTCTATTGTTATAGGATTCGAATTTTCGATTGGAAGTTAACAAGTTTGTGTAGTAGGGCGGTAGGTCAAATGGATCAAAATCCAATTTAAGTTGTAAGTCACTCACTTGCTCTTGCTTTTATTGGGACAGCTTCAGCTTGGCTTGCATTGCAACGATGAAGTTGTCAGTAAATAGTTTCACAACAAATAGCGACAGAACATAAAATCGTCATGAAAAATAAAGTCCACAAAATAAATTATGAGGGTGGATTGAAAAGTTTGCAACCTAACCCAGAGAGCACTAGGCACACATTTTTACCTCTCGCTAAGAGAGGTATTGGAATCATGCTAAAATTCTCATATCCAGATTTTAGTGGATAAGCGCGTTTTAGGGTCCCTATAATCCGATTGAGTGAGTGCGGGATGTAAGGTAATGGGTGCTCTGGGTACGTTTGCTCGTAACGTAAACGTATCTAGAGAGGCTCGGTTAAGTGTATATAATGGAGTGCTGGTGCCTGCTTTGATGTATGGAAGTGAATGTTGGGCATGGACGAAAAAGCATAAAAGGAGAGTGACTGCCGTGGAAATGAGGTATTTACGTGGTGTTTGTGGGTATACAAGACGGGATCGCGTGAGGAATAATTTGGTGTATAAAGAATGTATGGTTAGGAAGAATGTTGTTAAGAGAGTTGGAGTGAGTCAGTTGAGATGGTTTGGTCATGTGGAGAGAATGATGAGTGAACGACTTGTAAAACGCATATATGTTGGTAAAGTTGAGGGTGTTCGATTGCGTGGCCGTCCAGTGTGTAAGTGGTTGGATGTGATTGGTAGTGTTTTGAAGGAGCGTAAGTTTCCGAGTGGAAAGAGAAGAAGAGCATGCATGAATACGATTATGAATGTGGCTGAGGCGAAAGAAGTGTGCCTGGATAGGAATGTGTGGCGAAGGATGATTGTTTTGTAAATGTTGTGGTGTGAAGATATATGGTTAGTAAGAATGTTTTATGAGAATGGAGAGACAGCTGAAGTTTTTTGTGGACGTTGTGAACGAAGTATGTTTGTACAGGATGTGTGGCGAAAGATGATTTTTTTTTTATCCCTTTCCCTATTGTTAATATTTTTTTTCGGGTTTTTGCTAACCCACTAGGTGGGATACGCGTGATTTTATGTATGTATGTATGTATAATCCGATTATAACATTTGTAAAATCTCTCTCTCTCTCTCTCTCTCTCTCTCTCTCTCTCTGTGTGTGTGTGTGTGTGTGTGTGTGTCGATGTGTGTATGTGTGTGTGTATGTATGTCTGGATGTTGGACGGACGATTCCTCAAAAACTATAAGATTTAAGACCTATTTAACTATGAATTCCTGAATCTGACATTCCTGGCAAAAGCTGAAAAGGTTTTTGTAACAATTGACAACCAGAAGTAGTAGTTTCTTAGAAAAATTCTTCTAAATATATTTTTTTGGAAATTTTTGTTATTACAAATATTGTAACAAGGTGAGAATAGTGAAATAACAAGTAATAACTTTAATACAAACTCTTCTAAATTATAGTTTCAATATCAACATTTTAATTCTGTTATCTTTGTAAGTCAAAATTCTGTTTAGAAATAATAATCATCATTCTCTCATATATCTGTTTAGTCTAGATGTCAACCGCGTAGACATTTATTTGTTGACAATTAACTGTATAAGTTATTGGCTAGACTACGTGAAGTCTTGTTATTTTCCTATGGATGCTACACCGTCGCACCCTTCTTTAGATATACGTTGAAGAGATATCACTTTGTTTTAAGTCAGTCGAGATTAAGGACTCAGTGAGTTCAGACATGTAGTCTGTGTTGAGATTTTGGGCGTTTACGCCATGACTCGCAATTAGGGCTTATAACAGTTAGTTCAGTGTAATCAATAATTATAAGTTAGTTTAATGTAAAAATATGTGTAAATAAAAGTTAGTTAAAGTTTAGTAGCTTCAAATATTGTGCGTGCCATCCATCCAAAATATGTTCATAACTCTATCATCAAGTGTTGAGAGTTTAGTGATAGTGTGAGTGTAAGAGCGTGTTCCTTCTCAGGAAAGCAGTAGTCGTTCGGTGAAGTGTCCACCAGTTAGATAAAGGGCACCGTGCGGCAAAGAAATAGTGTCATCGTGGGGTAAAAGAAAGTAAGAGAAAATCATCTTCTGATCCCCCTCCCCCCCTGTTACAATATTGAAGAACATAAAATTCTCCATCTAATACACTTGAAATTTTTATTATATCTTGTACAGATTTAGAGATAAAGACACTATAATATATAGAATAATCTAATCGCAGAGGCTAAGGCACTAAGGAAACCACTTGACAAATTCAAATGTTTATAACATAGTTTGTAAATTATAGATGTCAAATCAACAGTTTTAGTGACATTCTGGGAAGTACATTTAATCTTATTGTTTTATTAATCAAATATTTGAATTGATAAGTAAAATGCATCCATCAGAAATACCGCCAATATGGTTAATGAATTGGAAGAATCTCTGACATTTAGGAGCTTACTCATACAATAAAAAATAGATATAATTAGAATTATATGTGTGCAGAAGACATGTTAAATACAATAAAACAATATTTGGGTAAAGTTCTGTAATTTTTTGTTATAAAACGATGGCTCGATAGTGAAGTGCAATACAATACTTATATAGCCTAATATGGAAATGGCGAGAGATCTTGTGCTGGCCACAACAGATTTTTTTGTGGTGTTATGGGTACTGTCATTAGTGTCTCGTGACTTACGTTAGATTTAAGAAACGTTACGATACGTAACGACATACGATGTATAAATTCAGCGTTATACCTCTGGGATAATGAGATCACGAAATTAAGTGCCAAAAGTGAGTAGTGCTCAAAGTTCTCATTTTCTTAATGTACCTAATGTATGTATGATGGATAACCACGACTATAAATTAATAACGTCAACTATCAGTCTACAAATGAACTATACTTCTACAGACATGCTATAAAATGATAATGTTGATGAAACTTTCATATCGTCAAAAACAGCGATAATTTTATTACGCTTTACTTTATTATCTACATATATTGAAAAAAAGAAATGTTTTATTATGAAAGCAATAAAGTACTGATAAGTTTTATGCATTTGGAATTGATTTTTTTATCAATACCATAAAATCATAAATAAATTATAGTGAGCGGTCAAATATAATGTGTACATACATTTTTATGAATTATTAAAGAAGTACATGTTTACATGGAATATACTTATGGATACATGACAAATAATACTACATTATTTTTTTAAATATGTTTAATTATAAAGCTTAATAAAATGAATGAACGTAAATATACAAAATTATAAAATTGAGATGTAACCTTAGTCCATTTTTTACCTCCCGCTACCCTTGGTAAGGGAGGTATAGGGATCGTGCTAAAAATCACATTTCGAGATTTTAGTAAATGATCACGTTTTAAGGTCCCTAGAATTCAATTTTAACATTTTCAAGATGATGTCTGCATGTATGTATGTGTGTGTATGTGTGTGTGTGTGTGTGTATGTGTGTGTGTGTGTGTGTGTGTATGTGTATGAATTTTGTCTTCGCTCTAACTCAAATACTATAATTCAGAAAATTCTGAAACCTTGTATTTCTACCCTATTCTAATACGAAAAGCAACCATTAGATTTTGGTGTAAATCGGATAAACGGAAATGGCACTTAAGTTCATAATGGTTTTTCTTCAAAAAATACCATTAAATGCCATTTTTTCGCATTTTGTGCCATTATGAAAATTATAGATTATTGAATTTTGTACGGGTATACATTAATACTTTTTCTATATATTTTACAGATAAATTTAAAAATCATTTTTCTTTTTTTAATCCTGAAACCTAAGATGAACCAATTCCTTTGTTACACAGTTTATTTTTCAAATGAATGTAAACTGACAGGTAAACGTCATTGTCAAAAAACTAATCACTTCAAATTAATAATAGTGACATTAAATAATAAAGAAAATTGTAAATAAAGCAATGGTTATATACAATGGAACATAATATAGTTTGAAGCATTACTAAATACGTAGGTATGTATTTAAATTAATAAAAATTAAATAGCGGGAGGTTTAGTGTTGGCCACATCAGATTTTTTTTTTACCTTCCGCTACCCTTGGTAAGGGAGGTATAGGAATCGTGTTAAAAATCACATATCGAGATTTTAGTAAATGATCACGTTTTAAGGTCCCTAGAATCCAATTTTAACATTTTCATGATGATGTCTGTATGTGTGCATGTGTGTGTATGTATGTGTGTGTGTATGTATGTGTGTGTATGTATGTGTATATGTGTGTATGTATGTGTGTATGTGTAGGGATTTTGTCTTCGCTCTAACTCAAATACTGTCATTCAGAAAATTCTGAAACCTTACATTTATACCCTATTCTAATATGAAAAGAAGCCATTAGATTTTGGTGTAAATCGGATAACCGGAAATGGCACTTTACCTGAAGCTCATAATGGTTTTTCTTCAAAAAAATTTCAAATTTTTTCGCATTTTGTAGTTATATGCAATGGAACATAATATAGTTTGAAGCATTACTAAATACGTAGGTATGTATTTAAATTAATAAAAATTAAATAGCGGGAGGTTTTGTGTTGGCCACATCAGATTTTTATACTTTCCTTCGCCTTTAGGTAAGGAAGGTATTGTCTTTAGTCAAAAAAATTCGGTGGTGAGTTTTTGCAATATTTACCATCAAAAGACTCTTTTTATAATCCGAATACAAAAATAATCTTCCTATACAAAAATGTCATAGTTCACCTGTTGCCAAAACCTTTCACCCTCTTCTACCCCTATGGCACGCCACTGTTGCGATAACTTATGTAAATATGTCAGATACAAGATATGTTTGCTTACATTTCACCGTGAGGCTGTCTAGCGAACAGATATGAAATTTTTTTCTTCATCGGAAAGATTTGCAATTGCGTGTGCGGCCGTGTGAGAATGTTCATTCATCAGCCATACCACGAAGATTTATTTAAAGAGACTCTTTCAGTTTAAATGTAACTTATTTTTTTGGAAACGAGCCAAAACTCAATGTTTTAAATAGGAAAAATGTTTGTTTTAAATTATATTTATCAAATACGTGTCGAAGAGCGGAGAGCTGTAGATTGGATAAATATACAATTTAAATTAGTTCAAAATATAAAAGTTGACATCCACATTAATTTTTTTAACACCGAAAATGCCGTCCAAAAATATGGATGTATAGTTGCAAATTTGTAAAAATCAATGTACTTATTTACTCAAATTGTTCCCTCATATAATTCTCTCTCTGAAAGTCGGTTTTTCAATCTATAGTTAAAATTTTAACTTCTACAGTATTGCATCGTTTTGTTGACAGCAATGATAAATCTGTCATTTGACAGTTCATTTTGTTTCAATTTTGTTTATTTAACTCTTAGGCTGTGTCCGATGTTGCACTTTTATCACCCTAATATCTAAATCCTAAATTTATATGCCCTAAATATAGTGATTATTTAGGTTTTTAGGAATTAGATTTTAGGGTTTTGCAGGAGCACACTATGCCTTGAAGTTGACGCGCACTAACTAAACAAATCATGTTTGTTGCTATAATTTGTGCAAAACGTCAAATTTACTGTGTAAGAATAGCTTCTTAGCTTCTATTTTATGAAATATAATATTAACATTTACTCTCAAGCATCAAATTGAATCGAAATGTATAATTTATTTTATTCTAAAGTGTTACCATACTAACCTTAGACCAGGAATATTCCTGGTCTAAGATACTAACCAATGGATGTCATTAGTGTGCCATTCGGAGTTATATTTATGTGAAAAAGACTAACTCCTAAAAACTAAATGCCAAAATGCGACATCGGACACAACCTTAGTTAAAATTTTAACCAGATATTGAAAAACGGGTCCTAAGAGAGGTATTGAATTCATGCTAAAAATCACATATCCAGATTTTAGTGAAAAATCATGTTTTAAGGTCCCAACAATCCGATTTTAACACTTTTACCATGATGTCTGTCTGTGTGTGTGTGTGTGTGTGTGTGTGTGTTTGTGTGTGTTTGTGTGTGTGTTTATGTGTGGTTGTCTGGATGTTTGAGGAACTAAAGACCAATTTAACTACGTATTCCTTAATCTGACAATGAGAAAAGCTAAAAAGGTTTTGGTAACAATTGGACAACCGGAAGTAGTAGTTTCTTAAAAAAAATCTTCTAACTAGTATTTTCTGGAAATTTATGTTATTACAAATATTAAAGAATATAAAATTCTCTGTTCGATACATTGAACATTTTTATTATATCTTTTACTCGTATTATTAATTATATATTTAAAATTATACATAGATACATATATTATATATGTATAAACATCAGAAATACCGCCAATCACGACAATGAATTTGAAGAATCTCGAACATTTAGAAGAGTAGGAGCAAACGTTTGTGTGTACCAGAAATGATAAAACGTGTGTGTGTGTGTACGTGTGGGTCGGTGTATGTGTGTGTGTATATTTGTGTGTGTGTGTGTATATTTGTGTATGTGTGTATATGTGTGTGTATGTGTGTGTGTGTGTGTGTGTGTTGAAACGACGGTTTCTCAAATACTATACGACTTAAGACATGTTTAACTACGGTTCCCCTATATGACATTAATGGGCAGGGCTGAAAAGCTTTTGGTAATAATTGGACAACCGGAAGTAGTAGTTTCTTAAAAAAATCTTCTAAATATTATTTTTAAAAAAATTATTTACATATTAAAGAATACAAAATTAAAGAACTAGATGTGAACTTAGTAGAAAGCTAGATAGAAGATAAAAAATTCCTTTGGTTCGGACACCTCATAAGAATAAATGGAGAAAGACAGGTTAAAAAGATATGCGAAACACGACCAATTGGGTAGAACAGAAGACGAAGACCAAGAAGAACATGGTGTAGTGTAGTGGAAAACCTCTTATTAAAGACAGGAAAACACTGGAACCCACCCAAAGAACTCACAAAAGACCGCAAACAGTGGAAAAATTTTGTACGACATAGAAGGAACAACCTACACCAGGACAACCTCGACACCCACTAGGGTATGAAGAGGGAGGACCGAATTATGTATATGTATGTAGAAACTAAATAAATTTTGAATTCAATAAAACGCTATATATATTATCTAGTTAGATGCAGACAAAGATCATTTATTTTAAAGTTTATTAATAAAATTAATAAATTCGTAGACAAGTAAACATATGGAATACCTCACAAAACATTAAGAAATAACTACATTATTTGCCAAACTATTTTAATATGAAATATCGTAACAGGTGGACATTAAACATTCTATACTTATTAATCCATTATGTAACTATTTTATCTGAAATTTCCATCATGAACAACAATTTTCTTTCGAAGGAAATATTAATAATCTGATTGCTGTTCGGTGCAATGCGGGTAAATATATTTTTACAGTAAGGTAATTACAGAATTTATCTTTCTCGGACCATTTATTCAGCCGCTGGTGTTGAGGGCTGTTTTATGTGTAACATGAAAAGCCATTAACAAAAAAATACTTCAACACTGAGTTGCAATGTTAATATCTACGTCGTTGCCAAAAAGACAAGATGGAAGTTTAGATTTTAATTTATGGAGATTAACTTTTAATATCTTCGTTTCATTTACATGCTTTTGGCGAAATGATGAATTTTTCATGTGGTTCATTTTTATGGTAATTATTTTTGGTATAGCTACTTTTAGATTTGTGTATATTTTTTAAAGATTAAAAGAGAGTATTATTAAATGCAATCAGTGTCCTTGACGTATCTGTCATAGATGATTAATTAGTCTTTCTAATGTGGCCATTACATTATTTTATATGTTTCAAATTTATATTTTGTATTGTTTTTTATAATGCTAGTGAGCTGAAGATAATGCTGGACCAGCATCGAAATACATTACGTATACTCATATATAAATACTCTAAAATGCGTACATTTACGTAACATTTTCTTTACAAATAATATTACTATCAAGTTTATAACTCTACCAATTTTTGAATTATTGCCCCAAAAGTCAAAATACCCCACATTTATATAAAAACTTCAAAATTTTCAAAAATCTAATTATTATGTATCTAGATACTTCTCAATGCGCAGGTCGATATCTCGTTTCGTTCTCGAGATATTTAGATTTAAAGTTTTGCTCAAAACTGCCCATTTTTGGGTAATATCCCAAAAATGGGTGGAGATATGAATTTCGAGACACCACCATTCGATTCTACGGGCAAAATTACATAAATACACCAATTTTCAGAATTTTTGAACACCGCATACAATCTCTAAAGCAAAATAACTGAAAATGGCCAAAAATCGCAAATATCTAAGGTGTACCCCTTACGATTTTTTCAGATTTTGGCTATTTTCAGGGGTTTTCAAGCTTTTATTAATAAAAAATGAACCGGTTAGACAAAAATTATGAAAATTGCTATACTTATGTATTTTTGTCTGTAGAATCGAATGGCGTTGTCTCGAAATTCATATCTCCACCCATTTCTGGGTTATTACCAAAAAATGGGCAGTTTTGAGCAAAACTTTAAATCTAAATATCTCGAGAACGAAACGAGATATCGACATGCGGTTTCAAAATTTGGAATCAGCGCATTGAGAAGTATCTAGATACATAAAAATTAGATTTTTGAAAATTTTGAAGTTTTTATATAGTAAATGTGGGGTATATTGACTTTTGGGGCAATAATTCAAAAATTGGTAGAGATATAAACTTGATAGTAATATTATTTGATTGTAAAGAGAATGTTGTGTATGTGTACGCATTTTTAGAATATTTGAACAATACCTTCCTTACTTAAAGGTGACGGAAGTTAAAAATACCTATCAGAATTTAAAACTAACGAGAATCCAAGAATGATTAAATTATTTACATTGATTTTTTTTTATTTATATATTTGTCTTTAGTTTTTATATTTTTTGGGCGCCCCAAAATGCCAGGCGCCCTAATCCAGTGCCTAAGTGGCTCACGCCTTAAGCCGCCACTCACCATAGTTACCAAACAAATGGTAGTGTAAACAGTTTCTCATGTCAAATAAAGGTAAATAATGGTGGGTTCGTAGGCTAGTAATGAAAAAAAAAAATATATATTCCTCATCCGGATGGGTTTGTTGTCATGATAACAACATTCGTTTTTGTTAAATACTTAAATGTAGAACAATCAATTAGGGGTATTTGGGGTATTATATCTATTTAAATTGACTAAAATTAATAATAATAATAACTGTCGTAAATAATACTAATAAAATTATCCCTTAACCTTAAAATTTAGTTTTATTAAAATTAAATTTTAAGGTTAAGGGGTAATGTTATTTATAATTTGACCTTAGATTCCTTTTATTATTATCAATAACTGTCGTAATAAAAATAGAGAAGAATGTCCTCTATTTCATGTCGTCCTTGTCATCGTCGGTTTTTATTTGATTGAGAGTGAAGTGTTCTTTTGTTTTATTGACATATCATCACGCATTCGTTCATTTAAACCTTCATATGTAATGATGAGTGAGACACCGTACCTGTTTTCAACAAACGTTCAAGGAAATTTTATCTAAATAAATAGCTCCGTTTATTTTTCCTCGCTAATATAATACAATTTTTTCCATTTAATAAATAGAAATTTCACACAAATATTTATTTTATCTATTATTTTAAGGATAATCAATAAAATTGTTTAATGGAATTTTCGTAATATACCTATATTATTATTGGCACGGTTTATGAAAATTGTTTCTTTTACCAATTTTAATTTTGAGGAAAAAGTAGAGTCTTTACAGAGTCTTTATATAATAATAATAATTATATAAGGCTATACACTCTTTGACGGTTAAAAATGATTAAAATTTTATTTCATTTTTCACTATTAGTGATTTTAATGCATTAAGGTTTTTACACTGAGTGATGACGTGCATGGGCTGCTTGAATGATTTGGGTATAAAGTGTTACTGTTAACATTTATTTAAATAGAGAAATCAACTCTGCCCTCTGATTGGTCAGAATTCACATTCTATTGTAGATAAACAAATTTTATAAGATCGTAAACCAGCCCGATTCTGTAAAAAGTATCTAACATTGTTACTTGTTAGCAACGTTACTATGAAGTTACTCTGATAGCAACTATCCTAGTAACTGAATACATATTTCGTATTTTGTAATTACATGTTTAGGAATGTTACTCCCAGAGTAACTAAACAAACTTAGTTACTAAGATAGCAGTCAAATGAGGAACACGAATTGTGGTGCGCATGCGTATTTCTTCATCTGCGTGTGTTCTAATCTGACAAGTGACATTTATTAGTGTTTATAAGTAACCAAGTGTTATATCTGTTTGCATCATGGTATATAACAAGCCTAGGGGTTCAAGAACAACCAACGAACAGTTGGAAATATTAATAGCTTATTTAAAAAACCACAAAATAATGCTCGAAATAAAAATACATCCTCTGAAAACTAATGAGCTTAAATTGTCATGGGAAGAACTTACAAATATTTTGAATAATACAAAGAAAGGAGCCAAGAAAAATGTACAGATTACTTTTAAATGAATAGGTACGCCTGTTGATCTTATTGAAGATTCCGCTAACGGAGTTACTTTTTCAATAAAATCTTGTACAATTGGTTTTGGTAATCGGAACAATTTTTAAAATTTTATATCCGGAATTAAGAAAGGATTACTCTCGTCTCTTACCAATCTATTTTCTAACCTATTTCTTCTTCTGTGAAATAAAAATATATATTTATCAAATAAATTTTCCAATTTCATAAATAAACGTTACCGAAAATTATTTACAGTTACTTTTTTATACATACCGATTTTCCAAAGCTGCCAGTGCTCTATTAAATTCAAAATTCATCCAAATTCCAGCCATTCTGAAAGGTTACTACACCTTAAATACTACGTTTGGCTAGTCTCTAGCGTAATAACTTGTTTAACAACTAAGTATCTAAAACTGTAATGACTCTGTGCTTATAGAATACAAAAAATAACAAGTTACTGTAGTTGTAACTGACCTTCATTTTAAAGACTATTTTAGTAACTTTATTCTAGTAACTCTTCTTACAGAATCGGGCCGAATAATGACATAAAAATTAATTACTTTGTGTTCGCATGTTTTATAAAAAAATCATATTACAGTGTTCATCGCATTACTGTAATCTAAAAAGCTAATTTATTAAATATATGTATATTTTATTTATATAAAAGGAAAATCTTTTTATCTTAAAACAAATTCCTTTGTACATGAAATCTTTTTAGTACCTTTGTAAAAACTATTTGTTTTCCATTTAGTTAATTATATTTGTTTGTACGTAAACATCAATAAAGGAATATATAATAAAAAGAGCTGTCAAAGCCAGACAAGAGACAATCGCATGTTTGCTCTACATTAAAATGAAATAAAACACTTTCCAGATAATATTTATTTCTTTGTGTAAATTAACTACATTTTCTGGAAGCTGAAAGCATTTGTAAGAACTGGAATAACATTTTCCTCGTAAAATTTTACGTTGCAGAATGTTGATAGCATAGCGTTGCAGCTTTTATTTTGCAGGTTAAGTACCGCGGACGTTGTTTTTCAGAAATAAACGTAACCATGGCAGCTGTTACCGTTTGGCATTTGGCGGGAATGAAAATAAAAAGTTGTGGAAACAATTGCCAGACGGAATTATTAGTATAAGCACTTATAACTAATTATGTAAACAAATGTGACATTCGCACACTGCACCAGCCAAATATTGTGATATTTGCACTTCATTGGCACAATTTGAAGACAATTTAATGAAAGGATTCATGTTACAAAAACAGATGTACGGGCCAATTTTAAATTCACAATTTGTGTTTGGAAGTTTTCTAGTTCTATTACGAGGATTTTCTCAAAAGTTTTTAACCTCAACATTATCGATTGAGTTACAGAATAAAAGTGATTATTCCTCTGGGATTTATATGTCTATAGCATTATACAGGTGTATAAGGGCTAGTTTAAAAAATCTGTTGTGGCCAGCACAAGACCTCTCGCCATTTCCACATTAGGCTATATAAGTATTGTATTGCACTTCCCTTTCAAACCGTCGTTTTATAACAAAAAAAAATACAGAACTTTATCCAAATATTGTTTTTTATTGTATTTAACATGTCTTCTGCACACATATAATTCTAATTATATCTATTTTTCATTGTATGAGGAAGTTTCTAAATGTCAGAGATTCTTCCAATTCATTAACCAGATTGGCGGTATTTCTGATGGATATATGCAATTTAACCTATAATTTCAAATATTTAATTAATAAAACAATAAGAGCCGGTTTTTCAATATGTAGTTAAAATTATAACTAATAGTTAAATAAACAACATTGAAACGAAATGAACTGTAAAATGACAGATTTATCATTGCTGTCAACAAGACGATGCAATATTGTTTACTTAACTAGAAGTTAAAATTTTAACCAGAGATTGAAAAACCGGCCCTAAGAAAGATTAAATATACTTCCCAGAAAAAGCTGTCAGAATGTCACTAAAACTGTTGATTTTTGACATTGACGTGTGTCATTTAAAAACTATGTTATAAACATTGGAATTTGTCAACTGGTTTCCTTAGTGCCTTGGCCTCTACGATTAAATTACTCTATATACCGTGAGTATTTTTTAACGTGAAACATTGGGTTGGTCATATCCATGGTTACGATTCGACATTTGATTGACAGCAATGTATTTGCGTGTCCCATTTAAAATGAAACATAGGGAACGAATTTGACAGAAGTATTATATTTAAATATTGTAAGAATTTAGCCAAGTCAGAAAACCACTCAAGAGCACTAAACATATTTCGGGCACAAGGTGCACACAATATTTTTTCTACAATTAAATTTAATTTTTAGGAAACAGGTACAATTATTTAAACAAAATTAACCTCTAATGACATCTTGTCAATATGACTGATAACCGCTGAATTTTCCTACAAGGTACGACTTGACATTTGATTGACAGCAATGTATTTGCCTGTCTCATTTAAAACATAGGGAATAAATTTGACAGAAAATTAAAAATATTAAAATATTGTAAGAAATTTGGCCAAGTCAGAAAATCACTCGGACACTAGGTGCACACAATATTTTTTTTACAACTAAATTTAATTTAGAAAACAGGTATAATTATTTGAATAAAATTAACCTCTGTTGACGTTTTGTCAAATGTCAAATTCGTTTCCTATGTTTCATTTTAAATGGGATACGCAAATACATTGCTGCCAACCAAATGTCGAATCATAACCATAGATATGACAAACCCAATGTTTCACGTTAAAAAATACTCATGGTATTATAGTGTCTTTATCTCTAAATCTATACAAGATATAATAAAAATTTGAAGTATATTAGATGGAGAATGTTCTTCAATATTTAATAACAAAACTTTCCAAAAAATTATATTTAGAAGAATTTTTCTCAGAAACTACTACTTCCGATTCTTCAATTGTTACCAAAACCTTTTCAGCTCTACTATTATATAGTTTATATTAATACCTAAATTTAGTAATGAAACCACAACTAAAAACTAATTTAAAAGAAAACTTCCATTATAAAGAGAAAATATACTTCCCCATTCAATTTTTCTTGAAGAGTGCATCAAATTAAGAAAACACCCCTCTTCTAATCAATACATATTAGGTTAGTAACCCTTCTTCGTCCATTACTTATCATTACCGCCGCTTTTATCGAAATGATTTGATAAGACATTCCCAACTGTCCTAAACAATTTATAAACCCCTACTATTTCAGAGGGAGTGTTTCGTAGGAACGAATTAATCTCTTGAGTTTTTGTGGTGAAATATGAGCACGACGCCATCTATTATTGGGCGGTTGCTTGAAAAGACAAGCAGCCGCATTTAAGGGTTTCTAATCTTTATAAGTAGGGCTCTCGCTTGCTTTTGTTGGGGGTGTGTTATAAGCCGTGGTAATTGTTTTACAAGAACAGATGAAGAGGGTGTTAGGCTAAATAAGGTACGATACTGTGGTAAATGATATACTTCATTAAAGAGATGTGACCTTTAAAGTTTAAATATAGCTTCATTTGAAACATTACTTAAATGTTTGTAATGCCTAAAATTGTACTTAATTATTTTATTATAATTTTACAAAATTAAATGCTTTGTTTATTAAATGTCAATCCCATAAAAGCCGCCTTTCTACATCAATGAATTATACAGTTTAAATAAAATAAAATTTGTAATTACATATTTTTTACGGTTGACAGCGAAATCCTTTAGGCCTCTTCTATTCGCAATGCAAGTTTAGACGTCGGCGCCGCTAGTGAACTTGTTTGGAGGGTACTCACATATGTCAATCTCTTGTTTACTTTGTAATCTTTTTGCGTAATTTCTTTTATATTTGTGTTATTATACAAATTTAAGTGTTTTGCAATAAGAATATATAATACTTTTGTATAAAAGCATCGTTTTCATCTAGAGTATCTAAATGCTCTTAATTTAATGCCTTATTATTGAAATATTTACGAAAGTATAATCCTACTTGACAGTTATTACTTATAATTTACTAAAAACAGTAATCATGGAAACGTGTTCGGTAGCTGACTTGGTTAAATCAAGGCTCCATGATAATTTTTCACAAGTTCAAATCCTTCCCGGTTCAAGTTAATATTTTTATTATTTATTTTTGTATTATTAAATACATTCTTTCCGAAAACTTTGTAAATCCAATGGATTTTTCATTAGAAAAAAAAATTATAATAAATAAATATAATTTAAGTATAATTTAATTTTACAATCAAGGGATGAGTTTACGACAAATTGCATCCCATGAACGAACTAGACGAATCATTTTAAAATTTGAAAAAACCGGTTACGTTAATGACGAACATAAAACTAAACTTAATTTGGCTTAAATTTACAGATTTATTTCACTTCTTGTACATTTCGTCAATAAAATACTTGATGTACCAAAAAATTATTTGTTTTCATTTTGTAATTTATTTAATAATAAATTGTACAAAATAAATATAAAAATAATAAAAATATTAACTTGAACCGGGAGGGATTTGAACTAGTGAAAAATTATCATGGAGCCTTCATTTAACCAAGTAAGCTACCGAATACGTTTCCATGATTACTGTTTTTAGTAAGTTATAAGTAATAACTGTCAAGTAGCATTATATTTTCGTAAATATTTCAATAATAAAGCATTAAATTAGGAGTATTTAGATACTGTTCGATTCCAAATTAAATAATCTTTCTAAACATATCAAAAACTCCCACTATACTCTTGCGGGACAGATAATATTTCAGAAAAACTGTTTTCCCATGTTAAACGCCTGTCACGGTTTTCAGTGTTCACACTGTATATATATTTATATATTTGTAAAACCGCTACGAGGTTGAAATACGTGTCAGTCATTTGTTGGCTAAAATGGACGACATCAAACTTATTTGTCTAAAACCAAATAATAACACCGAACTCGAAATCAAATCTGAAAAAATTTATAAATAATTTCACAAAGGCAAATATATGTTTTTCGTCTTATTATTATTTGAAAATGACATTTACTTGTCTTTTACTTATTTTCTCTATGTTTTGTATGACTTCATAAAACCCCCTGCGACAAAATTCTATGTTTTCTATGCTAAATTAATATAAATATATAATATATATATCATCACGGCATATTACCCATTTCTGGGTGTGCCATTATCTACAACACATGTAAACATCGATAATGATGACGATATATTTTACCGTGTGGGCGCTTACCAGGCGTCTCCTCACGGGCACTCATACCTTGTGTGGAGAGTGCGCCACAGGGGTCACTTTTGTGCCATTTAAAATTGGAAATATTTGGCGTCTGTCGGGATCGAATCCGGTTCCCCCAGGTTCGCGGCCAGACACATATCTAGATATGAGAAGATTCAGGGTTCAAGTCCCTGCGAGGTCAATGTATTTTTCAAATTTCTTTCTTCGTACATAAATTCTCCCTGATCCTTTAATACCATTTCTATATTTTATACTTAAAAACTATGCACTTCATTATCGTTGAACTCATATCGCAGTTTGAGTTCTAATATCTAGACCACTTTTTACATCTATTCATATACTTATGCAAATATGTATGCAACAAGAAAATTCCATTTTCTAGATAAGATTGTCTCCGTTGTCTGTGAAACTTTTCTAGTTTGAATAAATATGAATGGTTGAAATTTCCAGCATTACAAATTTGCCATTACAATTACTAGATCTTTGTAGAGTTCATAAAACTTTTATAAACTTGTGTATTTTTGACAGTTTGAAAACTTTGTTCGGTTAAGTATACATGCTGAAATTAGGAAAATTTTACTGTTTAAGTTGCCAACACTGTAGCAAGTGAATTCGCTATTAACTTTTTAATTATTAAAAGTTTCACTAAAATTGTAATTAATTTGTTTTATGCTTTCCAGGAGTTCGTTAGAGATGGTATCTACAAGAAGATAAAAATATTTTTACTGCATTTTTAAAGAAATTAAATTTTTTACTGCACATTACGAGATACTTTAATGTTTAATGTCTTAACTTTAACATTTACTTCCGCGAGTACTAGTTTTTTTTAAATTTTAATCAGAAATGGATTACATTTCAAATTATTGATCTTTCAAATCAACTCTCTTACAAACTATTGTATAGGCTGTCTCAAGATATATGCACATTTGTACCTGCGCCCTTCCCAGCGGGAGGAAGTTTAAATACATTAGAGAGGCAAAGAGTACTGGGACGTATTTATTTATTTTTTATTTTTTTACACTACTTATACAAAAACGGGTAGCCATTTATACTAAATACATCATTAGTCAAATGTACGTTTTCTTTGAAAAGAGCGTTAAACAGCTAATGTTAATCAGTGGTAAATTATAATCATATTTGGAAAATATATTTCTTTGAAAATAATCATCCTTTTAAAATTTACGTAATCCTAACCTTGTTAGTGAATTTTCTTTGAAAATAGCGTTAAACAGTTAATATTAATCAGTGGTAAATTATAATCATATTCCGAAAATATAGTTCTTTGAAAATAATCATCCTTTTAAAATTTTCCTAATCCCAACCTGGTCAAATCCCCGACAAAATATCCAGCTGTGAAGGGTCGGACCGCTACTTCACAAGTAATGGAATGTGCATGTATCTTAGGACAGCCTATACAATAATAATGTGTAACTAGGCATTTACGAAAATTCTACCGGTAGATACCGCACCTACCGACTGCGTTCGAAAACACAAGTGGTTAATAGTTACCGTGTTCGAAAATTGTACCATATCTACCAGATCAATCTACCGAATCCATGATTTGTGGATCGAGTAATTCAGCCGGTAAATGCGGTAAATGAAGAATCTAACCTCAAAAAAGGTAGAGATGCCAAGCGAAATTGGAATCAGAAGTAGATTTCAGAAGTTAATTATGTTAATACAGAAGACGAGACGAGATAACGTTTAACTACAACAAATTTCAAATGTTTCATCTTTCAACTGCTTTTCATACGTTATAAATCTACCCTGTTTATCACTTGCGTTCTTAAAGTATCTATCCCGGTAGTTGTAACCTGATGAACAGCGGTTCACCGGTATATACCGGTAACAGTTCACCGGTAGTATTTTCGTAAATGCCTACTACTACTAGTTAACCAATGAGATCCTCCACTATTTTTGCGAAATTTTATTTTAATTGAAAGCTATCTGTAGTTCTAGAAAGTCTTGGTTGTTATTCGCCAAACCGTAATATTTTTTTTTAATATTCTATGAGGTAGATGTTAATCTCATTTCGTTCTCAAACAGTGGAGTTTGCTTATAATGGGCTACTTGCATACCTTTTTTTTATTTAATATTTTTGAAGAGAAGGTAAAAACTTGCTACCCATATTTTTTCTTTTGACAAAATTTTTATTAATTAGCCAGAAAAAAAAATAATGAAATTTGATTATTTGAATTCCCGCCATGTATGACGTAAAATTACGCCGCACCAATGAATAGTCGTAAAGCCACAGCGTAATGGTATGTTTGTGCGGGTAATGTAGATCACCTGTTTGACGTTTCAATAATAGTTTGGAGGTTTATATTTTAGTTTATCTTTTTGGTATTGATATTTTAAATTACATGTAATTACCTATGTGTTTATTTATAAAGTAATTAATGTATTTCAAAGACCAGAAAGAGAGAAAAATGAACGAATGTCAAATTCAAATTAAAACTTTCTCGCACGTCGTGCCATCTATTGATAACATTCTTAAACATACTTCCCCTCCCCCAGTTCAATATAAAGACGTCACAGAAAATTTTCTTTCTTAATTTAGTAAAAAACAAATAATTATTTTAAAATAAAATTTATATTTTTATATATGTTTTCAATATAACATTACGTATATAGTGACAGAAATCGGATTTTCAGTACCACGCAAGTAGCCCATTTGACTCAAGTAAAAATTGATCTATTTCCATCCTCACAAAAAATATACATATGAATATAAGGAGTACCTTCGAGTACATCCTGTATAATATTTACGTAGAATAAAATCGATCAGTTTCTTATAAATCACTCAGCCTGACTTCTAAAGGTGAATATAACTTTTGTAAAAAATAAAACAAAATATACAATATCTTCGTAAAATAACTTACATGTTGCTTTTAAATCCAAGAAAGCTTTTAAGTTTTAACAATGTGCGATAAACATAAAATCTAAATCCTTTAAGTCAGATATGTGTTGGTTTGAAAGCTTAGAGTTCCTTGGTAGTGTTCTTGTATATAAAATGAACAAAACAAATATAAAGACTTTAGAAGAAGATATAGAGATTTCTACTTTCTAGGTACAGCATATAATCAAAACCGAATTATACAAATGACGCTGAGTGATACAATCGAATCGTCCACTATTTTTATGTAATTTCGTCTAAACTGAAAGCGATTTGTAGTTTCAGGAAGACTTCATTGTTATTCATTAAACCGTAATATTTTTTCTAATAAACTAATACCATTACGTATATAGAGGTGATTTTGTTCTCAACCAGTAGAGTTGGCTAGAATAATTGGAGTCACATAAATTGATCTTTTTCAGCACTTATGTATAAAAAAATCTGTTGTGGCCAGCACTATACCTCCCTACTTTTCTTGTAACACTAAACCGAGTGTTATTTTTTTCAACTTTTATGGAAACTATATTATGTTCCTTTGCATTCGTATATTATAACTTTTGTTTTATTTACTATTACAATTTTCTTTTTAAAATGTTATCATTAATAATTTGAAATGGTGTTTTGACAATGATATTTATCTGTCAGTTATATACATTTGAAATCTGAACAGTGTTTATCTTTAAAACATATTGTACGGGATTTATAAAATAAATTATTTTATATATTTATCTATAAAATATAATACAGGGAATTTATTTTAACATGCAACATATGATCAATCACTTCCATGGTTACTCATTATTGTCAAGAATGACAGCAATGTAATATTTGTCCATTTTAAAATGCAACATACAAAATTTGTAGTTTTGTACTATCAAAACTAATTTCCAGTAAATTAGCCTATCTTATTAACAAAAAATTAAAAAATAAATGTTGCACATCTTAACAAACTTTAGCTTACAAAAATTCATAATTTTCATGTAATAAAAGTTAAAAAAATATCCCCATTCGCACTGAGGCAATATCCTAGTCGGTCGTAATAAGAATAGACACCATTAGTGATATGTTCTGGAGGTATCTCCTGTGGTGCAATACTATTTATAATGTTGCATTTTAAAATGGACAAATATTACATTGCTGTCATTTTTTGACAATAGTAAGTAACCATGGAAGTGATGAACCATAATGTTGCATTTTAAAATAAATTCTCTGTATAGAAAAAATAGTAATGCATATCTGTAGAAAATTAAATATAATAAATATAAATATATCATCACGGCATATTATACATTACTGGGTGTGCCAGTATCACCTCACGGGCACTCATAGCTGGTGTAGAGAGTGCACCACAGGGATCACTTTTGTGCGATTAAAAGTCTGCACTGGCCGGGATCGAACCCGGGTCACCAGCTTGGCAACCAGATACTATACGCACACGACCACGCGACTTTATAATTAAATTAATTAAAATTTAATTATAACAAATCACGAAAAAAATATATTTACACTTTGAGCTTCAAGTAAAGTGCCATTTCCGGTCATGTGATTTACACAAAAATCTAATGGCTTCTTTCCATATTAGAATAAGGTAGAAGTACAAAGTTTCAGAATTTTTTGAATGATGACAAAATCCATATATGTACCTACATATACAGGGTGGTTGATTTTTCATTGTCCAGCTTATATCTTCTGAAATATTAAAGATACAAAAAAAAGTTAAATTCAAAAGTTGTTTAATACAACCTGATCTATAATTCAGCATAAATTATTTTAAGTTGTATTACTCTGTTTGCTATATTATTTCAAGTTGTATTACTTAATAAGCGAGAACCTTTATTTGGTCTCTTTTGAGCTGTTGGTTCTCCCATTTGTATTAAAATAAAAATAAAAAAATAAACAATTTTTTTCCAAGGCGTACCAATTTTTTAGAAAAATGTTTAACTTTGATTTTTTAAATGGAACACCTGTATATTTTGACAATAAGTTTCTTAATAAATTTCTCTTTACAATGATGTGTAACAAGTAAGGATTTACCTTTAAATTATGTCCTATAAAGCAAATAGAAATAAGATAAAAGTAGGCTATGATATTCTATTGTTTATACCTGTAACTTCTGTCACACAGGAACATTGGCTACGTATAATTATATTACTGGTCTGTAGCAGAGAATTTTCTAAATTTTGGAAAGTATTTACGTAAGGCTGTCTTCTATCAGGATATAAATTTTGATACAAGATAGCAGCCCGACGTTTATTATTATTTGATCTGTGAAAACAGCAAAGCATATCAACTTTTTCACTATTACTGTTACCGACGTTCATTTTTCTTAGTTAAATAAGAATCTTAACACCTTTCTCGCTATTGTAATCAGTATTATTAAATCTGTTACTGGTATAAACAATAGAATATCACAGCCTACTTTTATCGTATTTCTATTTGCTTTATTAGACATAATTTAAAGGTAAACCCTTACTTGTTATACATCATTGTAAAGAGAAATTTATTTAGAATTTTATTCCGTAAAAATATACAGGATTTTCCATTTAAAAAATCAAAGTTAAATATTTTTCTGGAAAATTGGTAGGCCTTGGAAAAAAACTGTTTATGCTAAATTATAAAACAGGTTGTATCAAATAACTTTTCTATATAACTTTTTCTTGTATCTTTAATATTTCAGAAGATATAAGCTGGAGAATGAAAAATCAACCACCCTGTATACCTACAAACATCATCGTGAAAATGTTAAAATCGGATTCTAGGGACCTTACAGCGTGATCATTTACAAATCTCGACAAGCGATATTTGTGCTATACCTCCCTTATCAAGGGTAGCGCGAGATAAAATGTGTTACATTATCGATACATACACAGCGTCTTTCCTTCTGCTAACAACATAATAAATCCAATATTCTCCATTTTTCACTAGCCTTGTTAACACGTACACATAACGATTTTCAAGTCATAAAACCGACAATAACTTCAAATTCAACCCTTGCCTGCCGCCATTTCAGTTTCCATCTACCGGCATTGAGCGTGAAATCAGCTACATAAATCGCACGTATCGTGCAAAATACGCTCACGTCACACGTAAATTCAGCCACTGTGCCATTTCCTTCATTGTCACAGCAACGTTGCGTAGTGAGTGCTATGTGGCAACGCTGCAAATTAGATCAACGTGTTGCTGAAAGCAAGATGGAGTGGATTTTGAAAAGGATTTTGTTATTGGATATGCATGGAATTTGAATTTAATATTCTATTTTTGTAGAGAGTAGGAATGTCCGTTTTCAATTTTTACCTCTCGCTAAGAGAGGTATTGGATTCATGCTAAAATTCGCATATCCAGATTTTATTGAATAAGCACGATTTAAGGTCCCTACAATCCGATTATAACATTTTTAAAATGATGTCTGTGTGTGTGTGGATGTGTGTGGATGTGTGTATGTGTGTGTGTGTATGTATGTATGTATGTATGTATGTATGTATGTATGTATGTATGTATGTCTGGATGTTGTAGTCACGATTCCTCTAAAACTATAAGACTTAAAAAATATTTAACTTCAGTTTCTTCAATCTGACATTCCTGGGAAGAGCTGAAATGGTTTTGGTAACAATTGAACAACCGGAAGTAGTAGTTTCTTAGAAAAAATCTTCTAAATATAATTTTTTGGGAGTTTTTTTTATTAAATATTGAAGAACATACAATTCTCCATCTAATACACTTAAAAATTGTATTATATCTTGAATAGATTTAGAGATAAAGACTCTATAATTTATAGATTAAACTAATCGCAGAGGCCAAGGCACTAAGGAAACCAGTTGACAAATTCCAATGTTTATAACATGACACATGTCATTGTCAAATATCAACAGTTTTAGTGACATTCTGATAGCTTTTTCTGGGAAGTATATTTAACTTTTCTTATTGTTTTATTAATTAAATATTTGAAATTATAGGTAAAAATGTGGTAAAATGCTTATATCCATCTGAAATACCGCCAATCTGGTTAATGAATTGGAACAATCTTTGGCATGCTTTGACATTTAGAAACTTCCTCATACAATGAAAAATAGATATAATTAGAATTATATGTGTGCAGAAGACATGTTAAATACAATAAAAAACAATATTTGAGTAATGTTCTGTAAGATTTTGTTATAAAACGACGGTTCGAAAGCGAAGTGCAATACAATACTTATATAGCCTAATATGGAAATGGCGAGAGGTCTTGTGCTGGCCACAACAGATTTTTTTAAATTAGTATTTTACGTATTTCTTGGTGGGTTCTTAAGAGAGAGTTAAAAATGTCGGTTGACGTTAAGGTTGATGTAGCTTAGATAGGAGAGCATCAGGCTAGAGATGTGGTGGTCCCGGGTTCAAATCCCGGCGTCAGCCGATTTTTCACTCATATTTATAATTTCAATTAATTATTGATAAACACATACTATACATACACACAAAATAGTAGTTTCTACGATAAAAGATACAAAATACAGGGTGTTCTGAAAATGGGTGAAAAGCTTCAGGTAGAACGATTCTTTGATTAATTCTGATTCGATAATCCTAATGCAAAAAATTGTACGGCCCTTCCTAAAGCTACACGAGCTACTTAAAAGAAATGTAAATTTGGCAACACCGAATCAAATTATTATAGAAGTTATCAGGTAGCTATGCAAATCAGTATGAATTTTATGTCAACATTATTTTGACAGGTACACTCAGTGGAAATTCAAATTGGGAATTGAATTTATTTACTTAAGATACCAGCACCAGCTTTGCTTTATTAATTAAAAAAAATCAATGTACACGATATTTTATGTAGTAATAAAAATAACAAAAATAATAATACATATTAGCGTATTCCGTTAAAGGTATACATTCTAATTATCCAATGTTTCATTCATCATATAAAAAGAAATAGATTATAAAATCAAACATCAACTGATAAACGTCAAAATTTGACAAATTATTTATAATTTCTGTTTCAAACAAAAAACTGTTTTATACATGGTTGTCGTACGTATTCAAATTAAAAAAATCTATTTTAGAAAAGTTAAAATTTTAAAGATTTGATATCAAACGTTTAGCTACGTAGATCAAATTTTACACAATTCTTCTAGAATGTAAAGAGCAATGATATTACGTAAAAGATTTTTAAAAAATCGCTTAGTTCTAGTTGCACATTTACAAGTTTGATGGCTTCGTGCGGCTTTACGAAGGGCCTTACAAATTTTTTGAATTAGGATTATCGACTCAGAATTAATCAAAGAATCGTTCTACCTGAAGCTTTTCACTCATTTTCAGAACACCCTGTATACAAAGATACAAAAAGGGAAAAAGATATTTGGAGGCAAATTTCAACTTTTATAATAGAAGGTGAGTTAAGATGTGTAAATAATTCTGTCTCCATGATCAAGAAAACTAAAAAAAAAAATCTGCTGTGGCCAGCACAAAACCTTCCGTCAATTCGAAGTATTTTGTACAAAACCCATACCAAAAGTTCCTTGATAAAAATTCGATATATCCTGTAAAATTGTAAAAGTTCGTTTGAAAAGATTCTAAAATCCAATAAAATTATAATACGAACGTACATTATGTATTGCACTTAACACTTCCTCCTTCTTCAACTTTTCTCTATTTTATTATGGGTCACTGTTTCTTGCACTTTTCTAGTACTCATTCCTGTCTAATGCATCTTCTTGACACAGTTCTTCCTCTCTCAAATCTTCTGCTATACAGTCCTTCCATCTTCTCTTTGGCCTTTCTCGTACTCCCGTCATTATTATTATTATTATCAAGATCCTATCTTGAGGCGAGGCCGCAAATGCAAGTCACTTGCGAGGGACTCTGTCACTTATATCACTTTCAGATCCTATACTTTCCACTTTGGTTTTGCACTTGACACTGACATCTGTCAATTAGAATTTTTTGAAATTGTCTGCTGTTTTCATAATTTTAGTAAAGCTGACTGATTTTTGAAAGTTAATCTCTCTTAATCTCTCTATAACTCTATATCTATTGAATATGAAGGAAAATATATAATCGAACCGTATAGAGAATAAGATATTATTTCTATTGATAATGGGGTCCCGTGGCCGCGTGCCTGAGTGTCTGGTCGCGAACCTGGGGGAACCAGGTTCGATCCCGACAGACGCCAAATATTTCCAATTTTAAATGGCACAAAAGTGACCCCTGTGATGCACTCTCCACACCAGCTATGAGTGCCCGTGTGGTGACGCCTGGTAAGCGTTGTAGATACTGCACACCCAGAAATGGGTAATATGCCGTGATGATATATTTATTTATTTATTCTATTGATAATCACATAAAATGTCGAAAATGATATTTAACTGCGTTTTTTCAAGAAAAACTGTTAAGAACTTCAAATAAAGGTACTTCCGGTTGACCAATTATAACCAAAATCTAATCAACTTTTCATATGGTTGTAAGGAAGAGGAATACGAAAGAATCATAATTTTTCGAATTGTGGTTTTGGAGTTATCGTCAGAGAAAAAAAACACACACACACACACATACATACATACATACATACATACATACATACATACATACCGTGAGTATTTTTTAACGTGAAACATTGGGTTTGTCGTATCCATGGGTACAACTTGACATTTGATTGACAGCAATGTATATGCCTGTCCCATTTATAATGAAACATAGGGAACGAATTTGACATTTGACCAGACGTCATTAGAGGTTACTTTGTTTAAATAATTGTACCTGCTTTCTAAATTAAATTTAGTTATAGAAAAAATATTGTGTGCACCTTGTGCACTAGTGATTTTCTGACTTGGCTAAATTTCATACAATATTTAAATATCATACTTCTGCCAAATTCATTCCTTATGTTTTATTTTAAATGAGACAGGCAAATGCATTGCTGTCAATCAAATGTCACATTGACAAGATGTCCTTAGAGGTTAATTTTGTTTAAATAATTATATATGTTTTCTAAAAATTAAATTTAGTTGTAGAAAAAATATTGTGTGTACCTTGTGCCCGAAATATGTTTAGTGCGCTCGAGTGGTTTCCTGACTAGGCTAAATTTCTTACAATATTTAAATATAATACTTCTGTCAAATTCGTTCCCTATGTTTCATATTAAATGGGACACGCAAATACATTGCTGTCAATCAAATGTCGTAACCATGGATATGACACCCCCAATGTTTCACGTTAAAAAATACTCACGGTATATACATACATACATACATACATACATACATACATACATACATACATACATCATCGTAAAACCAGTAAAATCGTATTGTAGGGACCCTGAAACGCGCTTATTCATTTAAAACTCCCCATCGAATTTTTTGACCAAAGACAATACCTTCCTTACCTAAAGGTGACGGAAGGTAATATTTAAAATTGTTGTACAGACAGTAAAAATGAGAGCATCAACACAAAACAATTTTCTAGTTTACGTGAATAGTACTCTTTCTCAAGAGGCACGTTTGCAGTGATTGAAAGTTTATTGCTAGTCTAATATCAGCGATGTGGCTTCAGTGCACCGCAAATTGCATTAACTTGCGTCTTGGGTACTGTAGTGGGTAGCGGTAACCGTGAACGTAAACTAAACGTTAAATGGACAATGAAATGAGATGAAATCTACAAAGTACATTATGCAGGAGAGGAGTCTTTGATATTAAGGTACTGAATGGGTATGTTTATATTTTTAGAATGCAGATATGAAACATTAAAAGTGGCTGAATGGATAGTAGGAGATTGTAAATCTGATTTATGTCGGAGCCATGAACATATTTAATAATAATATCCTTGCAAAATATATTTCACGGGCAGGATTAAAGCTTTTATTTTTACCGTGTATTAGTCATTATATTCAGAATTACTATTGAGGAAATAATTATAGTCAGTTGAGTTAGAAACTCAATAACTTGCGTAAAAGATTCAAAAAATATGAATCACACTTTTTTAGACTATACATTTGTACGTAAGTATACTAATTTTCAAATTTCAACACGGCATATTATCCATTTGTGGGTGTGCCAAACTACTCACGGGCACTCATTCCTGGCGTGGAGAGTGTAACACAGGGGTCACTTTTGTGCCATTTAAAATTCGAAATATTTTGCGTCGGTCGGGATCGAATTCGGTTCCTCAGATTCGCGACTAGACACAGGCACGCAGCCACGGGATCCCGTTAATTAAGTAATATAAAAGTAAAGATAATATATATGAAAATGAGCCCCATTGTATTTGTATATATGTGTGCGTCCGGAAGTGCCTTATTTAAAATTCTTAACAGTTTTTAGTGATGCCGCGAGACGAAATAAGGCGATTTTCGAGACGAGATTTCTCTGCTTCTCGTCTCGACATATTTTTTCTTACTTCCCTCGATCTCGACTCGAGAATCTGGAATTTATAATTAGAAATAGTAAATAAATTAATATTACAAGCAACATGAATTTAATAAACGGGTACCACTGATTAAAACATTAAAACACAACTAAGTCTGGTGTTTGAAATAAATAAATAAAATAAATATATCATCACGGCTACCCATTTCTGAGTGTGCCACAATCTGCTTTATCGCAGATATCGGTAATTATGATGCCATATTTGTACCGTGTCGGCGCTTACTCATTGCTGGCGTGGAGAGTGCACCACAGGAGTAATTAAAAAAATAGGTATAATATCATGGCTGTATTACCCGTTGTTAGATGTAGTAATCTGCTCTGTACGCTATTATTGGCAATTATAATTATATATTCGTATAGTGCGGGCACTTGAGGCTAGCGTAAAGAGTATACCATACATGTCACTTTTGTGCATTTTCTTTTTACTGAAACGCAATAAATCTAAAATTAATAAATAAATATGAATGTAAATGAAGAGGAAATTAAAATATTTATACCAACAAATATTTTGTTATTTTGTATATTTTAATTAGAAATATTTACGTAATATAAAAAAAAGTACAATCGAGATCTCGAATTTCTACTCTCGTCTCGAGAAAATCTCGGAGGAAAATAGTTATGTTCGTGTTACAATTTTACTGGATGTATATAATCTTTCCAAGGAACTTTTGCTATGGGATTTGTACGAAATACATTGAATTAACGGAAGGTAACCTATTGTCTACATCAGATTTTTTTTAACTTTGATAGTCCTTAACATATACAGCCCGATTCACAAAAAGTTTAAGCTAATCCTCATTTTTGGATTAGCGAATTCTACTCTAATTTTGACAGTTTATATCTTAAAATATAGTTTAATCTATTCCTAGTATCTACCTTTATTGGTATTGGTAATATCATGAAAATTAAATTTTAAATACAGGAATAGAATAGAATTCACTAATCCAAAAATGAGGATTAGCTTAAACTTTTTTGTGAATCGGGCTGATAGTTTTAATACAAATAACCCGTGTTCTAATTTGCTACTACACTGGAGACTCCCATTAGTCGTACTACTTTTCATTTTATCCTTGAACTTGTAAAGGTAGAATAATTTTACAGGGAGCATATTAAAGATGAAATGAAATAATTTGACTGTAATTTAATTTCATTCTAATTTCCTTATTCAACACATCCTTCAGAGCCATCAACAGGTCCTTTCACATTTCATCAGAGTGATGTATTTTCGTTTGGCGTGTAGTATTATGACACGAAGTCACGCCTCATTTGAATTTTTTATTTACTCTTGTAAAATATGGTTTCTGACACGGCAACACTTGTAGTCTACTATTTATTAATTTCCTGTAACACCTTCTTGTTCATTTTGTAAGTATACACTCCACTAGTATTTCAAATTTAAATCAATTTTTTGTTAGACGTAATTTATAATCAAGTCCTCCATGAAAATGGGAACATTGCCGAGTGGCAGATGTTAATAAATCAAAAGGAAATATTTTAATTACGACTTTATTTTGACCGGTGTTTATTAATGAAATTTTATTTTTAACTAAGTAAATAAATAAATTTAATATATCATCACGGCATATTACCCATTTCTGGGTCTGCCAATCTGCTTTATCACAGATATCGGTAATGATGATTTTTAGATAGTAGTAATAATTAACAATAAAGTGAATGTGTTCTATTTAAAGATTCTAAATACAAATCCAAATTCGAAGGGTATCTTCTTCTTCTTCTTCATCATCATCATCATCTTCTTCTTTTATTTATTACTGGGTCGCTTGAAGCAGTAAGAATTTGAAATAGAGTAAATGGGTGACACACATTAATAGCTATTTATGTAATAAGTTGCGAAATGATAGTGTTTTAGGCACGCGACGTGAAATTTGTACGAACGAGCGTAAGCAAGGGATACAACACGTCAAGTGCCTAAAACACTCATTTCGCAATGTATTACATTCAAGCGAGCATTCAAGATTTTTTATAATAGCGTTTTAAAACAGATCATTTATTCTCAAATATTAATATATTGAATTTATCAAAATTAAAAAGTAGGCAGGCGTTCATCTATTCGTTGCTAAATGAAATTCTTTTAAGCACTAGTGCTAAAAAGTAACATTTTACGCATTAAACTGTCGCTTCTACACATTAAACTGTCATCTTTACGCATTAAACTGTCATTTTTACGCATTAAACTGTCATTTTTAAGCAGTATTTTATTTAGCAACGAAAATGGCAATCAAAAAGTTGTTATAAAACGCTAGTATAAAAAAATTATTTTTACCTCCCGCTACCCTTGGTAAGGGAGGTATAGGGATCGTACTAAAAATCACGTATCGAGATTTTAGTAAATGACCACGTTTTAAGGTCCCTAGAATCCAATTTTAACATTTTGACGATGATGTATGTATGTATGTGTGTGTGTATGTATGTATGTGTGAATGTGTAGGGATTTTGTCTTCGCTCTAACTCAAATACTATCATTCAGAAAATTCTGAAACCTTGTATTTCTATTGTATTCTAATATGAAAAGAAGCCATTAGATTTTGGTGTAAATCGGAAAACCGGAAATGGCACTTTACCTGAAGCTCATAATGGTTTTCTTCAAAAAAATATCATTAAATGCCATTTTTTCGCATTTTATGTCTTATAAAAATTAAAGATTAATGAATTTTCTACAGGAATACATTAATACTTTTTCTATATATTTTGTCGATAAATTTAAAAATATTTTCCTTTGTTACACAGTTCATATTTCAAATGAATGTAACTTACAGTAAATGTCACTGTCAAAAAACTAATCACTTCAAATTAATAATAGTGACATTTTAAACAGAAAATAGTAAATAAATCAATAGTTTTATGCAATGGAACAGTTTGCAGCGTTAGTAAATACGTAAGTAAGTATTTAAATTAATAAAAATGGATAGGAAAGTGTGGCGAAAGAAGATTGTTGCGTAACTATTATTGTTGTCCGGATGGGGTTATTCGCTACCGAAAATCGGTCACTTTAATATGTTCTTATGTATGAATGCTATGATGATTGTGGACAAGGCGAAAGAAGAATGTTGTTAAAGAGTGAAGTGAGTCAGCTGAGCTCTTACTCTCATCCCTTTTCTTATTGTTACTATTGTTTCCGGGTATTTGCTAACCCCCTAAGTGGGGGTTTTATGTACGTATGTATGTATGTAAAAATTAAATAGCGGGAGGTTTTGTGTTGGCCACATCAGATTTTTTAAGTAATGGCTTTTTTAAACGTATAGTGTCTTCATATAGTGTTAGGGGAATTTTTGTTTTGCCCAATTATTGAATAATTAATTAATTAGGTATTTGATTAAGACATTAGTGGCAGGGAACTATTTATTTGAAAATATAAATATATATTCAAATAAAATTTTAAAAATAGTTATTGTCATTAAAACATGTCATTAATTTTCTCCAGGACACTGGTCTATGAATCATTCTTCATAAATTTGTTTACTTCAGTCGTTAATAAATTTATAACCGTTTAAAACGACCTTATTACAAATTTTAACATCGCTTTTAAATATGTGTTCTTGTTCATATGTTCATAAATATTATATAGCAATATTTTATGAGTAAAAGATACTAAGTAGTTCGTTATGAAAACTGAAATATGGTACTATATATTTAATCTAAAATTTATGACAAACTACAGCATGCTCTAGTAAAAATGATTATCATAAAAATATAACATTCATAAAAATGTTCATTTATGGCCGTTTGCACCGGTTCTACTTGATAACTCCAAAACTACAAATTTTAAAATTATGATTCTTTCGTATTCCTCTTCTTTATACCCATATGAAGAGCTGATTAGATTTTGGTTATAATTAGTCAACAGGAAGTTCTCATATTTGAAGTTCTTAACAATTTTTCTTGAAAAAACGCAGTTAAATATTTTTCAACATTTTATGTGATTATCAATATGAAAGAATATCTTATTCTCTATACGGTTTCATTATACATTTTCCTTATTCATATTCAATAGATAGAGAGTTATAAAATTATAAACCGATTAGATTCAAAGATCAGTTAGCTTTGCTAAAATCATGAAAACATCTGATATATTCAAAAAATTCTAATTGACATGTCAGTGTCAACTGCAAAACTAAAGATGGACAGTATAGATTCAGAAAGTGGTATAAGTGACAGAGTGTCCCTCGCAAGTCACTTGCAGTTGCAGCTTCAAGATTGGAACTCTCAACGCCGGGAGTACGAGGAAGGCCAAAGAGAAGATGGAAGGACTGTGTAGCAGAAGATTTGAGAGTGGAAAAACTGTGAAAGATCAGTCAGCTTTACTAAAATCATGAAAACATCTGATATATTCAAAAAATTCTAATTGACAGATGTCAGTGTCAACTGCAAAACTAAAGATGGACAGTATAGATTCAAAAAGTGGTATAAGTGACAGAGTGTCCCTCGCAAGTCACTTGCAGTTGCAGCCTCAGGATTGGAACTCTCAACGCCGGGAGTACGAGGAAGGCCAAAGAGAAGATGGAAGGACTGTGTAGCAGAAGATTTGAGAGAGGAAAACTGTGTGAAGAAAATGCGTTGGTCAGGAGTGAGTAGAAGAGAAGAGTAAGAAACAGCGACCCCTAATAAAATAAAGAAATGCTGAAAAATTAAAAAGTGCCAAGTGCAATTTACATAATGTATGTTCGTGTTATAATTTTATTGGATTTACAGAATCTTTACATACTTTCGGTATGAAATTTGTAAAAAATAGTGTGTTCGTGTTATAATTTTACAGGATATATAGAATATTTTTCAAAGAACTTTTGGTATGGGATTTGTACAAAAAACATCGAATTGACGGAAGGTTTTGTGCTGGCCACAACAGATTTTTTATATCCTTATTAATTTAGCATTTCTTTCCTATTTCTTAAGAGCGGCCGCGTGATGTATTGTATAAATGCATATTCATTGTCAAGATGTTTACTATATTCGTAATACAAAAGAAGGTCTCGTACGTATAAAAATATGTATGCACTTACATCTGCAAACGTACACAATTCAATGGCAAACATCTTCATTTTTAAAAAAAAAAAAAACATGAAGCACTTCTCAAACAAAATAAACACAAAGTAAAGAATACTCACATACACATATACACTATGTACATACCCTAACAACATTACGTATCTCAAAAATAAAATCACTATTTACTCATGTCCCTATTATACTTATATGCATTGCGTCCGCAACTACTTGGCAAATATTTTTTCAAGAAAAACTGTATCACTAACTAGTTATCCCAGATTGCCTTGCTTGCATTCAACTGTTTCGTAGTTTATTTCAAATGTTTCAAAGAAAGAAAGGTAAGAGTATTACATATTTTAAAGATACAAAGAAAACCTTTTATGTTATGTTCTATTTCATTATGACTTTATTAAAAGTTTTCTAGCTTCTAGGATGGTAGATGGAATTGATAAGGACTAATTTGTACAAAGATTTATTAATATGTTGGAAAAGTATGGAAGATAGAGTTCGCTTAAATGAAGATTCTGTTAATATCGTTGTTTATAAAGAAAAAAACTTTATGTTGTAGTTCTGTATTTAATAATGCTTGTAGTTATTTGTTTCGAGAACAGAATGCACATTCAAAACATCGAAACAAAAGATTAAATTAATTTACAAAAGTAAAATCACAAGTTATTTCTTTAATAAAGAATAATAAATTAATAAGAAAAATCTAATTTGCCCCTAATAAAATTGGAGAAAACTGAAGATGAAAGAAGGAATTGTCAAGTGCAATTTACATAGTGTATGTTAATGTTATAATTTTATTGGATTTATAGATTCTTTTCAAAGGAACTTTTGGTATGGAATTTGCAAAAATAGTATACGTTCGTGTTATAATTTTATTGAATCTTATCCAAGGACATGAATATACATTATGTATACTCATATATAAATACTCTAAAAATGCATACCCTTACTTAACATTCTCTTTACAATCAAATAATATTACTACCAAGTTTATATCTCTACCCATTTTTGAATTATTGCCCCAAAAGTCAATATACCCCACATTTAGATAAAAACTTCAAAATTTTCAAAAATCTAATTATTATGTATCTAGATACTTCTCAATGCGCTGATACCAAATTTTGAAACCGCAAGTCGATATCTCTTTTCGTTCTCGAGATATTTAGATTACACCGCATACAATCTCTAAAGCAAAATAACTGTAAATGGCCAAAAATCGCAAAAATCTAAGGTGTACTCCTTACGATTTCTCAGATTTTGGCCATTTTCAAGGGTTTTCAAGCTTTTATTCACAAAAAATGAACCGATTGGACAAAAATTATGACAATTGCTATACTTATGTATTTTTTTCCGTAAAATCGAATAGTGATGTCGCCAAATTCATATCTCGACCCATTTTTTGGTTAATACCCAAAATTGGGCAGGTTTACGTTTAAGCAAAATTTTAAATCTAAATATCTCGAGAACGGAACGAGATATCGACCTGCGGTTTCAAAATTTGGAATCAGCGCATTAAGAAGTATCTAGTTACATAATAATTAGATTTTTAAAATTTTAATGTTTTTATCTAAATGTGGGGTATATTGACTTTTGGGGCAATAATTCAATAATGGGTAGAGATATAAACTTGGTAGTAATATTATTTGATTGTAAAGAGAATGTTACGTAAGGGTACGCATTTTTAGAGTATTTATATATGAGTATACACAATGTATATTCATGTCCTTGGATAAGATTCTATATATCCAATAAAATTATAACACGAACGTATACTATTTTTTACAAATTCCATACCAAAAGTTCCTTCGAAAAGATTCTATAAATACAATAAAATTATAACATTAACATACACTATGTAAATTGCACTTGACAATTCCTTCTTTCTTCTTCAGCTTTCTCCAATTTTATTAGGGGTCACTGTTTCTTACTTTTCTCTTTCACTCATTCCTGTCCAACGCATCTTCTTCACATAGTTCTTCCTCTCTCAAGTCTTCTGCGATACAGTCCTTCGCCTTCCATCTTCTCTTTCGCCTTCCTCGAACTCCCGGCATTCGGATCCTGTACTTGCCATATTTGATTTTGCACTTTACATTGACATCAATTAGAATTTTTTGCATATATCAGATGTTTCCATGATAAATAGAAAAGCTGACTGATTTTTGAAAGTTGATCTCTTTATAATGCTTTGATTCTATATCTATTGAATATGAAGGAAAATGTATAATCAAACCGTATAGAGAAGAACATTTTCTTTAATACTTATAAAACATAAAATGTCAAAAAATAATATTTAACTGCGTTTTTTAAGAAAAACTGTTAAAAACTTCATATAAGGGTACTTCCGGTGGATCAATTATAACTAAAATCTAATCAGCTCTTCATATGGATGTAAAGAAGAGGAATACGACAGAATTACAATTTTTAGAATTGTTGTATTAGAGTTATCGTCGGAGAAAAATTTGTCACACACGGACACACACACATCCACACACACACACACACACACGCACATATATATATATATATATATATATATATATATATATATATATATATAATCATCTTAAAAATTCATATTCTAGGGACTCTCAAACGTGCTTATTCATTAAAAACTCACCAATGAATTTTTTGACTAAAGACGACACCTTCCTTACCTAAGGGTGACGGAAGGTAAAAACAAAATATCAATTTGTTCCAGTGAATCCATCTTCAAAATGTCAACAACTCACAAACAGAAAAGACAGCGAAGCAAAGTTATACCTTCTTTATTGTAACTGGTCGAATTTGAAATTTTCATTTGGAAATATAAAATATAGTTATATTCCAATTCTGAATTCTAAATTTCTAAATTTGAGAGTAGGTCGCCCTAGAAAGAAATGGCATGCAGATATCAAAAAGGCCATGAATGAAGGAGATTATAACAACAAACAAAAATCTGTTGTGGCCAGCACATGACCTCCCGCCAATTCCATGTTTAAAATAGCAATGAGCTTTAAGTAAAGTATCACTTCCATTGATCGTTTGTAAGCAAAATCTACTTTGTTGTTCTAATACATAGAAAAGTTTGTAATACGAAATTTTGGATTATATTTTATTATGTTTTTCCTGAAAAATCTGTGAGCAAATACCAACTTTGCGAAGTTTTGGATCATTAATATATTTTAAGAAAAAATCGTCACACACACATTATTATCAAAATCAGCACCAACTTCCTTATGCTCTAAAACGCAATCAAATTATATAAGATTATTAAATACCAACTTTGCAAAGTTTCGGATCTTAATATATGTATTTTTAGGAAAAATCGTGACACATACATTATTGTCAAAATCATCACCAAATACCTAACTTCCTTATGCTCTAAAACGCAATCTGTGTAAATTCTTCGCCGTACATTATCCATTTCGTAAATGTGTATTTGCAAACTATTATTTGACACTTTGAAATCACGTTCTTATTTGAGAGCTGTTTGAATGCTGCAAACATCAAACTAAAATCGAATTAACCTGTATATCTAATATTTATGTATGTTGGAGAATATATTATTTTTGCAAACCTTAATTTCATCACAATCATATTTAAACTACTAAATTCTTCTTAACACGGTTTCAGTGACATTTGTTTAAATATGTCAAATTTGTTATTAAAGTATTGTTTTTGTTTGACGCAGAGGCAAAGTGATATACAAAAATAAATTATTTTATAATTCAATATTTAAAGTTATTTCAAGTTATTTACTAAATGCTTATCGTAGAATTGAAGATTGTGCCAATATATTTAATTTGTATTGGTAAAAGTTGCTAAAAAATTATATTCAATGAATTTTTTACAAGAAAAACTGTTAAAAGCTTGTATAAATGATACACTAAAAACTAATGAGCTCTGCCCACATTAGTATAGAATGGGTATACAAAATTTCAAATTTTTCTGATTGATAGTATTTGAGTAATCGTGTCCACATGATCCACACACACAGACACACACACACACACACACAGACACACACACACACACACACACACACACACACACACAGACACACACACATACATACCTACAGACATCATTGTAAAAATGTTAAAATCGTATTCTGGGGACATCAAAACGTGCTCATTCACTAAAATCTCTATGTGTGATTTTTAGCACGATCCCTATACCTCCCTTACCTAGGGTAGCGGGAGGTAAAAATGGCGAGCGGGATGCAGAATATGGTCAAGAGAAGACTGTTCAACCCCTGTTTCATCATTAAATATGAAAATTGTTCATAAACCATCGTATGAGTGTTAAGTGGGCTTATATTTCAAAATCTAAATTATAAATTGTAAATTCGTAAATTAAATTAATCATACACCAGCCCTAATACGTCAAACCAGTCACAACCCGCTCTGAAATTGAAAAATTTTAGGTGATTTTATTTACTCATTTTCATAAAAATGACACAGAATGTAATGTTTTTATTTATTGAGATCGTATAGTTTATGTTTTAAGAAATAATTTTATGTAGTTTTTAGAGGAAATAAAATTTATAAAATGACCCTATTATTTACCCATAATTTTAGACAGTACAGTCTGTATTCACAGTGAAATAATTAGCTTGTATGTTTACTCATTAATCATGCTCATACACATCTCTTCATCTGTCAAAAGCAAACAACTGCATTTGAATTCAGTACAAATTGTTCCAACAATTTAATAGGCAAATTACACATACTCTGCTGTCGAGTTCGAGTGTTTCTACATAAGCTAACAATAACCTGCAATATTTTTATACTAATAATAATTAATAAGCAGTGCAAAGCTGTAATCTGCATCGGTAATGCATGTAGGAAACTGTCAAAGGAACAGGTGGAATTCTATTTCTAGAATGCGTCTAAATTTACTCATACGTGATCGAACATTTCAACATGCGAGTAAAAATAAACATGAAATCTGCCAAGATTAGCTAGGTCAATTAGATTTTTCTCGCAATACCATGGCAATACTGACTTATCGCGGTGTTGCCTTGAAATTTTACAAGACAAATTTAATATCTGCCAATTCCTCTTAAAGTGATTATTAAAATAAAATATTTTGCATCCTATTAATTTTCACATCCCAACAACAGGAAAAGTTGGATATGCCACACCTTTTTACCTCCCGCCAACCTACATACCGTAGGGAGGTAATGTTTTCGGTCGAAAAATTTTATAGTGAGTTTTCATTGAATAAGCACGAATTAGGGACCCCACAACACGTTTTTACAATTTTTACAATGATCTCTTTCTTTCTCTCTCTCTCTCTCTCTCTCTCTGTGTGTGTGTGTGTGTGTGTGTGTGTGTGTGTGTATATATATGTGTGTGTGTATATGTGTGTGTGTGAGTTTTCTTCCACGATAACTGAAACAAATCCGCTGTGTTCAGATTTGTTTTTGGACTTGTGGTATGATTGATATGTTGAATAATCCAAAACTGATCACAGATCTCTTCTTATACGTAGGTTTACTAATGATGGCAACTTAGCTGCCGAAATATGTATCTAGTTTTAGTGTTTTTAGATTTTATTAGATTCATGCTGAAAATCACATATCGAGATTTTAATGAATAAGCACCTTTTAAGGCCCCTACAATCTGATTTTAATGTTTTTACGATGATGTCTGTATGTATGTATGTATGTATGTATGTATGTGTGTGTGTGTATGTGTGTGTGTGTGTGTATGAATGTGGGATAAACGATTTCTCAAATTCTGTAAGACTAAAGGCTTGTTTAACTACGGATTCCTCAATCTGACATTAATAGGAGAGCTAATTAGGTTTTGGTAACAATTGGACAACCGGAAGTTTCATAATCATTTTTACCTTCCGTCACCTTTAGGTAAGGAAGGTATTGTCTTTGGTCAAAAAATTCGGTGGTGAATTTTTAATGAATAAGCACGTTTTAGGGTCCCTACAATACGAATTTACTATTTTTAAGATGATGTCTGTATGTATGTATGTGTGTGTGTGTGTGTGTGTGTATGTGTGTGAGTATGTGTGTCCGTATGTGACAAATTTTTCTCCGACGATAACTCCAATACTATAATTCTAAAAATTATAATTCTTTCGTATTCCTTTTCTGTACATCCATATGAAGAGTTGATTAGATTTTGGTTATAATTGATCCACCGGAAGTACCCTTATTTGAAGTTTTTAACAGTTTTTCTTAAAAAAACGCAGGTAAATATTATTTTTTGACATTTTGTTATTATATTTATTAAAGAAAATACTCTTCTCTACATGGTTTGATTATTCATTTTCCTTCATATTCAATAGATGTAGAGTTAAAGCATTATAAAGAAATTAATTCTGCTATTTATCATGGAAACAGCTGATACATTCAAAATTCTAATTGACAGATGTCTGTTGCAAGTGCAAAACCAAATATGGAAAATGAGATGAAAAATTAGTATTTCATACTGGTCCTCTCAAGTGACATGCAGTGAAACGCTAAAAAGAAGATGTATCGCAGAAGACTTGAGAAAGGAAGGACTGTGTGAAGAAGATGCGTTGGACAGGAATGAGTGGAAGAGCAGAGAAAACAGCGACCCCTAATAAAATATGGGAAAGCTGAAGCAGAAAGTAAAATGTGTCAAGTGCATTTTTCTTAGTGTATGTTTATGTCATAACTTTATTGGATTTATAGAACCTGTTCAAATGAACTTTTGGTATTAAATTTGTAAAAAATAGTATGTGTTCGTGTTCGATTTTACATGATATTATATAGAAACTGTTTCACGGTTCTTTTGGTATGGGATTTGTGCAAAATACATCGAATTGACGGAAGGTCTTGTGCTGGCCACAACAGATTTTTTTTAATTTATGTTATTACAAATATTAAAGAATATCTATAAAATTGTCTATCCGATACATTTAAAAATTTTATTATATCTTCTTTAGATATGAAAATACAAATATATAAAATAATATGTTGTAATGAATCTCACACACCAAATATATCCATGGAAATTGAAAAATTAATGTTTGTAATTGACAGATGGTGTAAAAAAATCAAGACACTTTACTGAAGGCTTTTTCTGGGAAGCATATTTAATATTTCTTATTTTATTATTAAATAACTATTTAAAATTATAGATACATATATTAAACATGCAATATAAAAATATCTAAAGAATACATGTAATTAGAATTTTTGTGAGTTCTAGAAATGTTAAATAAATACAATACTGGCCTCAACAGATTTTTTAATTAAGGTTTAAGAAATTTCTTATTGAATATTGTCTATCCCAATCTATTTATAAGTTCAAGTGAAATAAATCCAAAAATTCATTCAAGTAGAAATTGAGATAACCTTAACATACACCAATCTCTGCCCATTTCAATTTATTTCTAACTTAATATTATTCTTCTCTTGTATTATCTTATATTTATCTCCTTGTGAAACAACAGATATTAATGTACATAGCCAATGAAATGTATTTTTATTATTATACTCACAGTTCAGCCAGCGTACATAGTATTTTGTTTATTTGTTTTGCACGTGTTTGGCATTAGTAGTTTTATATTTATTTTAGTTATTGCACACTTTACATACCTATATAAATTCTATGTTGTTGAAATAAATAATGAAATAATAATCTCCGCAATAAATTTGCTGTAATAACAGAATTAAGTACTTAATATATTTATGAATTCGCATATAAAACCTATGATTTATATTCTGGACTGGAAATTTTTGTACAGGTGTCTTAAAAATGACGTCGGTGCATTTGAGGTTTGATTAAGGGGTTAAAATAAATCGAAAATTAAAAGTTTAAATTCTAAAAGGTATTCGTCGTTATTAAGTTATAAATAAAAAATCTGATGTAGCCAACACAATACCTCCCGCTATTTAATTTTTATTAATTTAAATACATACCTACGCTTATTTCCTAATGCTGCAAACTATCATATATTAAATTCCTTTGCTGTATTTACTATTTTCTTTTTAAAATGTCACCCTTATTAATTTGAAGTGATTAGGTTTTTAACAGTGACATTTATCTGTCAGTTACATACATTTTAAATATGAACTGTGTAACAAAGGAATTATGTTTATCTTTAAAATATAGGATCTGGAATTTATAAAAAGATTGTGTTTTAAATTTATCTAAAAAATATATAGAAACGGTATTAATGTATACCTGTAGAAAATTCAATAATCTTTAATTTTAATAATGGCATAAAATGCGAAAAAATGGCATTTAATAGTATTTTTTGATGAAAAACTATTATGAGTTTCAAGTATAGGGCCATATCCGGTTATCCGATTGACACCAAAATGTAATGGTTTCTTTCTATATTGGAAAAGGGTCGAAATACAAGGTTTCAGAATTTTCTGAGTTTTTGAGTTAGTCCGGTTTTTCAATTTCTAGTTAAAATTTCGTTTTAGTTTTGTTTAATTAACAGTTAATTAAAACTTTAACCAGATATAGAAAAACGGTATGTGTGTGCGTGTGTGTGTGTGTGCCAAAAATTTCTCGGACGATAACTCCAACACAATTCTAAAAATTACAATTTTGTAACATTTCTCTTCTTTATATCCACATGAAAAGCGGAAGTACATTTATTTGAAGTCCTTAACAGTTTTTATTGCAAAAACGCAGTCAAGTATCATTTTTTTAAAATTTTATGTTATTATAAATATGAAAGAACATTTGATTGTCTATACGGTTTGATTACATATTTTCCTTAGATATAGAGGTAAAAAAATTTAAAGACATTAACAGCCAGCTATGTTATAACCATGGAAACTGGTGATATATTCAAATATTCTAATTGACAGATGTCAAGTGCAATTTACATAGTATATGTTCGTGTTATAATTTTATTAGATATATAGACTGTGTCCAATGTTGCACTTTTATCACCCTAATATTTAAATCCTAAATTTAAATGCCCTTAATCTAGTGATTATTTAGGATTTTAGGAATTAGATTTTAGGGTTTTGCAGGAGCACACTATGCCTTGAAGTTGACGTGCACTAATTAAACAAATCATATTCATTGCTATAATTTGTACAAAACGTCAAATTTACTGTCAAAGAATAGCTTCTTAGCTTTTATTTTATGAAATGTAATACTAAAATTTACTGTCAAGCATCAGATTGAATCGAATTGTATTGTATTCATTTTTGGTGTTCTAAAGTGTTGCCATACAAACCAATGGAAATCACTAGTGTGCCATTCGGAGTTATATTTATATGAAAAAGACCTAAATCCTAAATACTAAATGCCAAAATGCGACATCGGACACAGCCTTAGAATATTTTCCAATGAAATGTCGGTAAGGGATTTGTGCAAAATATATAAAATTGGCGGAAGGTAAGAAGATTTTTTCCAATGCATCTTGGCAACCAAGGCATTCCCTAAAAATTAATTTTAACAAAAGAAGGATTTGAAGAAGAATACCTTAATTTACACTCCCTATTCTTAAGTCATTAACCTATCCCAACACTTTCTCATCCACCCAATATCAGCAATCATTCCCCATTCTAAGTTTAGCCCATGAATGTGACTGCCACAGCTGGCAACCTCTCCACTTTTCATCGTCATTGCCAGCGTTCATTACCAGCGTTGGATTCCTGCATTTATTTGCGGATTCACCGCATTTATCTTCCACATACAAACATACTACAACTACATACTCCAGTCTAATCTATACACCAGCTCATGTACATGTATATATATATACACGGGCTTCCAACGTGCGGATGTGTGTATGTTGAATGTTCATTGCCACTGTCATCGATATAGAGATTTGTGCGAGTATTTGTAGACAGGAGTCATAAATGTCATGTGTGAATGTTTTGTTGTTGTAAAAAGTGTGTGGTTATGGTATAAAGATAACATATGGAGAATATATAGTTGTCAATGTCCTTCTACAGTTCCGAGAATATTAACAAAATTTGAAAATGATGGATGTTTAGATAAGAATCATACGAAAAGGGCAAGAACAAAAACTGCGCGAACTAAAGAAAATAAAAATAATTTACAACGTGCAATAAAAGAGAAAAATCAGCTGTCTACAAAAGTTTCGACATACATACATACATACAGTAAAATTTTTGAAAGAAGTCCGATCAAGGCCATCTACGAATTGCATCTATGAATTAAGATTTTATGCTGTCAAATTTAGTAGTGTCGTTTACATAGTTTTTATGAGATACACAAGATATTATGTACCCTCAGAAAAACTAAGTAAAAGACACTATTAAATTTGACAGCATAAATAAATAAAAATAAATATATCATCACGGCATATTACCCATTTCTGGGTGTGCCAATATCTACAACACAAGTAGACATCGGTAATGATGACGATATATTTTACCGTGTGGGCGCTTACCAGGCGTCACCTCACGGGCACTCATAGCTGGTGTGGAGAGCATAAAGTCTTAATTCATGAATGCAATTCGTAGATGGCCTTGATCGGACTTCTTTCAAAAATTTTACTGTACATACATACATACATACATACATACATAAAATCACGCGTGTCCCACTTAGTGTGTTAGCAAAAACCCGAAAACAGTAGTAACAATAAGAAATGGGATAAGAGCAGATTTTAAAAATAATCTTTGAATTTTTTCAATGGATTGCTTTTGTTGGTCATAAATGGGATTCCATATTACTGAGCAGTATTCTAGATGGGGTCTTATTAAAGATATAAATAACAACCTCAAAGCATATTTATTGAATTGTTGTGCATTTCTAAGTATAAAACCTGAGCACCTGTAAGCAGTCCGTGTGCGATTTAAATGTCAATTAAACACCGATTAAACTGGTAACAGCTAAACTCATACCCGTTTTTAAATAGACTACAGTTAGGTTCAACATTTTATTTAACAAAAAAATCTACTACCAAAACTTTGACCTCCACTGTGCCTATTTATTTATTCCCAAATGTAACCTATAATTTACCTCTCTTTTGGTAAACAACCACTCAGTTCACCAAATCCCTTTCTATGAATATTTAACCATCGTTTAATCACTTAGAAGCAGGTCTGCCAACCGCTAAATTATTCCCCAGTTTTGTTGAGAAAGAAGCGCGATCCAATCAACTTCGTTTTTGTTGTAGTTTTTCCTTTTGTGGTTGTAGAAAATTTATAGCGGCAGTAGTGACACAGTACCCAACCAGAACATTACGACTTCCTGCCTAGAGCTCAGCTCACCTGGATCCGGGTAACTCCGGGATAAGTTCGGGCGATCCGGGGAAGAATCGGGGCTAGGAGGTAATTGAAAAGTGCAAGGGAACTGAAGAGGAAATTCATATAAATTGAAAAGTATACTTGAGGAAAATCAAAAGGAATTTTAATTTCCAGAATATTGTAAATAAAATAAATAAATAAATCATCACGGCATATTACCCATTTCTGGGTGTGCCAGTTTGTTTTACAGATATCGGTAATGATGATGACATATTTGAACGTGCGGGCGCTTACCAGGCGTCACCTCACGGGCACTCATTGCTGGCGTGGAGAGTGCACCACAGGGGTCACTTTTGTGCCATTTCAAAGTCGAAATATTTGGCGTCGGTCAAGATCGAACCCGGTTCCTCAGATACGCGACCAGACACTCAGGCATGCGGCCACGGGACCCCATGGTAATACAGGGTGTTTCAAAACATGTGTCGGAAAATAAAGGGTGGGATTGGTTGGCTAATTATAAGAAAAAAAGTTCCTATTAACATGGTTCCGCAAACGCACCGTTTTCGAGATACAGGGTGTAAAAAAAAATGATTATTGACTCCTTTTGAAAAAGGGTTATTTAACAACCAAACGACAATTGTCAATAATTTTAATGTCAAAACAAATGCATGAACGCAGACAACTAGATCAAAAACAAATGTTTTTATCAACAACAAAACATGTTGCTACTTTTTTTCATGTTTTCCATCATAAAATGCCGTATTTCTCTAAAACGGTTTACGTTAGAGCTTTTGACTAGGAGTATCTTTTTTGTGTTGAAAATATTGGTGGTTCACAATGTGCTTTCAGAATGCCAATTTCCCAAGTGTCATAGAAATTAGGGCCATAAAAACCTCACGCAACCCTAAAATTTCCGTCAATGGCACATGAAAATAATTGAATAAGCGCTTAAAAAGTAGCTAATATTAATGCTAAGATGTGTACAAAAGCTGAGTTTTGTATCTCAAACAGTTCATGATATATCGTCAAAAAATAAAAAAAAAAAAAAATTTTTTTTACACCCTGTATCTCGAAAACGGTGCGTTTGCGGAATTATATTAATGGGAACTTTTTTTCTTATAATTAGCCAACCAATCCCACCATTTATTTTCCGACACATGTTTTGAAACACCCTGTATAGTAAATTATGCGAATATATTTATAATTACCTTCCGTCACCTTTAGGTAAGGAGGTATTGTTTTTCGTCAAAAAATTCGGTGGTGAGTTTTGAATGAATGCACGTTTTAGGGTCCCTAGAATACGATTTTACTAGTTTTACGATGATGTCTGTATGTGTGTCTCTCTCTGTGTGTGTGTGTGTGTGTGTGTGTGTGTGTGTGTGTGTGTGTGACAATACGATAACTTCAATACTCTTCTTTACATCCATATGAAGAGCTGATTAGATTTTGGTTATAATTGGGCAACCGGAAATTCTCTTATTCGTAACAGTTTTTCTTGAAAAAACGTAGTTAAATATCATTTTTTGACATTTTATGTGATTATCAATATGAAAGAATATCTTATTGTCTATCCGGTTTGCTTACTTATTTTTCTTTATATTCAATACTTTAGAGTTAAAGAATTATAAAGAGATTAACTTTCACAAATTAGCCAGCTTTGCTGTAATCATGGAAACAGCTGAAATACGCAAATAATTCTAATTCACAGATGTCAGTGTCAAGTGCAATTTTCGTAGTGTATGTTCATGTTATAATTTTATTGGTTTATATAATCTTTTCAAATGAACTTTCGGTATGGAATTTGTGGAATATAGTATATGTTCGTGTTACAGTTTTACACTGGATATATAGAATATTTTCCAAGGAACTTCTGGTATGTGATTTGTACAAAATACATAGAAATAACTGATGGTAATGTGCTGGCCACATCAGATCAACTGTCATTATTAACTCCATAGCAACAACTATAAGTACCTGTTTATTTGCTAGTGAATTAAAAAAAAAAACTAAGTCACTCTCACAGATTTTTAACTCACTCTGTAACAAATAATGCATTTAAAATAACATCAGGCACGAAAATAACACTTTCACTATCAGTCAGAGCAGCCATTTTCATTATTTTTCACGACGCAAATTACCCAAATGACAGAAAATAAAGCTTGTTTATAATTTATAAATCAACGACGATTGTTATGCACAGCCTACTAATTGATTTAGTATTTTATTTTGCCAAAATTAATTATTATAATGGTTTTTATTATTATTAATTCGTCAAAATTGAATAAAATATTGTACGTGTTAAGAATTTTATTCTCTTTTCATTAATAAACGTTATCTTAATTCACTTGGTGTATAAAAGGTAAATATGAAGTACATCACAAGTAAAAAAATCTGTTGTGGCCAGCACAAAACCTTCCGTCAATTCGATGTGTTTTGTACAAATCCCATACCAAAAGGTCCTTGGAACAGATTCTATATATTATCATGTAAAATCAAACACGAAGACATACTATTTCTATTCTATAAATCCAATAAAATTATAACATAAACATACACTAAGTAAAATGCACTTGACACTTCTTCTTATTCTTCAGCTTCCCCTATTTTGTTAGAGGTAGCTGTTTCCTCTTTTCTTCCACTCATTCCTGTCCAACACATCTTCTTGACACAGGCATTCCTTTCAGTCTTCTGCGATACAGTCCTTTCATCTTCTCTTTGGCCTTTCTCTGCGTGTCACTTGCGAGGAGCACTATGACATACCAATTTTGTGATCCTACACTTTCCATATTTGGTTTTGCATTTAAATCGTGGTTTTCTACTTGCAACTGACATCTGTCAATTAGAATTTTTTTAATATATCATCATCAGCTGTTTTCATGATAAATAGCAAAGCTGACTAATTTTTGAAAATTAATTTCTTTATAATGCTTTAAATCTACATCTATTGAATATGAAGGAAAATGTATAATCAAACTGTATAGAGAAGAATATTTTCTTTAATATGTACAATACAAAATGTCAAAAAACAATATTTAACTGCGTTCTTTTAAGAAAAACTATTAAAAACTTCAAATAAGGGTACTTCCGGTGGATCAATTATAACCAAAATATAATCAACTCTTCATATGGATGTACAGAAGAGGAATACGAAAGAATTATAATTTTTAGAATTGTAGTATTGGAGTTATCGTCGGAGAAAAATTTGTCACACACACACCCACACACATACACACACACACACACACATACACACACACATACACACACACATACAGACATCATCTTAAAAATAGTAAATTCGTATTGTAGGGACCGTAAAACGTGCTTATTCATTAAAAACTCACCACCGAATTTTTTGACCAAAGACAATACCTTCCTTACCTAAAGGTGACGGAAGGTAAAAAAGATTTAAACCGATTTATTAGTAGTTTTGAAATACATCTTTGGCGCAATAATTTTGCACATCACGATAAATTATTTCGTTATTACATAAGTTTATTTACATACATAGGTTCTAGTTTATAATATGAAAATATTTTATGCACAAATGCATATGTTTATTAATGTAACTGATTCATTTTTTATCACAAGCAAAAAACGTAGCTTTAGAAAACAGTATAACATAAAAACGAACAAATTTACACAAATTTGTATTCCAAATATTGCTTTTGCGAAAACATATCACTGGAAGATTAACTGTATTATAGGATTTGGCGTGTTTTATTTGCAAAAAGCATGTAAAAAAATAATCAAATAATAGAATTTCCATTATTGGATAAAAAAAAAACTTCACAGCTTTACTCGTTTCAGTGAATAAATCGTGATTTGAATTCCTGAATATTAAATTTGTTTCCTTTTTAATTTAATTTTACTTTTTTACGTTGCATTAAAAGTATATTTCCAGGAAATTATAATTTATAACTGTAAAAGTTATTCTGTCAATATATGTATTCAGAACTTGTTTTCGCGAAGTTTATAACAAATTTTTAAAAAGTAGAACACACGTTTATGTCAAAAGTTGTAGTAGAACCAGACGTTTATGTCAAAAGTTGTTCAACTTTAAATATAGTATAGTAATTGTTATGCAAACAAACTCTTGACACAATAATTCGGATCAGTTTATTTTATTTGAATTACAAAGTTACAATTAATATTTGTTTTATTATATATGCTCATAAGCTGATATTAAAGTTTTAATGTACAGTAAGAACAGGAAATTTGGGACGCGCAATTTATCCCTTCTAAATTCCAAATAACATTATAAAAATCTGATGTGGCCAACACAAGACCTCCCGCTATTTAATTTTTATTAATTTAAATACATACCTACGTTTTTACTAATGCTTTAAACTATATTAGATACCTTTGCATATAACTATTGCTTTATTTACTATTTTCAGTTTAAAATGTCATCATTATTAATTTGAAATGATTAGTTTTTTGACAGCCACATTTACCTGTCAATTCAATACATCTGAAATATGAACTGTGTAACAAAGGAATCATTAAATCATAGGTTCTGAGATTTATAAAAAAAAGTTTTTTAAATTTATTTGTAAAATATATAGAAAAAGTATCAATGTATACCTGTAGAAAATTAAATAATCTTTAATTTTTATAATGACATACTATGCCAAAAAATGACATTTAATGGTATTTTTCGAAGAAAAACACTTATGAGCTTCAAGTAAAGTGCCATTTCCGGTTATCCGATTTACACCAAAATCTAATGGTTTCTTTCCATATTAGAGTAGGGTCGAAATACAAGGTTTCAGTATTTTCTGAATGATGGTATTTGAGTTAGAGAGGAGACAAAATCCAAACACACACACACACACACACACACACACACAGAGAGAGAGAGAGAGAGAGACATCATCGTGAAAATCTAAATATGTGATTTTTAGCACGATCCCTATACCTCCCTTACCAAGAGTAACGTGAGGAAAAAACACTATGACCGTTAGTTTGAATAGCTAAATAAGGGTGATTAGCGAGCAGTTGACTAGCATTGTTTTTGATGTGAAAGATCTATTGGCGCGCTTATACGGGGGTAAGAACGGCTTCTATGAAGCGACGCTACATGCCATTCGTCCAGTCTCGTGACTCGTCGGCTCTCTCCGTCTCACCGTCTCGACTCGCAGAGTGTCATTTGTTTCGAGCTCGAGCTACATAATTTCAACAGCGGTTCATAGCAACACAACACGCAATATTTGGAAGAATATTTTTGTTGATACGACTGAACGGTATATATTTGCATTGTCTGCAAAATAAAATAAAATAAAATGTAACTTTAGTTTATTTTTCATACAATGCAAATTAATTTTTCTACAGTCACTATAGAAAGTAGCCATTTGCGCTCTCATTTGTCAACGCAAAATGTCACTTTACCGCTCATGCGCGACAAAGTAGTAAAAACGCTCGCTGTCCAAATTTCTAAGTATACAATGTTGAGAAATGTCACTTGTCTACATTCTTAATGAAAATGTTTAGTTAGGAACTAATGGCACTGTAATTACACATTTATCACAATGACGCAACTGCAAAATGATGAATTTTACAGGAGAGATGAAAAACCATTGTTAATTATTTTTATAATTAAGTTTTAAAGGAATAAATAAATATGCAGTTACGTCATTGTTTCACCGGAACGGCGATATGTTCTGTCGGTATTTAACATAACCTAACAAAATGCCACACTGCTGTGAAAATGAAATAGGGCATTTATTTACAAAAACGAAAGTATAAAATGCTTAGATTAGATTGAATAAAAACTAAAGAAGAATGGAAAATAACGATAAAATAAAATTAAATATAAAATAAATTGTGTGAACAGTTATGTTTAGTAATAGGAATGATTGTACACAGATGGCGGTAGGATAGTTGCGAGTCGTACTGATATCTGATCTCTAGTTAACTATTTATTTTGATTACAATAAAGTTATTAGTTATTTCGTTACTTAAATAATTGCGAGAAGTTAGTCAATGCACATACATGTCTATATAATCACAAATTCCTTGAAATATTTGTTAATTTTTTCAGTGTGACAACTAACCACACATTTTGCTACAAAAACTCATCAAATCATCACAAATCCTTGCTTCCGCGCTCTAATTTTGGTTTTTTAATGGAATAGATGGCTAATGTAACGATATAATCATTTAAAAGCCTTTTTAAGTTTAAACCGTATCTTTTGTATTAGCCAATCGTTATTTATTGAGCAGTACTGTAAGTATAAAGTGTACATTTTATTATTTTTTATTATGGTGGAGGACCCCCATTGTGGCGACTAGAAAAAATCTTGTGTGTGTTTCGAGCGCAAATGGATATTGTCGATTTCGAGAGAATGCCGCGCGACGAAGGTGTAAATTAATATATCATCATTATTATTTCTAAAACCTTATCAAACCCCAAACCGTCAGATGTACAATTACATTCTGTTGCAATTAACTTCAGAGGAAATTCGAAACCCATCAGAATTAGAAATTAGGTTAGTTCGAATTGGAGTAAGATATCATCTTCCGCTCAGTTTCACTGCACTTTGCACTGCATTATTTGACTTAGTTCCATTTCCACCTTCGCGTGACGCTACTCCCGGAGATATTCTGAAACTACAACGATGTACGATTACACACAAATGCACATCATGAAGACTCAATTTACCAACAGAGATGCACTCACACAGTTTGCACTTCATTAATATACTTCCTAGAGGTAATTAAAAGAGGGAAATTGTTTCGTTGTTAAAGTTTTAACGAAGCATATTCAGCATTCAGGAAAAAAATTCTATGACCTAAAATTATTTTTTGATATTTCTTAAAACCAATGAAATGTTTCATTACCTGTCACGTGTCAGCGTTTTAACCAATCCTGCCATTATTACAGTGAGAATAAAGCTCTAGAGATTATTCCCAGGGATAATCTCTGTAGCTTTTGTTTGTCTAAAATAAATAAATTGAACTAAAAACATCGATTTACTGATGCTTCTGATCATGAAATAAATTTAAAATTATAGAAACCACTTCTAGAAACACAGCAATTAATAATCACTCTACTCTGTATGAAGGCGATTATTTTTGTTTATTTTGCCCTGTGAAAGTTATGCTCTAGTTGTCAAAACAGATTTGCCAACTGCATCATGTCATTAAATGAAACTAATTAATTACGACAGTAGATGGCGACACAATAGCAAGACAGTGGCTTTCCGTTGTTTGTAGATCAAAAAATAATCTAATTAAATATAATTCGTAAGTTCGATAAATTAGAAAATAATTCTCCAGTTTCTTTCTCAAACTTGTTGCCATTTGGCAATAGCCAGTCAAGGCCTACGGGCTTTCGTAACTACTGCCTGGCAACAAGTTTTCAAAAATTCTGTCAAAATATTTTCAATTCATTCTCACTCTTGTTATATTACCACTGAGAATTATCCATAGTTCAAAAAGAAAATTTAAAACTAATCTGATAAAGGCTAAAATATAAAAGCCTTTTTTACATTTAAACAGCGTCATCAATTTAAGAATTATAATTTCCAAATTAGGTATCTTTTCTGAAAATTCTACGAAGATAACGTTGTAATATAAACCGTGCCCTAAAAGACCAATTAAGCAATCACGTTCTGAATCTCTCTACTTTTATGATATCGTAGATTTCAGGGTCGATATCTCGTCTCTTGTCTTTGTAATACAAGGAGCCTTCGTTACATAACGACATAATTACGGAAATTTTACGCGACGAACGATGACACTTCACATAAACGTACGATCTAGATAAAGATAATGTAACAGCTTAATAGACACCATTTCGTTCCACGTATAGTCCGGGACACGAAAGATGAACTATGGAAAATATGTTAGCACAAATCACTGTCTAATATATGCCCTTCGTTTAAATCCACACAATATGCAATAAATTTACTTTCCGCATACCTAATATAACATACGAGTATAACAGTTGTCCAAATAAGTTTTAAAGCTACACAGCCTTTCTTCTATTGGCATTTGATCTGTGCAATTGATGTTCGTATCAGTTCTTGTCTTGTTTACACTCGGGCCATAAGTGTACACATATAAGTTAGAAGCACAAAGTTATTGTAATAATTATTATTTGACGGCGTCTATGGAATATCACGATACGAGCATCTCTTTCCCTTAGCTCTCAGGTCAAGATTGGTGTCACACACTATATATATATACGATTAAATTGTAAGAAAAATATTAAATCAGGGAATATTCGTATTTCATAAATTTACTTTTATTTCAAGTCTAATATACGTTACAAAAAAAAAATTCTAATCTATTTTAGGAAATATTTCGCTAATGCCGGGACAGGTCATTGGTGTCACACACTATATACCGAGAGTTTTTTTTATCAGTGAACATGGGCGTATGTCATTACCATAGTTACATTTAAAATGATTGACAGCAATGTATTATCGCGTTTTTTTTAAAACTGAACATAGGACGTGACATTTAGTATATCTGTCAATGTCATCAAATTGTCATACTTCAAAATGTATATAGTTAAAGAAAAGTTCAAATTGTAAATTGGAGTAATTATAACGAGTCTACAACAAGTTTCTGACTTATGTGCATTAACTTTTAATAAGCGACCCAGTCCAACAATTATAAGAAAAATTTACAATGACTACAGAACTAAAGGTGCGTCAATAAACAGCACAAGAAGAAAATCAGACCAAGTACTGTAGTTAATAGAAAGAAACAAGAAATTATGCAATTAATTGAAAGTGACAACACCCTGTCAATAATTTTTTTTCTGAAACTAAGAATACTATTATACAAAGTTTTAAGACAAGAACATTTTAAGAGTTTTAAATATCAAAATCACCAAGAGTTATTACACAACGATATAGAACGAAGAAATATCTTTTACGAAGATATGATGAACAAAATTAATAGTGAGGAAATATTACTGGATCGAATTTTATTTACTGATGAAGCGACATTTTATATTAATCGGGAAGTAAATTCACAAAATTGCAGGCATTGGAGTCGTCAAAATTTTCACTTATATCTGCACCAGGTATTCCCCCAACGCTGGATAGGACGTGATGGAGAAGTGGAGTGGCCTCCACTTCTTCCTATTAAAAAATAGGGATAAAATATAATTTATATTAATTATTTCTTGCCTTAGGCTTATGTCAGAGTATAGAATTATACCATACAATTTGAACTTTTTCTTCAACTGTATACATTTTGAAATATGACAATTTGATGACATTGACAGATATACTAAATGTCACGTCCTATGTTCAGTTTTAAAAAAAACGCGATAATACATTGCTGTCAATCATTTTAAATGTAACTATGGTAATGACATACGCCCATGTTCACTGATAAAAAAAACTCTCGGTATATATATATATATATATATATATATATATATATATATATATATATATATATATATACGATTTAATTGTAAGAAAAATATTAAATCAGGGAATGCCGGGACAGGTCATAAGTCGATTTTTTTATTTATTGCGTTTGGATTGTATTTGGAGTCCCAACGTACATAATTTTTTCAGCAAGGTTATGTATATCTTGGAAGTTTTTGTGTAAATACGGTTGAAAGGGTTTATGCGTTTTCAATTTCAATTTCAGAAAAGTTACTTCAATTTCAGAAAAAGTAAATTCAATTTCAGAAAAATAATATCAGTTTACCTTTTTCTGAAATTGAATTTACTCTTTCTGAAATTGAATTTACTTGTTCTGAAACTGAATTTACTGTTTCTGAAATTAAAGTTACTTATCCTGAAATTGAAGTTGAAAAGGTATAGTTACCCCTGGAATATTACCATTTCGTCTGCTAGATCGGCGCTAACTATTAAGCCTCATTTCCACCGAATGTTTTAATACTTAATGCAAAATTAGTGCATAAGGCTTAATGCACCATGACAATTTATTAAGACACCATTTCCAGATACTTTGTTTAGTGACTAATTCAACAAAAATGTCACATTTTTTCCCTTATTACTTGTTTTGTTGTATAGCAGACTGCCATTGCAGCAGCAATTCTTCTTTTTTTAATATGTTATATACATAATTTTCTGTGGCCATACCGAAAAAATAAAAAATTAATAATTATAAAATAGGCTGACAGTTACAGTTCAGGTTAGAAGTTTTCAAATTTTGTTCTTACACATTGCTCTTATTTCTTAAGCATTAATCCTTATGCAAAGATGGAAATGGGAGTAAACGTTGCCATATGATAAACATTTTCACGCACTGCTAATTATTGCTGTTACGCATTAGGACGAACGGTGGAAATGAGGTTTTAATGTGCAACAGGCCTGTACATCTTACTTGTGCATCAAGAAAAGTCTCGAATAAAAATCGAAATTTTACTTCCCCGGAAATTCTGAAAGCAACAGGAAGTGATTTGTCCACACTCAAAATCCGGGATTTTCTCGAGTGTCTGAATCACATCCTGCCATCTTAACTGCTCGATGGTACAGAAAATTAGATTATTTGTGAAATATAAAAAAGTATAAATAGGATATATGATCAAAAAATATATAAATGTTTATATCTTCATAACTGATCCTGCTATATCCATAATGATGGAAACACAAAGGAAAAAAAAGAAATGTCGATTTGAATTTCCGAACATTCATACATAATAAAAGTTGGCGGAACGCGTAAAAACAAAACTGTGACAGACAAGAGTTGAATATTTGAAATCTATATCGCAACCTGAAGAGCTCTATGGTTGCGTCGCTAGGCATTTAAGATTCCTTATTTTCACGCATGGTTCAATATTTAAAGTGACACCTCTTGTACTATAATTTATGTAACAAAAATTTTCACGAAGATCCGTCGCTTAATCTGGCTTATAAATTTTTCGTAATAATATGAAATTTAAACATTTAGGAATAATATTGTATTCCATCCAATACCATGAGCGATGTTACTTGTGGTCTAGTTTCCCTACCTTCCTTTTCTATTCCTGACATTGAAAAAGCAATTAAAACACTTAAACCAACCCTCTCCTCTGGTCCTGACCTTTTTCATAATTTACTAATCAGGGACTATGCCCAATCTCTGTCTCAGGCCCTTTTTCACATATTTAATCTTTGTGTAACTTCTGAAACTTTTCCATCAGCTTGGAAACTCACTAGAATCACTCCAATTTTAAAATCAGGTAATGTTAATAATATTAACAACTATCGCCCTATTGCTATCCTTTGCAATTTTAGCAAAATTTTTGAAAAGCTAATTTATTCTAGTTTGTATCCCCAAGTAAAAAATAAAATCTCTATTTTCCAACATGGCTTCGTGGAAAAAAGATCTACTGTCTCTAATCTAATGTATTTCACGCACAAAGTATCAACAGTTCTTGACAACAAAGGCCAAGTTGACTGTGTTTACACAGATTTTTCTAAGGCTTTCGACAGAATTGATCACGGTATTCTGATTGGTAAACTTCATTCTTTCTGTTTCTCCCCTTCCCTTGTATCACTTATAACTTCCTATCTTCAACAACGAGAACTGTTTGTCAACTATCAAGGTCATACATCCTTTCACTTCACTGCATCGTCAGGAGTCCCTCAGGGCTCTAACTTAGGCCCTTTACTTTTCCTCTTTTTCATCAATGACATTATCAATGTTATCGAGTGTGAGAAACTTTTATTTGCTGATGATTTAAAAATCTTTTACAATATAAATACCATTGATGATAATGAGAAACTTCATAAAATATCAGCTTGGTGTACAATTAATAATCTCCACCTGAATCTCGCTAAATGCTCCATCTTATCTTTTACTAGAAAATTAGAACCCAAACTTTACAATTATTCAATTAATGGTACATCTCTAACTAGAGTTAACTCTATTAAAGATTTGGGTGTGATTTTCGATGAAAAATTAAATTCCGTAAGTCATTACAATGCTATCTACAAATCTGCTATCAGAATGCTGGGCTTTGTAATTAGGAATACAAAATCATTTAACAATATACATGCCATCATATCTATTTACTTCTCTTTTGTGTGGTCGAAGTTAGAATATTGTAATATTGTGTGGCATCCGATCTATGAAGCTCATCATAACACTATTGAGGCAGTCCAAAAAAAGTTTCTGAAATTTTTATATTATAAGGTTTTTAATCTCTATCCTGATAGAACAATCTCTTATCTAGAACTTCTGTCTACATTTAATGTAAAAAGTCTCTATGAACGGCGTGAACTTAATGTAGTGAGTTACCTGTCTAAGTTGATAGATAGTACCATTGATGACCCTCAATGCCTGTCCCTTCTTAATTTCCAGTTTTTTTCTATTCGAACTAGATCAACTGTAACATTCTATCTTCCTTTTGCTCGTTCTAATGTTCTGATGATCTCTCCTATTTACCGTATGTGTTTCTTGTATGAGCATAAGTACTCACATGTGGATATTTTCCTTCATAAATCTTGTTATTTTAAAAAATTAATTGCTTAATTTCTAATGTTTTTCTTTTACTCTAATTTTTTTAATTTATGTAGTTTTTACTTTCAACCCTATTATTGGGTTTATTATTGGGTTTGTATCTAAATAAATAAATAAATAAAATTCTTCTCTTCCTGTCATATTGAACAACTTTTTTGTTGATTTATAAATTCTCCTTGACAACGGTCTATCAAGATGCTGTTATTTTTCTAGTAACACTTGATCCTTAATCGTAGGCGACTGTTATAAAAAAGAACGGCCGACGGCCGTTATTTTTATCTTTTCACTTTTGTTTTTAGTCCTGTTATATCATAATAACAGAATGGTATTGCGAAAAATACAAAACATTTTAAATAGTTACTAAAGAATATAATTCTTCAGTAGGTAGTAGGTTCACTGTAAAATAATAATAATAATAATAATAATAATAATAGCAGTTTATTCATCGACATGTGAGGTACATGTATTGAATACGTCAAACAATATTAATAAATTTAAATATTACATACATAGGTGTACAGAATTAGTAATTAATAGGAAATGTTTTCATCATTGAGCCCGATCAGTATTATCTGTAAGAAATTCATTTAAAGTGTAGTAGCTTTTCTCTATAAGATAATTTTTAAGAAGCTTTTTAAATTTGATTTTACTGCATTCTACCTTTATCATGGTGGGCAGTTTATTAAAAACCCTTAACCCTTGAACATCCGGTAAAGAATTTAGAGAATTATGTTTTATATTCGGAATATAAAATAGCTGTTTTTGTCTAGTATTAAAAGTGTGAATACTGGAACTAAGTTTAAAATTATTTTTATTGATAAAAATGTATAAACAAACTTCAAATATATAAAGAGACACTAATGTAAGAATTTTAAAATTTTTAAAAAGAAGTCTACAAGTGTCATTGCGGGAAACACCGGCTATGGTTCTAATAATTCGTTTTTGGATGATGAACACACTATATGCTGACGATGACGTTCCCCAAAAACAGATACCGTAACGTAATCTTGATTCTACTTGGGCGTAGTATAGTGTAATGAGTTGTTGTTTTGTGAGAACACTACCTAAATGCCAAAACTGGTAGCATATTGGTCCAAGTTTTGAAACAAGTTTATCAGTATGGTTTTTACCAATTAAATTTTCGTCGAAAATATAACCGAGAAAGTTACCATTATTAGATCGTTTAATTTGATTCTCATTAATTTTGATATTCATATTTAAGTTTTCCCTACATTGAGGAAAATGAAATCGTAGGTAATGAGTTTTAGATAAATTCAAATAAAGATCATTATCACAAAACCATTTTGATAAAGCGTTCAGGCAGTTCTCACACTTTTGTTGCAACAATACATTATTTGCATCAGAAACGATTATGGACGTATCGTCCGCATACAGAGTTATATGACATTCATCTCCAAAAACTGACGTTATGTCCAATAGTTTTATCTTTCTTTCCTGTCTCCTAACACTTGCTGAAAGCACTATCCTTCCTGCATCTCACACTCCACTAACACCACATACTAGATACCTAACCTAACCCCTTTCCTCTCTCCCCCTTTCGAAAACGCTTCTGGCAGAGCGAACGCAGCACTTAACCCCAGACACCAAGGGTAATGCAATTGCAGCATTAATATTGGCACAGCAGCGCAGGAATTTACCCGCAACCTTGTAATATTCAGGGGTAGGGAAAGGAAGGGTAAAAGGTAAAGCCTACAGCTTCTAATAACTTAAATGGATAGATTTACTAGATAGTAGAGAGCAGGGCCGGCTCAAAATATATATATTAGATTAGAGCGCCACCACCCGTTACAAAAATTATTTCTGATTTTTTTTGACTTAAAAGAAAAAGACAAACTTAAAAGTTGATAATATATATGTATAATTATAATCATTAGCTATAAAAACACTACGAAATTTAAAAAATCAACATAAAAAAATCTGTTGTGGCCAGCACAAGACCTTCCGTCAATTCGATGTATTTTGTACAAATCCCATACCAAAAGTTCATTGGAAAAGATTCTATATATCCAGTAAAATTGTAACACGAACATAATAAATTTTTTTTACATATTCCATACAGAAAGTTCCTTGGAAAATATTCTATAAATCCAATAAAATTATCACATGAATATACATTATGTATACTCATATAAATAAATAAATATATCATCACGGCATATTACCCATTTCTGGGTGTGCCAGTATCTACAACACATGTAGACATCGGTAATGATGACGATATATTTTACCGTGCGGGCGCTTACCAGCCGTCACCTCACGAGCACTCAAAGCTGGCGTGGAGAGTGCACCACAGGGATCACTTTTGTGCCATTTAAAATTGGAAATATTTGGCGTCAGTCGGGATCGAACCCGGTTCCCCCAGGTTCGCGACCAGACACTCAGGCACGCGTACACTTACGTAACATTTTCTTTACAATCAAATAATATTACTACCAAGTTTATATCTCTACTCATTTTTGAATTATTGCCCCAAAAGTTAATATACCCCACATTTAGATAAAAACTTCAAAATTTTCAAAAATCTAATCTATGTATCTAGATACTTCTCAATGCGCTGATTCCAAATTTTGAAACCGCAGGTCGATATCTCTTTTCATTCTCGAGATATTTAGATTCAAAGTTTTGCTCAAAACTACCCATTTTTGGGTATTAACCCAAAAATGGGTCGAGATATGAATTTGGCGACATCACCATTCGATTCTACGGGCAAAATTACATAAGTATAGCAATTTTCATAATTTTTGTCCAACCGGTTCATTTTTTATTAATAAAAGCTTAAAACCCCTGAAAATAGCCAAAATCTGAAAAAACCGTAAGGGGTACACCTTAGATTTTTGCGATTTTTGGCCATATTTAGTTATTTTGCTTTAGAGATTGTATGCGATGTTCAAAAATTCTGAAAATTTGTATACTTATGTAATTATGCCCGTAGAATCAAATGGTATTATCGCCAAAATCATATCTCGACCCATTTTTGAGGAAAATTTTGAATATAAATATCTCGAGAACGAAAAGAGATATCGACCTGCGGTTTCAAAATTTGGAATCAGCGCATTGAGAAGTATATACATGAAAATTAGATTTTTGAAAATTTTGAAGTTTTTATCTTAATGTGGGGTATATTGACTTTTGGGGCAATAATTCAGAAATGAGTAGAGATATGAACTTGGTAGTAATATTATTTGATTGTAAAGAGGATGTTTTGTAAGTGTACGCATTTTTAGAGTATTTATATATGAGTATACATAATGTATTTTATTGGATTTATAGAATATTTTCCAAGGAACTTTTTATATAGAATTTGTAAAAAATTGTATTATGTTCGTGTTACAATTTTACTGGATATATAGAATCATTTCCAATGAACTTTTGGTATGGGATTTGTACAAAATACATCAAATTAACGGAAGCTCTTGTGCTGGCCACAACAGTTTTTTTTATGTTGATTTAGGGTAAAAGGTAAAGCCTACTGCCTACATCTTCTAATAGCTTAAAGGGGTAGATTTACTAGATAGTAGAGAGAAGATATATGTAATTATAATGTGGCAGCAAAATTCGAACAGAAATTTTAATAATAGGAGTGTAACCTGTTCGATCCTGACCGACGCCAAAATTATTTCGAATTTGAAATGTCACAAAAGTGGCCCCTGTGGTGCCCTGCCCACGCCAGGAAGGAGTGCCCGTGAGGTGACGCCTGGTAAACGCCCGCACGGTACGCACACATCAAAAAAAATCAAGGGCTTATGATGTCAAATCGGGTTAATTCATCCCTGCACAAAGCAGATTGGCACACCCAGCAATGGATAATAGGCCGTGATGATATATTTATTTATTTATATTTATACACCGTGGTTCTTCAAAAATGTTTACTTGATGTAAACATTAGGGTAATTCCGGGAGAGATGGACTAATGGGTGTGTTGGTGCAATTGTAATATTTCTGTCCCTATTCTTTAGATGTCTCTAATATTTCTTTCAGAGAACCGTATCATGCGCTTGAAGTCCGATGTGCAATATTAGCTGTTTACTCTGCGTGTTTTAGCAAATACACAGTTTTTGTGTTAAAATTGAAGCTCATAAAAATTCACTCCTATTTTCCATTGGCTATTATTTTTATTAGTAGTCCAACTCACCCCCCTACTACAGATTACCTATACTACCGTAACGGTAGATAATCTGTGCCCTTACTATGGGAGAGTTGGACCAGAGAAGTCATTTCTTTTTTTAATTATTAAATATTATAGAAAATAATTTTGTGTTTATTTGTTATAAAATGTAAAAATATAAAGGTTGGTTAGCAAAGAGGCGTTTTACTTTTCTTTTTATTTTAAAAATTATTATTTTAAAAGTTATACGTGTAAAAAAAGTGGTCCATCACTCCCGGAATTACCCTCAATAATAACCCATCCTAATGAAACCACACGGTTTCTTCGTAATTCAGGCAAAAAGAAGTTGTGTATCATCTCGACATAGCGCTCCGAGTCCACGGTAACAGCAGTTCTATTATTAATGATAACGGACACCACATGCAAGGTGTTGTTTGCCACACTTAATTTTGTCACATGCTATGTTATTACGAACTCAAATCTATCAATATTTATCGTACAAATGTCGTCCACGTAGTTGGTGCGAGTCTTACTTTGCGCGCTAACAATTTAAAAAGTACACTCCGGAGTACAAATAAAAAATAAAATACAACCAATAACCAGTTACCTATTCCGATTCAATTGTACTCCAGAATGTATTTTTTATTACTTGTGAGCGTGTGAAGTATGACTCGCGTCAACTTCGTAAACAACTTATGTACGTTATGAAAATTTACAAGGTGGAACAGATTCGAGTTCCTTTTTTGAAAAACTTTCTTATTACGCACACTACCGAAAATTGATGAAGGTCTTTAGGTGCCAACTTTTTGAGACAACTTTAATAGGCACCACAGGAATTTTCTATCGTCTTTTGTTTTGGAGCTACAGGCTAAAACTTGTTTTTCGCTTATTTGAAAAATATCTCATATCTCGCTTATTATGAAAGATAAAGAAAAAATGTTTAGATACATTTTATATTTTCTTTTACGTAGAATAACGTGGTGTAATTAGATTTTGTCAAACTGTAATAATTCTCGAGATATGACACAAATATAACCCCAAAAAATTAATAATTCAAGTTTTATCCATGTTTAAAACAAAAGAATATAGACTTGTTATACATCATCGAAAGCTTATAAAATAAAGAACCAGATGAGACTATTTTCAACATAAGTTCCTATTTAAAAAAATATTATGTTCATCTCGAGATATATTAAGTTTTGAAAAAATCTAATTACACTATGAACCAATGTGTGCTCCCGTACTGCTATATAAAGTGCTTAACTGCGTATTGTTTCTTGGATCAAGTGACCTTGAACAGTCATCTTTCGTATATTCAACTATATCTTCTATATTTAGAAACAATCTGTGTGTATTAAATTAAATAAAGCACCTTCTCGTATCTAGCTGTGAGGCAGAGCATATTAGATATGCATCTTGTAATTATCTGACGGGGCCCTGGAGATATTTACCCGGGTGTTGAAGTAATGACGGGCGCACGTGGAGTAGTCTGCTGATATGCTAGTTAATAACTAAACTCATACCTACCTAATTACTTATACATATTGCTCCTCCTCGAATTTCCTGGAACAAATTACTTCAAATTATTATCTTATAGCGTACAAGGAAGTTTGATATTGCTAAGTAGCCGATTTTTTATTCTAGTTTTCAAATTGTTGCAAGATATTTAATTTCTACATAATGATTTATCTCGAAATACCCTTCATATCAAAAGTTTCTTGAAAAAGATTCCATATATCCAGTAAAATTGTAGCACAAACATATATTTTTTTTACAAATTCCATATCGAAAATTCCTTCGAAAAGATTATATAAATCCAATAAAATTATAATACGAACATACACTAATGTAAATTGCACTTGACACACATCTGTTAGAATTATTTGAATATATCAGCTGTTTCCATGATTATAGCAAAGTTGGCTGATTTATGAGAGATAATCTCTTTATAATCCTTTAACTGTTAAATATGAAGGCAAAAGAATAATCAGACCGTAGACAATAAGATATTCTTTCATAATCAAAATTATATTTAACTGCGTTTTTTCAATAAAACTGTTAAGAACTTCAAATAAGGGTACTTCCGGTTGATAAATGGATGTAAAGAAGAAGAATACGAAAGAATTATATTTTTTGGAATTTTAGAATTGGAGTTATCGTCAGAGAAAAACTTGACACGCGCACGCACGCACGCACACACACATACACACACACACACACACACAAACATACACACACACAAATTTGTTCGTAAGTATGAAATGACATTAACCTTTAAATAATAATTAAATGTGGTCAATTCAGTGTTACCAACTACAACATTTGACTTACAAATTTCCCTAAATTAACTCGGTTTAATATAAGTAATTTTTTAAAAATATTTTGGTATGTAAAAGGCGCAAAATATAAAAAATAGTATAAAGAACTCATTTTATAAGACTTTTTTTCGCACTAGGCAATTAGAAAACTCGCCGAAACTCGTTTTTTAAATTTTGACGCGTGCGAAAAAAACGTCTTTTTTCGCACTAGGCAATTAGAAAACTCGCCAAGACTCGTTTTCTAAATTTTGACGTATGCGAAAAAACATGTCTTATAAAACTTGTTCTTTAATATAATATTGTTTTAAATATCTCCATTTATTTCAACCATCAAGTGTTAAAATGCCTCGTTCTTTATGTAGTTACAGCAAAAAGTTATTTATAACTTAAATAAGTCTAGAAAGAGTTCTAAATATATACAGCGAGCCGAGCGATTTATCCATTTCATGTCTGAACATTTGAAACATCAGTTTAAATCATCAAATATTACATTATCCATCCATTTCTTCTTTCAGTCCATTTGCCAAAAATTCTTGTCACCGAAAACCGCTACATTTATTCCCAACAAAAAATCAATGGCTCGTTGTGTCGGGAAGGAAACAAATGAAAGGAGAAAAAACGAAACATCAGCAAATCTTTCCCACGGAACAGACGAGCATCAAATCTTCCGCGCATTTCCTGTCTTGCTTTGCCGCTTCGCTACTGTGCTGCCATCTGAACAATACACTGGGCGGGTAGTAATAAAACACCCCTCAACTGAACAAGGGGTTTAAAGGACCCTAGCGACCGGTAAGAAACTGATAAAGAAAATTGAGGTTTGCTGATTCGAAAAAGGAAATTTTGTGGTGTAATGTTTAAGTACTGTTGAAATTTTAATAATTTTTCATTCTATAACGATTTCAACGACACTGTAATTCATTTCAGATTATAAAACTGTCTGCATATTTATTTAAAATAAAGACAAATTACTTTTTTACCTCCCGCTACCCTTGGTAAGGGAGGTATAGGGATCGTGCTAAAAATCACATATCGAGATTTTAGTAAATGACCACGTTTTAAGATTCCTAGAATCAAATTTTAACATTCTCACGATGATGTCTGTATGTGTGTATGTGTGTATGTGTGTGTGTGTGTATGTATGTGTGTGTGCATGTATGTGTGTGTGTGTGCGTATGTGTATGAATTTTGTTGTCGCTCTAACTCAAATACTATCATTCAGAAAATTCTGAAACTTTGTATTTCTACCCTATTCTAATACGAAAAGAAGCCATTAGATTTTGGTGTAAATCGGATAAATGAAAATGGCACTTTACTTGAAGTTCATAATGGTTTTTCTTCAAAAAATACCATTAAATTCCATTTTTTCACATTTTATGTCATTGGAAAATTATAGATTATTGAATTTTGTACAGCTATACATTAATACTTTTTCTATATATTTTATAGATAAATTTAAAAATCATATTTCTTTTTTTAATCCCGAAGCCTAAGACAAACAAAATTGTCAAAAAATTAATCACTTCAAATTAATAATAGTGACATATTAAATAATAAAGAAACTCGTAAATAAAGCAATAGTTATATACAATGGAACATAATATAATTTGAAGCATTACTAAGTACGTAGGTATGTATTTAATTAATAAAAATTAAATGGGAAGTTTTGTGTTGGCCACATCAGATTTTTTATTTATTGTGTGAATTTCAAACCTATATATGAGATATCAAAATGTTTCCCGAATTGTTCAATAAAATTTTATTGAAAAAATCTGATGTGGCCAGCATATTACCTTCCGTCAATTTTATGTATTTTGTACAAATCCCATACCAAAAGTTCCTTGGGAAAGATTCTATATATCCAGTAAAATTGTGATACAGACATATACTATTTTCTACAAATTCCATACCGAGAGTTACTAGGAAAAGGTTCTATAAATCCAATAAAATTATAACACGAACATACACTATGTAAATTGCATTTGACACTGACATCTGTCAAGTAGAATTATTTGAATATATCAGCTGTTTTCATTTTTATAGCAAAGCTGGCTGATTTATGAAAGTTAATCTCTTTATAATTCTTTATCTCTAAATCTATTGAATATGAAGGAACATGTATAATCAAACCGGATAGAGAATAAGATATTCTTTCATATTGATAATCACAAAAAATGTCAAAAAATGATATTTAATTGCGTTATTTCGAGAAAAACTGTTAAGAACTTCAAATAAGGAAACTTTCAGTTGACCAATTATAGGCGAGTTTCTACATTGACTAGTACGCATTAATGCATTGTTTTCGAGATATTCAAGAACGTAATGTTACATGGGACACCCAGTATTGAAATCCACTATACTTCAGATCCGAACAGAACACTGAGTTGTAGCCCTCTATCGCGCCCTTTGAACTTAATTGCATCAATTTATAGCATTGCTTTGAATCTAATCATTTGCTACTAACTTCCAAAATATAGAGTGCACCACTCACAAAAAATTCTACCCAAAATTCCTATAAATTCTCCCAATTTTGACACAACCCCCAATCAGTGCGGGTGTTTGAAGCATTTGATAAGATAAAAATACCATCCTCTCTGTCACGTTGGACATGAAGGGGGGCTCGGTGTGAGCCCGCGACCCTATCACCCCGCTTCCCCTCTATTCCCCTTTCCAACCGTCCACTCCCCTGCCCCGCGCCCCGCCTTGACCTACTTTACCAACCCGAATTTAGGGAGCAAGTTGAAACCTGCGAATTTGAATTGCGACAGAGAGAATAAACTTGTTTAAAGTGGAGGTAGCTAAATAAGGGTTAATCTCCAAGTGGTGACGTGATTTATATCAACAAATACAATGATAACCTAGAGTTCTAAGTAGGTATAGAGCATGAAGCTATTTAAGGAACTCATTATAGAGTTTGCCAATTGCCCGTTATAAAGTTTTATATAGTAAAAATTTTTAGGCAGAGTAGTCACGTCATCAAAGTTTGTAACTAGATAATGACGTCACGAAATTAGTACGTTTACATGGTACACTAATTTAATTTTAGAAAATAATTGTATTTACCTGCGATGCTAATTTATGTGATCAAGTTAATTTATTTAATAGTCGAATAATAATTGAATATTATTGTAAAATGTAATATATTTCCAATTTATGGTATTGAAAATTCGGTGTAGGGCACACCGAGTCGGGTTTCAGAAGGAATACGGAGAGTGAATGAAGCACTTGATGAAAAATAAGAAAATTAATGTTAAATGACATTGAATATATTTTTAAAAAAATTAATTTGATTTTATTTAGATTTACAATTCTGTAGTGTTATAGAAAAGTAAAGAGTAGCACTATAAATTCGATTTATTCAAAATATAATTAAAATAACATTTAAAAAATATATTATATTTCATTGAAAATACTCCAATAATACAATTTACAATTATTGAAATTAACACAAACTAAAAACAGAAAAGCTCAAGATCATTCTCAAAGTAACGAACTAATGACAGCAGACGCTTGACAATTCCGGGAGAAACATGTCATGTAAACGTTTAAATATTGAAATCCAATAGTACCAACATGTGGTGAAAAAATGAACTACAATTATTTAAAATAAATTAAAACTCATTCAAAACATTATGTTCGACTTTAAAATAATTGTAAATTTAATTAAAATGTACTTTACTTATATTATGCAAAAAATAGTATTTATTGTCTTCGTTTTCCTAAACATATACAATACTACAGTGTTTTTTCATTTTGTAATGAAATGATGACGTGACTACTCTGCCTAAAAATTTTTACTATAGGACTTGCGGTAAAGGTTGCTCGCCCAGATAGTTTCTTCTGTCATGGACCGTATCCGAAATTTGCGTTCATGATATTTCCTAATTACGTACTTTTAAATCTGTCTGTATTATAGTATTCCAATAATAATGAGCATTCAACCATTCAACGTACTACTAACATTGAAAAGAGATTAAAATGTTGTAGGGATTACAATACATTCAAACGTAAATTTTAAATACAAACAGTTATTATGTAATAATCATGTCTTTGAAAGGTACAGTTATTGGAAAATTTCTTTCAAATACTCTAAAAATGCGTACACTTACGTAACATTCTCTTTACAATCAAATAATATTACTACCAAGTTATATCTCTACCCATTTTTGAATTATTGCCCAACATTTAGATAAAAACTTTAAAATTTTCAAAAATCTAATTTTTATGTATCTAGATACTTCTCAATACGCTGATTTCAAATTTTGAAACCGCAGGTCGATATCTCGTTTCGTTCTCAAGATATTTGGATTTAAAGTTTTGCTCAAAACTGCCCATTTTTGGGTATTAACCCAAAAATGGGTCGAGATATGAATTTAGCGACATCACCATTCGATTCTACGGACAAAAATACATAAGTATAGCAATTTTCATAATTTTTCTCCAACCGGTTCATTTTTTATGAATAAAAGCTTGAAAACCTCTGAAAATGGCCAAAATCTGAAAAAATCGTAAGGGGTACATCTTAGATTTTTGCGATTTTTGGCCATTTTCAGTTATTTTGCTTTAGAGATTGTATGCGCTGTTCAAACATTCTGAAAATTGGTGTACTTATGTAATTTTGCCCGTAGAATCGAATGGTGATGTCGCCAAACTCATATCTCGACCCATTTTTGGGTTATTACCCAAAAATGGGCAGTTTTGAACAAAACTTTGAATCTAAATATCTCGAGAACGAAAAGAGATATCGACCTGCGGTTTCAAAATTTAGAATCAGCGCATTGAGAAGTATCTAGATACATATAAATTAGATTTTTGAAAATTTTGAAGTTTTTATCTAAATGTGGGGTATATTGACTTTTGGGGCAATAATTCAAAAATGGGTAGAGATATAAACTTGGTAGTAATATTATTTGATGGTAAAGAAAATGTTACGTATGTGTAGGGATTTTTAGAGTATTTATATATGAGTAGGTATACATAATGTATATTCGTGTGATAATTTTATAGGATTTATAGAATATTTTCCAAGGAAATTTCTATATGGAATTTGTAAAAAATTATATTCGTGTTACAATTTTACTGGATATATAGAATCTTTTCCAAAGAAACTTTTGGTATGGGATTTGTACAAAATATACCAAATTAACGGAAGGACTTGTGCTGGCCACAGCAGATTTTTTTTTCTAATTCTGTACTAAATATCTATTTTATTATAATGTGTTGTTTTTTTTTATATGTAAATATTTTTTCGCTGTAAATATACTAAAATTTTGTATTTACTTTGTGTCTTATTTCTTATTATTTTCAGTTTACAAAATTTATACAAAAAATCAGTAAGAATTATTTTCATACTGCCCATATCTTAGCCTTTAAGGCACTTCAAGTTCGAATAATTTATTAATCCTGACCACTAAGCTACCCAACCCTCTATAAAAGATTGTAAAACCTGCATAAGACAACTCCGTAGATCGTTTCATACAAAAATACAAAATAACATAAATTTGACTTGCGTATTTATTATTATGCTATTTATATACTTTAAGTATACATTACCAAAACATTTAAATTTCGCATAGTGATACGCCTTTATTATTATCTCTCACAATTCAGAAATCATAACAAATCTAAATCATCGTCCTCATTTTATTCGTACCCTAAATCAACATGCACAAACTCGCACATTTATTTCATCAAACAATGCATTCATGGAAAAGTCACGTTCATCATAAAAGCACGTTCATGGTGGTCACAAAACAAAACAGCTAAACACTTTACACTGCAGTGCAAACGTGAACATAGGCGTTTTTCAGGGTGATTCATTATTCAGTTAGTTAAAGTGGAAGTTTACATGATTTCAGTATTTCAGGGCTTAGGTTATCTGCGAATTCAGCACGCTATACGATAGTGTACTGTAGTACGCAACAAGTGAGGGTTGTGTTGTAACCCAGATGTTTTGTGATCGTGATAAAGTGAATAATTTAATTAAGTTATGAAAGAAAATGTAACGAGGTACGAATTATACATATAATATTAAATATACAAAGTACAATTGCAATACTTAATAAAACTGTTCTAATATAAAATTTTAAAAAATCTGATGTGGCCAACACAATACCTCCCGCTATTTAAATTTTATTAATTAAAATACATACCTACGTATTTATTAATGCTGCAGACTGTTCCATTGCATATAACTATTGGTTTATTTACTATTTTCTTTTTAAAATGTCGCTATTATTAATTTGAAGTGATTAGTTTTTTGACAGTGACTTAATTTTTATTAATTTAAATACATACCTACATATTTATCTACTAATGCTGCAAACTATATAAGTTCCTTTGCATATAACACATAACTATTGCTTTATTTACTATTTTCTTTTTAAAATGTCACCATTACCAATTTGAAATTATAGGTTCTTTGACAGTGATATTTACCTGTCAGTTACATTCATTTGAAATATGAACTGTGTAACAAAAGAATTGTGTTTATCTTAGGCTTAGCGATTTATACGAAAAATTGATTTTTAAAATTAATTTGTAAAATATATTGTAAAAATATTAATGTATAACTGTAGAAAATTCAATAATCTTTAATTTTCATAATGACAAAATGCGCAAAAATAGCATTTAATGGTATTTTTTGAAGAAAAACGATTCTGAGCTTCAGGTAAAGTGCCATTTCCGGTTATCCGATTTACACCAAAATCTAATGGTATCTTTTCATATTAGAATAGGGTAGAAATACAAGGTTTCAGAATTTTCAGAATGATAGTATTTGAGTTAGAGCGTCGACAAAATCCATACATATACACACATACATACACACACATACATACACACATACACACACACATACATACATACAGACATCATAGTGAAAATGTTAAAATTGGATTCTAGTGACCTTGAAACGTGGTCATTTACTAAAATCTCGATATGTGATTTTTAGCACGACCCCTATACCTCCCTTACCAAGGGTAGCGGGAGGTAAAAAAGCATACTTGCCACGTTTTACAAGTCAGTGAATCTCGGTCATTTATCAGGGACTGGTCCACTCAACCATTCCTTTTAAGGGATTCAGTACACCACACTAATGAGCTCCAATGAGAGAGAAACACATCTGTAGTTCAGGTTGAGTGCTGATAAATGACCGAAAGGTTGATTCAGAGACTGAAATCTTCTGAAACGTGTCAAGTATGATTTTTTAAATTTTATATTTTTAAAATTATATTTTATGCAAACCCACTAATACCCAATGGGGTATTCCGGTGATATGGAATTAATGCAAAATAATAACTTTTTTCTATAGTTTCCATCTTCACATAGTAGAAATATATAATAAAACATGTTTAATAAAAAGTTTTAATTAATAATTTAATGTTACAAAATTGGAATTTTTACAGCTCTAGAAACGTCCTTGAAATTTGTGACGTCAAGTTGATAATCTGTTGCTCATTTCAAAGTAAATATTTTCGTTTAAAAACGCAGATGGTGTCAGTAGTTAACACGCGCGGGTATATTTCTTGTTTGACATTTCGTCCACTTTATAATTATTACTCCTATTTTTACCATAAACAAACACAGGACAAATACCGAAATACACGCTGCTACTAAAATCATATGTAAACAAGCAAATGGCTGTCATGAACATGTGGATTTAGGCGCTGAAGTTCGTTGCAGATGTCACCATCGAGTTGACGTCATAAGCGCGCCATGATAAGAAAATTTGAATTGCTATGAAATTTTTTAAAATTCATATCTCATGTGATGCATACATTTTCTTACTCAAAGTTAGATATTCAGAGTCCTACTGGTCTGTACTAATGTAAAAAAAAAATATATTTAAAAAATGTCGGAATACCCCATTGCATTGCTAGCAGTTAAATATTAAGCTAGACTTACAAAAAAATGCAATTACGGTATTATCTATTAAGTAACAGTTAAAATTTAAGTGTCAGGGGTACAACCGGGCATAAGTGAGATATGCGTGATTTTTATGTACTTATGCATGTATTGATGTATTTATATTCATAAGCTGTAGACTTGAACTTTGTCGAATAAAAAAATAGTACTCATTTACAATGACACATAATAAAGTATAATAACAAATGTCAAATGTATCTGATTCATTGTGCTGACGTACACTTGATATATGGGGTGAAATAAATCGTCGCCTACGTTATACGACGTTATTATAATATGCAGGCGACGCCAACTCGCATAAATAAACTGTGAGTAGTGACATATTTATTTTTATACGGAGAATGTACAGACTTAATTATCAATACACTAATAGCCCGATTCACAAAAAAGTTTAAGCTAATCCCCATTTTTTGATTAGCGAATTCTACTTTAATTTTGACAGTTTATATCTTAAAATATAGTCTTACCTATTCCTAGTATCTACCTTTATTGATATCATGAAAATTAAATTTTAAATCCCGGAATAGAATAGAATTCACTAATCCAAAAATGGGGATTAGCTTAAACTTTTTGAAATCGGGCTGTAAATGTCTAAGCGGCTCAAGCAGCTGTATACATGTACACACAATATTTTTCTAGTTTTTATAATTATACGCTCACGATTTATATTATTTATAATTATAATAATATCTAAACAGAATTTTGACTTACAAAGATAACGACGAATCTGTTCGATGACGTCACATATATATCAGATCCATCCGCTTATCCAAGGATTTACAAACACGTCAAGGGTGGGATTCTGTATCTCGACCGCTATCAAACGGTACTGTTATCTCTATGGTTACATAGAAGATCACATTTCATTTGACAAATATGACGTAAACATGCCAATCATCTTATAAAAAATACGTTTCTATAGTGATAACGGTACTTTTTGATAACGGTCGAATTACAGAATCCTACCCCTCTGATCTGTATATGATTTTGACGTTTAAATCTAAGGTTATAGATGAAGTTTAACTTATTAAAATAGACAAGAAAATATAATTTTATATACGACGACTCAAGTAACTCTGAGAGGTCACAAGCTTATTTCGATAAGGAATTGTTTCATGTTGTTATTTATTTGTTTGTAATAACTCATAAAGACTTCACAAGTGAGAACTGCCATATTTTCTTCAAAATTTGCTATAGTCTATAGTGCTGCAATGTGTCTGGTCGCGAACCTGGGAGAACCGGCTTTGATCCCGACAGACGCCAAATATTTCCAATTTTAAATGGCTCAAAAGTGACCCCTGTGGTACACTGTCCACACCAGCTATGAGTGCCCGAGGGTTGACGCCTGGTAAGCGCCCACACGATAAAATATATCGTCATCATTACCGATGTCTACATGTGTTGTAGATACTGGCACACCCAGAAATGGGTAATATGCCGTGATGATATATTTATTTATTTATTTATTTATGTGAAAAAAATACATTTTCTGCAACACAAATGTGTACAATTTTAAATTTGCCCGTGAAATCTGTACTAACCTACGAGCAAATAGTAACTAGTAATAGTTACTGTAGTGAAAATGAAATGGCAGAAGACTTACGTCATAGATCTGAAAAAAACTTTATAAAATGAAATATAACTTGTGAAAATTATTTATTTTTAAATACAGAAGAAAGAAAAATACTAGTATTAAGAAAAGTTAATGAAATTTATAAGTATTTCTAAGTCAATCTCTAATCCTTTTACGGAATTTGAAATTATTTGAAATAATTGTAGTTTATTTTTATTCTATACGTTGGCATGACAATGTTTATAATTAATTTTATATCGATCGAATATGCATCCTGTCACTATCATCACTTGGTTGTCAGTTTACATCCATAATAATGCCTAACCTAAAGCTTAAAAAAGCAATTTCAGAAACTAACCATGTCATGAACTATTTCGAATGGGAATTGTGGGCCATTAATTCCGTTGAAAGCCGTTCAAAAGGTATTTTTTTTTTTTCAAATATTTCTCTTATTATCAATCTTTAAACTATGTATTTTTAGAGAGGAGCAAATGCCCTGCAAATATGCAAATCTTGCCAAGCAGATATGGGCACCCGTTTCAGAATGACAGCTAGTAATCATGTACATAACTTACAAATGTCATAAATTTTAATTCTAAATATCAAGATTTTGTAAGTTCTTTGTCACCAGGTGCGTGGACTTTACTTGGCGAGTTAAATAAATCACATGAAATTTGGAATGAAAAATAATGAATTTGATATCTATGTATGTACAAGATTACTATTACTGTTTCTTCTAAATAATTTTCATTCTTTGACCTCGGATTTTCGCCAAACATTTACAGATTGTCTTCATCACTAGAAGAAAATTCCCCGATTCTCCAGATGAAAATTCGTCAATCATATACATAACAGTAAATGACGCTTTCACTTCCAAATTACAAGGTTAATTTTTAACAAAACAGCTGATCAAAATCGTATAACTGCGCAAACTCGAATCATTAGTAAGAAAATAAACCAACTGAAATTGGAAAATATCATGAAATTTGGTATGAAAAATGATGACATTTGTCATTTATATTACTAGTTGTCATTCTGTCACAGGTCCCCATATCTGCTTATCAAGAAAGACCAACAAAGTAACATGACTGCTCGCGCCTTATAAATTAGTATCCTATGAAAATTTTTGATCGGATCGCTCGGTGTGACTGATCAGAGTGAGTTTCCGAACGCGTCAGATTAATTCCACTGATTTTACAAACGCTTCAGATTGCTTCGGATCAATCCGATCGATTATTATCTTCTTTTTAACTTTTAAACATTACATCATGGTTTTTGTAAATCAATTACACGATGGGCCGGCATTAAATTACGATTAAAATTTAGGTGGTAACAAATTAATTTTACCGGATAAAATAACAGGAAATTAAAATTACTTTCAACTAAATTTTAATCGTAGTTTAAATATCATAATACCGAGCCCAAACTATTTGTATAATAAACCCATTAAATGATATACCTAATTTACACGTGCGTGAAATAATTTGTTAATTAGAACAAACAGGGTATTGATTGCGTGAATGATAACAATAATTTCGAGCTGAACACATGAAACTGAAACCTGAAAGCTGAAACCTGACCCTGTACCCTGAATGCACATAATCCCTCTGGCTCCCTAGCACATCAAAGATAATACACCGTGCGTTCATTATTTATCACGCTAACTCGGCAGTCGCTTTCAATTTAATTAAATCAACCCAGCCATGGGATGGGATCAAGTCGAATCCAACAGTGGCAAATGCTCTATTATACATTTCATTATTGCCAGATAGATGGATTTGACATATAATATAGCTGCTATTATAATCATTATGTACTATTTGGAGAATTTGTTGTGAGCTTTATATTTAAGAGGAACACACATCCGAATAAAGTTCGATCAAACGTATTTAATATAATGGAATTAAATAAATACAAATGTAAGAAATGAACATAATAATAACTTAATATTTAATACATTATAATATATGTATGTTGATACTATTTTTTTGTTTCTTCTATTATCAACTGCAAGTTTACTTTTTACCTCTCGCTAAAGGGATATTGGAACCATGCTAAAAATCGCATATCTAGATTTTAGTGAATATGCACGATTTAAATACATAAATAAATATGTAGGTACATATATTTAGAGACCAGAAGCCCGCCTCGATTTCGAGTCGATCATCGAGCCGGGCCGAAGATATTTTTTTATCAGGCCGAATCGGGCTAATCATCAAGTTGAGGCGAGTCAGACTTTTGATTTTGGCCCGGCCCGAAAATTTGATCTTTTCGGGCCGGCCCGAAAAATCTTATAGTTCAATCAAATGCACAGTTTCTTTAATATTTTAATGAAAATGAATGGAGTTAAAAGGGTCAACATGATTTAATAACAACATACATCTTAATAAATAAAAATTCAAAATTATTCATTAAAGCATAATAATGCTATTGTGATGTTGTTATTATTACTATTGTTACTATTCGTATACTTAAATAGAAGTGATTTTTATTTATACTATAATGATTTCTTGTCTTATTTTTGAGCAGAAACAAAGTTAGATACAAAAAATCCTTATGTAATTGATATCTTTTTGTATAAGATTTGTGAAAAAGTTGTTTAAATTTTCGAGCGCCTTTGGGAAACAAAGTGTTAAATACTCGTAGGTCTGTAATTTTTATAACAAACTTCCACTAGAAGTGTCTCCTTTTTTAACAACTTATGTTAACTAATATCCAAAGTTATTAGGATGTAGTTTTTTTTTTTTTAATTTGGCACGAAAAATGTTAAACATAAAAATTACCGGATGCACCCAATTTCGAGCTTTGGCCCGGCCCGGCCCGATTTCGAATCAACTTTCGAGCCGGGCCAGCTAATTTTTTGTCGAGTCCTCTACATATATTCTTCCCAAAACGACAACTTAAATATTGCACTAGGATAATAGAAAACAATTTCATACATCCGCACACAATAATTACAAAACCCGTGAGGGAAATACTGGTAATATGAAACAATTTTTGTAATAACGTAGCAACCATGGAATAAATTCAACAAAATGTCAATAAAATCAATTTAATTTATTGATTTCCCCTGTTATACAACTACCATTGGAAATACTCAATCTTCAATTAAATTACTACGTACAACTGGTTCCAAATAGCTCATAAATAATTGAATAGACTATTTCAAGATTTGCCCCTCAACTATCAATTATCGAGTTTTAGCTCATTAAAGAAATTACTACTGGTTCATCCAACAGTACTTGAATTCATTTCAATTTTTTGCTCTATAATTTTGAACGTTTATAGAAATTAATAGAATCAAAGATTGTTCAGTATAAAATAATGAACTCCTTGAATATTAAATTGATTTTATTCCCAATTATTATAGTAATATACCGATTCCTAACATTTTGGAGGTTGGGAAATACGTTTCTTACCTTTAATGACAATCTCTTGGGTTGGAAATAACAGATTTCAATTCCATCTCATGGGTTGGAAATGTTTATGTAGGGGTTGCGTAGCAACATTTTCATAGATCCCTATAATAAAGTAGGCTAAACAAATTTTAATAGAGCTATCAAAAATATTAATAAAACGAATGCTCAGTTGCACCAACAAGACTTAAATTTTAATCTACGTTTAAACAAACAAATGCAAATCGAAATTTTGACAGCAATATATTATAATTCATTTGACATTTCATTTCGATGCAATATTGTGAATGTAAACATTGTTTAATATTTAATTTACGTTGGTGCAATTGGCCATAAAGGTTAAAAATTTGATGAGGCCAGCACATGACCTCCCACCAATTCTATGTTTAAAATAGCAGTGAGCTTTAAGTAAAGTATCATTTCCGGTTGATCGCTTGTAAATAAAATCTAATTTATTGTCCAATAAATAGAAAAACCTGTAGTACGAAATTTTGGATTATGTTTTATTGTTTTTCCTCAAAAATCTGTTAGAGCTCCAAATTAAGTACTACATCCGATTTATCATAGATGGTTAAAATATAATATGTTGTTTCTAATTATATATGAGTTTTAAATACCAAATTTTAGAAGTTTTGGATCATATTTTAATAGACTTTAAGGACAAATCATCACACACACATTTTTATAAAAATCAGCATCAACTTCTAGGTGCTCTAAAACGCAATGTTTGTAAATTCTTCGCAGTACATGATCCACTTCGTAAATGTGTAGTTGTAAATTAATATTAATTTATAGTGCGAAAATAGCAAATTTAAATCAGATCATCCTGTACATCTAACATTATGTATGATGGAAAATACAGTATTTTTACAAACCTTAATTTCATTAGAATTAAATATTTTACTAGTATATTCTCTTAACACGGTTTCATTATTAATTTTAATGTAATTGCTTCCTGACATTGACATTTGCTTAAATATGTCAAAATTGTTATTAAAATTATGTTTTTCTTTGACGCATAGGCAAGATGGTATATGAAAATAAATTATATTATATATTCATATTTAAAGTTATTTAGAATTATTTCCTAAATGTTATTGTCGTAGAATAGAAGGTTGTACCATTATATTCAATTTTAATTAGGTAGTAAAAGTAAAAATTATTAAAATCCTCAAATTTAATAATTGTTAATTTTCATTTTTCATTGTTGTAAAATGATACTGTATTTGGATTTGATAAAATGCAACGTTGATTATAGTAAAAAGCTCAAAAATTGCCGAACTCTGCAAGTTGAAATTGGCAAAAGTCATAAAAATGATTTATCGTTTATACAATCGTAGAAAATCCTCTTAATTTTGGCTTTTACATTATCCAACTTCGCCAGATATCTTTTGTTCTTTTATTTCATTTGTTAAACCTTCTCTTCCAAATAAAACAAAAGTAAAGTTACTCCTACTTCGCAGGATGGGCAGTATTTATCTTATTTTATGATCATTTATACTTGTTTGAAGAATGTCTTTGTTGTAACAACTTTGTGTGTGATAAAATAAATGACGAGCAGTAAGGATAACAAATAGCACTCATCTCTGAGTAAGTTTAAACTTGGTTAAAAGCTTCGCCATTTCAAAAATGACTGTCATTTGTTTTCAAGACACGGAAAGTGTAACCGGAATTGGCAACATACGAAGAATGAAGTTCTTTTAGCTTTGTAACGAAATTGTCTTCCTAATTATTATAAAACCTTTCAAGGTCAACGCTGAAGGATAAATAATTTATGCAGGGTCTTCGAGATGGGGCAATATTTGGGGAATATATTTTTTGTAAGTTATTATAGGTTCGTGTCCGTGTTATAAATTTGTTTAATTACATTTCCTTAGCAAATGTCACCATTTATTGTGAGCGCAATAAATTGCGATTTATTCTAACTTTATGTACTAGGTCATTTTTAATAATTAATAGTTATACAAATTCAGAATAAGCCGATATGCATTTACAGCCCGATTCACAAAAAAGTTTAAGCTAATCCTCATTTTTTGATTACCGAATTCTACTCTAATTTTAACAGTTTATTTCTTAAAATATAGTCTAATCTATTCCTATAGTATCTACCTTTTTACCTCACGCTAAGAGAGGTATTGGATTCATGCTAAAATTTGCATATCCAGATTTTATTGGATAAGCACGTTTTAAGGTCCCTAGAATCTGATTATCACATTTTTAAAATGATGTCTGTGTGTGTGTGTGTATGTGTGTATGTCTGGATGTTGTAGACACGATTCCTCAAAAACTATAAGACTTAAAAAATATTTAACTGCAGTTTCCTCAATCTGACATTCCTGGGAAGAGCTGAAAAGGTTTTGGTAATAATTGAACAACCGGAAGTAGTAGTTTCTTAGAAAAAATCTTCTAAATATAATTTTTGGGAGTTTTTTTTTTTATTAAATATTGAAGAACATAAAATTCTCCATCTAATACACTTAAAATTTTTATTATATCTTGTATAGATTTAGAGATAAAGACACTATAATTTATAGAGTAAACTAATCGCAGAGGCTACGGCACTAAGGAAACCAGTTGACAAATTCCAATGTTTATAACATAGTTTGTAAATGACACATGTCATTGTCAAATATCAACAGTTTTAGTGACATTCTGATAGATTTTTCTGGGAAGTATATTTAATTTTTCTCATTGTTTTATTAATTAAATATTTGAAATTATAGGTAATATTGTGGCAAAATGCATATATCCATCAGAAATACCGCCAATCTGGTTAATGAATTGGAACAATATCTCTGACATTTAGAAACATCCTCATACAATGAAAAATAGATATAATTAGAATTATATGTGTGTAGAAGACATGTTAAATACAATAAAAAACAATATTTGGGTAAAGTTCTATAATATTTTGTTATAAAACGACGGTTCGAAAGCGAAGTGCAATAATAGTTATTTATGTATTAAGAGCGTAAGGAGGCTTTTATGGCCTGCGGCGGGATTTTGAGCCCGAGGCGTAAGCCGAGGGATAAAAACACGTCAAAGGCCATAAAAGCAAGTTACGCTCGTGGTACATACAAAACTTTATGCACGGACGAAAATTTTCAAATTATGAGTGTTAGAAAAATTGTATCGAAAAGAATTTGTGCTCGTACATCCAGTATCTAGTGTTGCTATGAAAGCGGAGAACAACAGTTTATTGTTTGTTTATTAATTATGTCATTTGAGTTTTATTTTGTGTATCTCCGTGCTTCCCATATAAATATCACAAAATTAATTTTCATTTTTCATTAAAGAATATAAAAAAAATCTATTTGTAATAAAAACTTTTCATGTTGCCTGTTTAAATTGTTTATATTGTAGGTTATAATTTGGTTTGAAGTTTCATTATAGCCCGACGGGCTATAATGAGTCCCGTGGGCTATAAAATGGCGTTTATGTCAAAGAAATTCGTGTATAATTGTCAAATTATGATACGTCCGTGCATAAAATACTTATATAGCCTAATATGGAAATGGCGAGAGGTCTTGTGCTGGCCACAACAATTTTTTTTTTCTGTGTACGGAAGTAATAACGAGAAGCTTATTTTGATGCCTAATTATTTAAAAAGTAAATAATTAATTTACAACAATTTATGGGCCACTTAAAAGAAGTAAGAAAAACTTTTGAGTTCTAAAATCTCCAACATAAAGACATAGTATTTCTTTTTCTCAACTTTTTTATTTACCAATAAACTGCAAACTGCCTTCAACTTTAAAAATTTAAAGTCTAAATCCTAAGCCATATCTTAAACGTCCACACTGTTTGCAGAAGTTGGCGACTTTTAGTTTTATGAGCCTTAAAAGATTTAAAATTCTCGTCTCATATTTCCTCATTTGGGGCGTATTACGATCAAACTTTTCACAGAGGAAAAGATTAATTTTTCACGGCAGGAAAAAGTTGATTGAGTACAAAAAATAACTTGCTTTCATTAACGATCGAGATTAATGGTATTGTCTCATGTTAATTAGCTTTTTAAAAGCTCTCCGAAGCATAATATTCCCTTTTTTGCTCTTAACATTTTATTACGATGGATAAAATTCTAAACATACATTCTTAATATTTTAATATGATAATAATGATTTAAAGTTCATTGGAAAGGATTCTATATGTCCAGTAAAATTGTAACACGAATATAATACAATTTTTTACAAATTCCATACAGAAAGTTCATTGGAAAATATTTTATAAATCCAATAAAATTATCACATGAATATACATTATGTATACTCAAATATAAATAAAATACTCTAAAAATGCGTACATTTACGTAACATTCTCTTTACAATCAAATAATATTACTACAAGGTTATATCTCTACCCATTTTTGAATTATTGCCCCAAAAGTCAATATACCGCACATTTAGATAAAAACATCAAATTTTTCAAAAATCTAATTTTTATGTATGTAGATACTTCTCAATACGCTGATTCCAAATTTTGAAACCGCAGGTCGATATCTCGTTTCGTCCTCGAGATATTTCGATTTAAAGTTTTCTCAAAACTGCCCAATTTTGGGTATTAACCCAAAAATGGGTCGAGATATGAATTTGGCACCATCATTCGATTCTACGGACAAAAATACATAAGTATAGTAATTTTCATAACTTTTGTCCAACCGGTTCATTTTTTATGAATAAAAGCTTGAAACCCCCTGAAAATGGCCAAAATCTGAAAAATCGTAAGGGGTACACCTTAGATTTTTGCGATTTTTGGCCATTTTCAGTTATTTTGCTTTAGAGATTGTATGCGGTGTTCAAAAATTCTGAAAATTGGTGTACTTATGTTACTTTTCCCGTAGAATCGAATGGTGCTGTCGCCAAATTCATATCTCGACCCATTTTTTGGTTAATACCCAAAAATGGGCAGTTTTGGGCAAAATTTTGAATCTAAATATCTCGAGAACGAAAAGAGATATCGACCTGCGGTTTCAAAATTCGGAATCAGCTCATTAAGAAGTATCTAGATACATAAAAATTAAATTTTTGAAAATTTTGAAATTTTTATCTAAATATTGACTTTTGGGGCAATAATTCAAAAATGGGTAGAGATATAAACTTGGTAGTAATATTATTTGATTGTAAAAAGAATGTTATATAAGTGTACGCATTTTTAGAGTATTTTATTTATATATGAGTATACATATACGTGTTACAATTTTACTGGCTATATAGAATCTTTTCCAATGAACTTTTGGTATGGGATTTGTACAAAATACATCAAATTAACGAAAGTTCTTGTGCTGGCCACAACAGATTTTTTTTATAATAGCATTGCGAAAAAAACCCATTTTGAGCTTCAAGTAAAGTGCCATTTCCGGTTATCCGATTTACACCAAAATCTAATGGTTTCTTTCCATATTAGAATAGGGTCGAAATACAAGGTTTCAAAATTTTTCGATTGTTAATTGAGTTAGAGTACAGAGCTCAAATAAATATTCATGTACCTACTAATATGTGGTTGGAGCGTTAAGAGGATTCACACACATACAAACACACACACACACACACACACACCCACACACACCATCATCATCATCATCATCATCATCATCATCATCATCATTATGATGAAAATGTTAAAATTGAATTCTAGGGACCTTAAAATGTGGTCATTTACTAAAATTTCGATATGCGATTTTTAGCACGATCCCTATACCTGCCTTACCTAGGGTAGCGAGAGGTAGAAATGTTAAATTAACACTAAAAATTGGAGTTTATAGAAAAAAATGCCTTCTTCAATTTTACAAGGATCCAAATTTTATCCACTTTTTAATAAAATTATAATCAAATATCTTTGCAAGTTTTATTATATAGGATAAACAACATGAAAATGGCATCTAGATCCCTTTGAATTTGATGCTTCAATATTGGAGATGAAATATTTTAACACATGATTTCTCAGTCAATAAAATATAATACGAAACGAAGGAATTTAATATTCAGTTCTACAATCTACAATTTACAGCCATTGAGTATATAAATTATTAAAATTTATTTCCATCATAAATTTCAATTAAATTTTCATTTATTTTCAAAGGAAAATTTACTTAACTGTTACGGATGGTCTGTTACATAAGTCTAAAAAAGCAATTTTATTTACGTTCTAATTTTACTTCTCGTTAAACAATTTACAAATCAAAATACTCTTACAAACTCTGGTCAGAATTAGATTTGTATTTATCTTTTGTCTGATCGTTAGAATCATAAATTGCGACCTCATTATTTCGGATAATAAAACCAGAAATATCCTAGGGATGACGTATTCACAATGAGAATTGTATACACTATCAAACGTACATTAAACAGCTATCTTACGACCAGAAAATTGACCAATAAACGGAGCTGTATTTGTCATAACACATCCAGAGAATCAGAAGATTAAAGAATTTTATGTTGCACATTTGATTCACGATGTAATAAAATTTTCAGTAGTAATATAACAAAAGAGTGAGAATAAATTGAAAATAATTTGACAGATTTTTCGAAAACTTGGTGCCATATAATAGTCTCGAAAGCACGTAACCAATGGCAACAAGTTTGAGAAAGAGCTGGAGAATTATTTTCTAATTTATCGAAATCTCGAATTATATTTAATTAGATTATTTTTTAATCTACATATTTGTTTCAAACAACAAAAAGCCACTGTCTTGCTATTGTATCGCCATCTACTGTCGTAATTAACTAGCTTCAGTCAATTACATGGTGTAGTTGGCAGGACTGTTTTGACAACTAGAACATAACTTTGACAGCAAAATAAATATAAATAATCGCCTTCATACCGAGTGATTATTAATTACGGTGTTTCCAGAAGTGGTTTCTATAATTTTTTGATTTAATAGGGCTGTTGCAAGAATTTTTATATGACTTCTAAGTATTAAATTTTAAAAGATATTGTTTTTTAAAAAGCCTCAAATTTGAAAATATCACGAAATATCCTTTAGATATTTTACAATTAATTTTTGAAATTTGGATAAAATTTTGAATAAGTCACGTGATCTGAAACAGAATGTGTCGTCGAGTACATACATCTTCAGCGGTTCTAAGGTGTCAAGTGTATTGTCAAAGTTGTTAAACAAGTTGTATAATATGTAGGTAATAAAAATTTCAAAATAAAATAAGTAATTTACGATTTTGTATTGTGCCTTCTTACAAAAATACTGTTAGGAACAAACCTACTATAGAGTTTATAAATTTTACAAAAGATGAGAAGAAAAGAAAATTGTGGCTAGAAGCAGTAGGTCGAAGAGATGATAATCGTTTCTTCATGTTTGTGAAGATCATTTCAACTTTCATCCACCTTCACGATAAAGTATATTTTATTGCTTCACTTTATGATAGATCTACATGTCCTATAGCAGATTCAATGTAAGAATCACGACCAGAACTTTAAAGTAAAATATATTATCAATTTATATAGTAAATTCAGTTTTTATATTATATTGTACCTCAACTCTTTAACACCCCTTATTTCGGTAGCAGTAAAACAATCGTTCTGATATAAATTCAGCCATCAGCCAGCTATCGACCTTCGGTAAATTGTCAGACTTAGCTTGAGTGTAATTTGAATTAGCCATTATTACTTTATTATTCAATTATAATGAGCAATGTCAGCGTCAAATGTCAAATTAAAAGATTTTTTTATTAACATGTGACAAACTTGAGCCTACGTTTATTTATATAAATAATATGAATAAACGTAGGTGATGGAAAAACTATTTTCCTATTGGCTATTAATGATGTAATGTATGTGCTTCTACGTCACAGGAGTGGGGGGTAGTTTTTCAGGACGCCAATCTTTTTATTTAATTATTTCCACAAATAACAACAAATTATTAAAATAAAAATTATTACTAAGAAAATCATTGCATAAACTTTCATTTAAAACAGTTTTTGAAAAATGTGAAACAAGCTCATTCATGATCTGAAACGTCACTAAATCGGTGTTTTTCGTCGATTTTATTTATGGGTTGATAACTCTCTGACAAAACAAAAGCCCTTTCGAAAAATATGTCAAATTATTTTCAATTTATTATCACTCTTTTGTTATACATATTAATACTGAGAATATTTGTGAATTTAAATAATAATGAAAAGTAGAAAGAAAACCTAATAATAGTAACAGTTTCTTTTGTTGCAGTATCGGGTGATAAACCAGAAGGAGAAGAAGACGAAGGCGCAGAGAACGAACAGGACACAACAGAAGGAGAAGGACTAGACGGAACTGATGAAGATGGGAAGAAGAAGCCAGCAAGGACGAAACCTATCCATGTTGGCGGTCCACTCCTTGCTCAGACGTAAGTTGAAATATTGAGAAAGGAGTCTTCCACTATTGGTTTTACTTTTTATTTATTTAAATTGGACGCAATCTCTAGTTTTAATCTTAACAATAACGTCGGAGATTTTTTCTTTAAATAAACAATAAAACAACTGACTGCTTTCCCCAATATTTTCACTTTCCTCTATTCATAAAACAGTCGATTAAACTCCGTAATTATTTAATAGACAATTTTTCAAATTGTTGCAATAGTGGAGGACCCCATTATTAAATATTTTTACTCCCAACTGCATTAAAATTGTGTGTTAACATCTTATTTACCAGGGCGGAAAGTTGAACATTACGCCCGCCGAGATGTAATAGTTATTTACATATAGAGGGTCGAAAGAAAAGGTTTACGTCTGCGAACGAAATTTGAAGCCCGACGCGTAGCGGAGGGCTTTTATTCGTCCAAGGGTGTAAACTTCTTTCGGTCCGAGGTATGTACAACGTTTTTCGCACAACTGCAATCACATGAAATGTTTTTAAATTATTTTTTAAATACGTTTAAAGCTTGTTGCTATATAAAAATATTACGTGGCTAGGTGGCCATGTCACAAAACAATAAGGAGATGCGTTGCATTGCTAACAATTTGGTTATATGAATATTTTTTTTAAATGTCAAACTTGGCGACTTGAGACAATTTCTGAAGTAATTCCTTAAGCAATTCTAATGAAATCTAGTGAAAATTTAGCGGAACTAATATCATTTTTAAAAATAAGAGGCTTGATTACATTTCCAATTGTATTTTTAATATTTAGTTTACCAGTAATCGGGCTCTTTTTGCCCGCAGGGTGTAATCTTTCAGTTTCCTTCATGGTAACTACGATGTAAACAAGCAATTTTAAAGCAGATGTGCGTAAAAACTATTGTACAACCGGGCGGGAACCAAACATTTTGCAGACGCAATACAGGTCGCGAAATCCAATTTCGCGGTCGTTATAATCGCTTTGATTCTTGAGAACGGAAATGACTGATAATATGACAATGACAGTGACGTTCCTAAAATATGACAATAATAAGTTTCTTCGTTTGTTTTTTAAAATAAATACAATAAATACTGTAAAATAGTCATTTTAGAAATTACTTTTCTTCTTTTCAACGATTTTTTACAAAACCAGTTATTGTTTTGTTTATCAAATATCAATCCCATCAATGCCGCCTTTCTGTTTCAATAAATTAAGCTATTTAAGGGCCAGTATTATACCGTGAGTATTTTTTAACGTGAAACATAGGGTGTGTCATATCCATGGTTACATCTTGATATTTGATTGACAGCAATGTATTTGCCCGTTCCATTTAAAATGAAACATAGGGAACGAATCTAACAGCAGTATTATATTTAAATATTGTAAGAAATTTAGCGGAGTCAGAAAATCACTCGAGAGCACTAAACATATTTCGGGCACAAGGTGCACACAGTATTTTTTCTACATCTAAATTTAATTTTTAGAAAACAGGTATAATTATTTAAACAAAATTAACCTCTAACGACATCTTGTCAATGTGACAGATAACCGTTGAATTATAAGTTATGATTTAACATTTGATTGACAGTAATCTATTTGTCTGTCTCATTTAAAATGACACATGGGGAATGAATTTGACAGAAGTATTATATTTATATTTAAATATTGTAAGAAATTTAGCCGAGTCAGAAAACCCCTCGGGCACAAGGTGCACACTATATTTTTTCTACAACTAATTTTAATTTAGAATGCAGGTATAATTATTTAAACAAAATTAACCTCTATTGACGTCTTATCAAATGTCAAATTCGTTCCCTATGTTTCATTTTAAATGGAACGGGCAAATACATTGCTGTCAATCAAATGTCAAATCGTAACCATGTATATGACAAACTCAATGTTTCACGTTAAAAAATATTCACGGTAAACGTCCAGTTAAATTTAGTTCCATAGTAAATTTAATTAAATGAACAAATGTAACGCGAATTTTTGGTAGCAATGTTTTAAATGTCATAAGAAGATAAAAATTGATTCGAATTTGTTCACTTTATTAAATTTACTTTGGAACTAAATTTAACTGGACGTTTATAATACCGGCCCTTAATATAATAAAATTTGTAGTTACATATTTTTTATAGTTGCACAAAAAATAGTGTGAACGCCCTCGAGATTTTTTCACTCGGAAGTTCTAAAGAAAGATTTCGCGCCCTTGATATACGAATAACCATTTTCCATTTTTTTCCCGTGGCCGCGTGCCTGAGTGTCTGGTCGCGAACCTGGAGGAATCGGGTTCGATCCCGACAGACGCCAATTATTTCCAATTTTAAATGGCACAAAAAAGTGTTCCCTGTGGTGCACTCTCCACACCAGCTATGAGTGCCCGTGAGGTGACGCCTGGTAAGCGCCCACACGGTAAAATATATCGTCATCATTACCGATGTCTACTTGTGTTTTAGATACTGGCACACCCAGAAATGGGTAATATGCCGTGATGATATATGTCTCAATAAGCTTGCTCACTATTGGTAACTTTTTTATTTGAAGAGGTACGAGGTTGGTTAAATGAGCAAAAATGTGCCATTTTATATTAGAAAATTAGTCATGTAGACAAAATAAAATTTATTTCAGCGGTTCTGAAAATTTGGGACAATATATATATTTTTTAAATGGAACCATTTATTTTTTATTATCTTATTGGAAAGAGTATTTTTTTCTCTTTCCAATAAGGTAATGTTGTTTATGTACAATTTTTTCAAATAAACGAGTTATTTACGGTTAAAAATTTAAATTTTGTAAACTATTTTATTAGTTTTTTAGTCAAGTAAGCCATGGAAACAATTGATTCTTTGTTTGTTTAACGTTTAATAATTTCTTCCGTAAAGTTCTCTGTGTTTAATAATGTTTAATAACTTTACAAATGAAGAAAAGTTAGATATGATTGTGCTATATGGAAAGTTATATCTAGACACCAGTTACGTAGAACGGTCGGCTCTCTTTCCAAAAGAGTTTAAATGTGCGAAAGAAATAATGGCCTTCAATTTGAATATTTTCTTTGTTTTGTTATTACTGTAAAATAAATTAATAAAGTAATAATTTTATAAAAGACAATTATTTCCATAGTTTACTTGACCTAAACTAATAAAAGATAATTTTTATCTTTAAACGTAAATAACTCGTTTATTTGAAAAAATTGTACATGAACAACATTACCTTATTGGAAAGAGAAAAAAATACTCTTTCCAATAAGATAATAAAAAAATATATAGTTTTATTTAAAAAATATATAGTTTTATTTAAAAAATATATATTCTGTCCCAAATTTTGGGAACCGCTGACACAATTTTTATTTTGTCTACATGACCAATTTTCTAATATAAAATGGCACAATTTTGCTAATTTAACCAACCTCGTATCTCTTCAAATAAAAAAGTTAACAACAGTGAGCAAGCTTATTGAGACATTCTGTATTTATTTATTTATTTTTTCTCGAACAAATTACCCTTATATTTACAAGCCCAAAACAACACAACCCCAATAAATTCCCCTTTTGTTGTTATCGTTATCGCTTCTGTATCCCCCTGGGTCCCCCTCCCCCTGTTGGTTCCCAATACAGGGCCGTCCCAGCGGGAATTAGATCTTAGTGGAACGTGTTCGGAACGCTAATGCAACTAAGCGCATTTCAGTTAAGCGAGGGTGGAAATAATCTAGACGAATGGCCGCGGGATGAATAAAAATGTGCACTACACCACGGTGATGTATGCGCGCAAATGTGCCGGGGTTTAATTAAAACTCAGGAATTTACAGCGGGTTAGTTAGTTTTGAAATGGGAATAAAAATCTGCTGCATAATTTATTCTAAAAATAAAGACTGTAGGCTAGAATAACAGAAACATATATAGGCTAGACGGCTAGAGCTAGAACTTAGTATGCTGGTATATTTTTATTATCTGTTTATAAACTAGAAGAACGAGTTTAAAATTTAATTTTACATTTATGATTTTCTAAGAGATGGTACGACAGTCGGGTAGATTAGTAGATCACGTGTTTGCTCGCATTCAATAATCTGCGCCCAATGCAGTTAATTTAATCTAGCAGTCTAACCAAATGTCAAACAAGTAATTTTAATGACAGTAACAATTGTTTTACGGGTTGTCAAAAATTTTCTTCGCAATATTCTAAAATTAGTAACATCCGTTTGTTTGGCCTAATAATATTTTACTACCATTATTATAAATAAGACGATTACATATCTCAGCTTACTCCTAAACAAAGTTGTGAAGATTGACAACTCGTTACTGTCATTAAAAATTACTTGTTTGACATTTGGATAGACCGCTAGATTAAATTTATTTTAAAAATTTAGCAGTGCAGACACTCAGATTTTATTTTTTTCTGTGTGAACCGTAACAGATATCACATATTACACAGAGAAAGAAAAGTTTACTACTGAATGTATCTTTCTGAAGAAAAATAATTTCACGTTTTCGGCGCTGCTATTAAAAAGTTACGGTCTAATTAATGTTGGTACACCTAAGTTTCATACACTAGTGGTTCACTAATAATAACAAGTATCACCTGAAAAGATGACTTATAACCATATAAACTATCATACCAAATTTCATTCAAATCGAATAAAGCGTCCGATTATTATAAGCAAAATTAATTTTTTTTGAAGAACTTTGAAGCAGAATTCTGGCTAAATGGTACACTTTCCGGTAGAAGTAAGTTTGGTTAAACCGTCTTATTTTAGCCTCAGGAATCTGTGGTTAAGCCATGTCCCCCTATTTAAGAGATACCCTGTATATATATATATATATATATATATATATATATATATATATATATACAGTGTGTTAATTAAAAATCTGGCCATAGACGTTTAACATGGGAAAACAGTTTTTCTTTGCGCAAAAGTCCCCAATTAATTTTAGACAAAATGTTTCAAGTAAGTGTTACAGATAATTACCCAGGAAACACACAAATATATGATATATAACTATCAAGGATAAATCACATTACATTTACATTGTGCTATGATTTCTCCTTGATAGTTATATATCATATATGTGTGTGTTTCCTGGGTATATTCTACGCCTAAATCAGTAATCAGTTTTAATTTTGCACGTTTGGTAACTTGTAAAATCTAATTTGAAATTATATAAAAATATTTCTCATTTCTAGCGATACCCATGGAATTGAAACAAAATTACAGAGAAGTGCGTATGGTTTGAACTGTCGTTGCGTTGCGTTTAACATTACTTCATAATAAATAGGCCTTTACAACGCACAAAATGTTTCAAACACGATACAAATATTTTTCAAATAATAACTTTGACAGTATGAACATACAAATTATCAATGTTGCCAACTATAGCAACAATTAAACGAATAATATGACGTTAATGTACATTATTTATATATTATTCATGTCATATAAGATAAGTAATGAACTGTACTATTCATCTTAATAATAATTATATAAGGCTATACACTTTTTGACGGTTAAAAATGATTGAAATTTTATTTAATTTTTCACTATTAGTGATTTTAATGCATTAAGGTTTTTACACTAAGTGATGACGTGCATTGGCTACTTGAACTCTCTCCCCCACATATATTCAATATCCACCCCCATTTGAAAATCCTGGCTACGCCACTGACACGGACGAACATAGAACTTTAACATGTAAAATCAGACTTTCGTCATTTCTTGCCTCCCTTATTTTAAGTAAAAAGGATCTTCAAATAAAAGTTGTAAAGCATAAATTTTGCATCTGATGCAATATCCATGAAATTGAATCTAAAATTAGACGTTTGTTAATTATTTCGTCTCAATTTCATGGCTCCATCGCTATTTTTAAAGTGATTTGGGACATTTTCGTACCTATAGTTTCTGCCGTTATAAAGCATGCTAAATTAATTTTGCTTATTGATTCTAATGCAGAATTTTATGTTTTTACTTGAAGCTTTTTTTCTAAAGTATTTAGAGAAGCAGGAAATTACGAAACTTTGACTCTATATGTTATAGTTATTGACATAATCAATTATGAAAAGAGTGATATTGTTTGATGAACATAATACCTACAGGGAATTTATTTTAACATGCAACATATGGTCATTCATTTCCATGGTTACTCACTATTGTCAAAAAATGACAGCAATGTAATATTTGTCCATTTTAAAATGCAACATACAACTAATTTACACTAAATTAGCCTACATACGATTAACAAGAAATCAAAACATGAATGTTGCTCATCTTAACAAACTTTAGCTTACAAAAATTCATAACTTTCATGTAATAAATGTTAAGAAAATACCCCCATTCACACTGAGGCAATATCCTAGTCGGTCGTAATAAAAATTGATACCATTTGTGATGTGTTCTGAAGGTATCTCCTGTGCTGCAATACTATTTATAATGTTGCATTTTAAAATGGACAAATATTACATTGCTGTCAGTTTTTGACAATAGAGAGTAACCATGGAAATGATGAACCATAATGTTGCATTTTAAAATAAATTCTCTGTATTTTCCAAAACGAGCGAAGTAGGTGTAAGACAATAATTCATAAATTGATATTAAAGAAATCATTATTGATATATTCTTGTTTATTTTTTTATCAGTTGTCAGTTGTGTAATATTCTTTACGTAATTCATTTACGTAAAGATTTTTACAAAGTTCATTTCGTATTAATTATGTAAAATATGACATTTCATAACGTGAAAAGGTTAAATAAAATTCAGCTTTTTAAAACGGAATTAGATAAAAGATAAAAGTTCTTTGTTAGGCTGTGCCGGTTACCATCTTGTGTATGCATAATCTAAATTTTTTGTTCGGTAGGTGCACCCGACAAAATTTTTCAAAATCGGCGCCTATGTTTGAAACCAATAGTCATTTTCTGGAAAAGTTACATTGTTATTTATACACCGGAAATTTGATATGTTCTAAATATAAATATTTATATTCACTAAATATGTTGTTAACATACTCGTTTGTCCGAACATAATGTAATACAATTTGTCATCAGACAATCATGTATTATCCTCATATGGTAGTCTATTCAATTAGCGACCACGCCAGTAACCAACATGGTAATTAACAACTCTGCATATAAGCCAATGTTGATAGCAAATCCGTTGCCATTACTAAATATAGTAACAATTAACCTCTATATGTCTGTTATTCATAATTACAACAATGTGGATGTGAAGGAAACATAAAAACTTTACATTCCATTTGGCAAAAACATGAATATATCAATATATCATCATTATCAAAATCTGCTAAAAGCATATTGGCACATCAGGAATTAGATATTATTTATTTAATAAATAATACTCGTATATGAGTTGTTATTCTTCAACCAAACTAATATTGGGACAAAATAATTTCAGCCCCAAATAATTCATAAATTCCCAAATCCCAAAAATACTTGTAGATTTCGTATACCTAAAGAATAAACCGGCTACGTCATCACATTCAGTGTTGGTACTTTTTATACAGCTTTGGTACCTTGGTACTCCTTTCTGAAAACTGGTACTATTATCTCAGTCTCAGATACTTCGGATTCGGACATTTTTCCCAATGATTTCGTTCACAATTTAAATTTTTTTGTAAAATTTAGTTCACAAAATTAACACATAACGAAAAGTGACATTCTAAGTTTACAGCCAATCATAGCAGAGCTTTTTGTCGTTAAAGTACAAGTATACTTAAAATTAAGTTATTTTTAAAACAACCATCATTGTTGGTTGAACCATGCACGGAGTATAATATAACTATTATAACCATGTGACGTTTAAGTACAAAAAAAAATTGTCTTTGAATGTATTGCTTCAATGTCTCCATCATTCCATAGACCCACAGATGGTCATGTCATGTGACCGATCAAGTATGTCGATATATAACGAAAAATTGGATATTTAGTTGTCAAATCAATATCTATTGGATAAAATTTTTAACCTATTTAAACAATTTTTAGCTTCAAGTAAAGTGCCATATCCGGTCACCTGATTTACACCAAAATCTAATGCCTTCTTTCCGTATTAAAATAAGGTAGAAATCCGGGAGAGCCACATCCTAGAGATGGCAGCACTAATGACGGACTTATAAGGAAAACATTCTATTTTACGTTTGTGCTAGTTGTATTTTGATGCTCTGTTTTGAGGATATTTTATTATTTTTAATTGAAATTAAATATGTTTATCACAATGTCAGATATATACATTTATTAAAATGGTGCTGTTCGGCCTATAGTCGAAGGAGAAGCAGTATATAAAGGTAAAAGAAGATTCAAAATTGAAGTTATCTACATGTTAACTACTTATTTAATTATTTTTAGCTGGACATACTTGTGCAGATATGACAGACAAACAGAATAATATAGAAATAAATGGACTGTGTGTTCAAACATCTAATTTGAAAGGGTTGAAAGTTTCTTCTTCTTCTCTATCTTTCCTGTAAACAATTTAAAATAAATATATAATATTAAAGAATAATAGTTACTACTTACAGGTAACGTCTCTCTATTTTTTTCTCTGTACATGGGTTTTGTGAATTTTCTTTGGGTAATTTTTGGCTTGGTATAACATTTCTTTTTAATATTTTTCTTTTAATAACTACAAAAACAATCTAATAATATTTTGAAGCATAAATTTTTATAAATAAATGGAATAAAATCGCTTAGGTAAAAAATGTTGTAAATAAACGTTCATGAATGGTGATACGCCCTTTCCGATTTTTAACGCGATTTCCCACTTATTTTTTAATATTTCTCTTTGTGCATAATTATTGCACCGTGGTACAGAACAATATTTCGTCGATTTGTTGGTCATTTTTGGTTGCTGTTTACTTCATAACCCTATATGACAGCACAAAGTTTTCCATACGACTTATATGTATTATTTTGTCACCAGATGTTAGACACTTTGTTGGCTCTTGCCAATAGAAGGATTCAGTAGTTTTTGACAAAATCCATGTACTTACTCACAAGCAACATCGTGAAAATGTTAAAATCGGATTCTAGGGACCTTAAAAATTAGTCATTTATCAAAATCTCGACATGCGATTTTAGCACGATTCCTATACCTTCTTTATCAAGGGTAGCGGGAGGTAAAAATGCAAAACAATATTTTTAAATTTACGACCAAAAATTAAAGATTCATTACGTTCCGTAATTAGCTCCCATTTTATAATAAAACTGACGAGCCTATGGATTCGGACCGTAGCCAATCATAAACGTTAACGTCATTTTCTTTCCCCCTACCGCGCACCTGACGACTGTTGACGTTGACGGAGTTGGCTTGTTTTTATCGTGTACGCACTCTATTAAAAAACTAGCTCTTTAATTTATAATAATATGCACGTGCACCTCAGTAAGTTTGAAGGAGTTTAGAGTACTTTGAGTTGGATGAAAACCGGACTAATTTGTAAGTGAGTTACGTTAGCAGAGAGAAGTTGGTTAAAATGAGGAACTGGAATTAGTAATGAAGTTCACCGGAAACTTGCAGATAAAGATAAATCCTGTAACGGAAACGGAACAGTCAGATTTCTAAGTTTCTAACTCAATATTTACCTGAATGCATATTCTAGATATCTACTAAAAAAAACCTTTCTAAGCTAGTTAAATACTTCTTTAAAGATTTTGTTTTTTAATCTATTTTTACAATAGGGTAGTTGCGCATTTTTCAATTTATTTTTTTACCTCCCGCTACCCTTGGTAAGGGAGGTATAGGGATCGTGCTAAAAATCACATATCGAGATTTTAGTAAATGACCACGTTTTAAGGTCCCTAGAATCCAATTTTAACATTTTCACGATGATGTCTGTATGTGTGTGTGTGTGTGTGTGTGTGTGTGTGTATGTATGTGTACAAATTTTGTTTGCACTCTAACTTAAATACTATCATTCAGAAAATTCTGAAACCTTGTATTTCTACCCTATTCTAATAGGAATAGAAGCCATTAAATTTTGGTGTAAATCGGATAAACGGAAATGGCACTTTACTTGAAGCTCATAATGGTTTTTCTTCAAAAAATACCATTAAATGCCATTTTTCGCATTTAACGTCATTGGAAAATTATAGATTATTGAATTTTGTACAGGTATACATTAATACTTTTTCTATATATTTTACAGATTAATTTAAAAATCTTTTTTCTTTTTTTAATCCCGAAGCCTAAGATAAACACAATTCCTTTGTTACACAGTTTATTTTTCAAATGAATGTAACTGACAGGTAAACGTCATTGTCAAAAAACTAATCACTTCAAATTAATAATAGTGACATATTAAATAATAAAGAAAATGGTAAATAAAGCAATAGTTATATGCAATGGAACATAATATAGTTTGAAGCATTACTAAATACGTAAGTATGTATTTAAATTAATAAAAATTAAATAGCGGGAGGTTTTGTGTTGGCCACATCAGATTTTTTCTGAAAGAATCGTTCAAGTTATTCACTTTAATACATGTTTTACATCTGGCAACTGTATATTTTTTAAAATATAATTTTTTATAAAAAAAATTCTTATTTCAAATTTTCCCGCGGTGACGTGTTTTATTAATACCAATCACAGTCTTTCTTGCCCTAGCGCTACACTCTCGTTAGTACACTCTGTACACAATACTACCATTTTTATCTGAAAAGATTTATATGTTTGAGAGAAGCACTATTTCAAAAGAAATTATTATAAGCATTAATTCTATCTATTTAGGGCTTATACAGGGAATTTATTTTAACATGCAACATATGGTCAATCATTTCCATGGTTACTCACTATTGTCAAAAAATGACAGCAATGCAATATTTGTCCATTTTAAAATGCAACATACAAAATTTGTAGTTTTGTATTATGAAAACCAATTTCCAATAAATTAGCCTACATGCGATTAACAAAAAATCAAAACATGAATGTTACGCATCTCAACAAACTTTAGCTTACAAAAATTCATAACTTTCATGTAATAAATGTTCAAAAAATACCCCCATTCACACTGAGGCAATATTCTAGTCGGTCGTAATAAGAATTGACAACATTTGTGATGTGTTCTGGAGGTATCTCCTGTGCTACAATACTATTTATAATGTTGCATTTTAAAATGGACAAATATTACATTGCTGTCATTTTTTGACAATAGTGAGTAACCATGGAAGTGATGAACCATAATGTTGCATTTTAAAATAAATTCTCTGTATAGACCTGTCGCCATTTACCCTCCCACCAAACTCACCGAGCCGCAGTGTTTTACAACTAGTGTTGAACTATAGGGGGCTCGATTCCCTTGTTGTCTTTCATTTCTTATTATTTTTGCTAAAGTTACATCACAAAAAGAAATAAATAATACATAAAAAAGTTTCTTCCTTTCACTCTACATTTTGCTGCTAGATGTCTCACTTCATTTTCCCTCCATCCCAATCTACCTAACCTAACCTCACCACAGACCACACATTTCACATAACATAACCTCTATTTCCCTTCACTGTATGCGTGTATCTGCTGCCATCTGTCCACGTGTATGCATACCGGAAATTGTCTGATTTATGTGCATTATTGTGTATGCCAATGGCAACGGCAGAAAGCTGCGGGGTGGGGGGTTAATTGTGTCACCAATGACAATGGCTACGGTCATCAGCAAGGGATGAGGCACTATACACCTGATGTCGCTCTAAATAATGACAGATCGATGGGAGATGTAATTATGACACAAGTGTAATTGGGAAGAATAATTGCAAAAATAGGCAATTGGGTGATAGATTGTAGGTTACGTACCTACTTATACTATGTTCTGTAAGTAAAGAAAAAAAAATCTGTCGTGACCAACAGAATACGTCTCGCCATTTTCATATTAGGCTATACAAGTATTGTATTCAACATTTCTGGTACACACAAAAAATTCTAATTACATCTATTCTTTATTTTTCAATTCATTCTATAAACAACTTTCCTTCTACTCTTCTAAATGTTCGAGATTCTTCCAATGGGGAAGTTTAGCATGGTAAAAATTCTACATAACATACTATTTTTTCACAAATATAACACAAATAACTGCTGAAATTGAAATTAAAAATTAAAATTATTGCTCCATTTATTTATAATTAATACTTTTTGGGTAAACTCTAAGTACGTCACAAGTCAGTTATGCGCAAACTCAGACAGAACGGTGAAATCGAACCACTTGAACGTAGGTCGTAACAAAGCGTAAAAGTGCTTCACTGGTAACCGTAAACAGTCGACATACGTTATAATTTTAAATATTTAATTAATGATAAAATAAAAAATATTAAATGTTCTCAAAAAAAGTCTTCAGTAATGTCTGGATTTTTGACACTGACATTTATTTCAATTAAAAACATTTAAATTTTTCAACTGGTTTCCATAGGCTGATTGATTCATTATACAATGGATTATTTTATATATTTATAATTCTCTATCTCTAAATCTATAGAAGATATAATAAAAATGTGTAATGTATTGGATAGAGAATTTTATATTCTTTAATATTTGTAATAACATAAATTTCCAAAAAAAAAAATAATATTTAGAAGATTTTTTAAGAAACTACTACTTCTGTTAGTCCAATTGTTACCAAAACATTTTCTCTTACCATTAATGTCAGATTAAGGAATACGTAGTTAAATTGGTCTTTAGTCTTATAGAATTTGAGAAACCGTGTCTATTTCCAATACCTCTCTTAGTGAGAGATAAAAATGTAACTTGCACTTCACACTGACATCTATCAATTAGAATTTGAATATATCAGTTGTTTCCATTATTATAGCAAACCTGGCTGATTTACCAAATAATTAATTAACTCTTATATCTATTGAATATAAAAGATAATGTATAATCAAACGATTAAACCGTATAGATAAAAGATATTATTTTATATTGATAATCACATAAAATATCAAAAAAAAAATGATATTTAACTGCATTTTTTTAAGAAAAACTGTTAAGAACTTCAAATAAGGGAACTTCCGGTTGACTAATTGTAACTAAAATCTAATCAGCTCTTCATAGGAATGTAAAGAAGAGGAAATAATAATTAGCTATAGCCTCTGAAAGAGATCTACAGCTTTCAATTAAATTTTAAAATTCCATTCTCTTAAACAAAAATTAGACTTAAAATTTTATATTCAATTCCTTTTGTACAACCTAGATCTAATAACTAAATAAGTATAGTATAAATGTGTATTATTTAATATCTTGTGACTCAAAATCTAAAATAAAAATTGTACATCTTTTGCAGAGGCTGTAAGCTAGGAAGCGCTACCAACATTATGTAAGTAGAAACAAAAAACATTGTATACTTTTGTCACATATTCAGATTCAAAATATTATATTATTACATGAAAAACAGGGGGCTACTTGCGTGGTACTGAAAATCCGATTTCTATCACTATATGCGTAATGTTATGTTGAAAACAAATATAAAAATATAAATTTTATTTTAAAAAAATTATTTGTTTTTTAATAAATTAAGAAAGAAAATTTTCTGTGACGTCATTATATTGAACTGAAGAAGAGAATCATGTTTAAGAATGTAACTTATAGATGGCATTGCGTGAGAGAAAGTTTTAATTTGAATTTGACATTTTTCTCTCTCTAGGCTCTCATTAATTACTTCACAAATAAACACATAGGTAGTTACATGTAATTTAAAATATCGATACCAAAAAAATAAATTAAAATACTAACCTCCAAACTATTGAAACGTCAAACAGGAGATCTACATTACTCGTATAAACATACGCTATGGCTTTACGACCACTCATTGATGCGGCGTAATTCTACGTCATACATGGCGGTAATTCAAATAATCAAATTTCATTATTTTTTTCTGGCTAATTAATAAAAATTTTGTCAAAAGAAAAAACAGGGATAGCAAGTTTTTACATGTCCTTCAAAAATATGAAATAAAAAAAGTACGCAAGTAGCCCATTGCATGAATTAATTTTACATTATGTTTATATGTACATATTTAATATGCCACAGTAAATTCTGTTGTGATGATTGAAAAAACACTTTACTATTGTTTCAATAGTATTGGATAATTCCAATTATTTTTATTGGATGTTCATAGACTGAAATAACTACGTATTTTCAGACATTGAAAAATAAGATAAATAAACCATTGGAGTGTAATTAAAAATAAAGCTCTTGTTAAAAGTTCAAAATCAATATGAATTAATAACGCTAACGAAGACTGTTGCCAAGAATTAATTTTTAATTACTTCCATGTCATTGTCATGAAATAATTACTTTAATTGTATACTTTGTACTTACGAGCATAATTTAAGCAAGAGCAAATAAATAATTAATGGCACACCAAAATTGCGTGAGACATAATACATACAGAGAATTTATTTTAAAATGCAACATATGGTCATTCACTTCCATGGTCAAGGCCGTATCCAAAGGGGGGGATTTGGGGGTTCGAACCCCCCCCCCCCTGAAATGTAAAATAAATTACTAAAAAATTTAAAGAAGTCTAACCAAGATGTTAGCGCTATCGTAGCACGCGTCCCAAACTGCAAGTATAACATTCCCAATTGATTTTTACAATTAAATAAAGATATACGTAAAGGCTAAAATATTGTTTTATTTTAGGAAGTGTCTACTGTACTGTCCAGACAGAGCCGCAATAAAAATTTGTGAACTGTCGCACCTGAACGGAATCTAGCGGACAATTCTAGCGGCCACTTCTCGCATCTACCTAAAAACCACTGTCTACCAATTAAGAATTGTCAGTTAGGTATTGTTTTGAGTTTGGTTCACTAATTTTTTTTTTTGCTGCTCTGTCTGGACAGTGCAGAAGACACTCCCTTTATTTTATTATTTCCCCGAGAATTGTATACCGGGTGTTCTTTTTTTAAAGGTGTACATAGAAGATTAAAATGGGAAATCAGTTTTTTTGCAAACTGTTGCGCCCCGTTTTGACCGACAACAATAGTTATGGTATCAGTAGAAAGATAAAAATTGTATCAAATGACAACAAATAAATGTAAATTATGTAATATTTTAGTCCCATAAATTAATTATTAAATTTGTCATTTGATGCAGAAATTTTTTATCTTTCTTTTGATACCACAACCATGGTTATCAGTCAAAACAAGGATAACAGTCTGCAAAAAACTGCTCATGTTAATCTCCTTGAAAAATAATATAATTATATAACCAGAACCCCCTCCGAAATGAAATCCTGGATACGGGCCTGTCCATGGTTACTCACTATTGTCAAAAAATGACAGCAATGTAATATTTGTCCTTTTTAAAATGCAACATTATAAATAGTATTGCAGCACAGGAGATACCTCCAGAACACATCACAAATGGTGTCAATTCTTATTACGACCGACTAGAATATTGCCTCAATGTGAATGGGGGTATTTTTAATATTTATTACATGAGAGTTATGAATTTTTGTAAGCTAAAGTTTGTTAAGATGTGCAACATTCATATTTTGATTTTTTGTTAGTCGTATGCAGGCTAATTTATTGGAAATTAGTTTTCATAATAAAAACCGACAAATTTTCTATGTTGCATTTTAAAATGGACAAATATTACATTGCTGTCATTTTTTGACAATAGTGAGTAACCATGGAAGTGATTGACCATATGTTGCATGTTAAAATAAATTCCCTGTATACATCAATAATTAATTTAGGTAACTTCTAAATTCTACTTTATTTTAATAAATTTCCAAAAACTGTTATTTTTGCGCGCCATGGAAATTCCTTGAAAGCTGTGACATATATGGAACTAAATAGAAAGATATGGAAAACGAGAGCTTATGAGATAGACTGATAAAGGTGAAAAAGTTCCATATTCACTATTTCTGGGAATAATTTCAAAATTAGCAGAATAATTTTGTTTAAATTTATCTCAAACTTTCAAATAATTATTCTGTCACTGTATTCCTAAAATTCCTGTTCCTTTACTCTCTCTTGTCAAAAGCCGAATTCTGTTATCTTGTAGTTAGTAGGCTATGTATACCAGCATTCCATAAACAGTTGACTGACGTTGCCCAAGACAAAACACAAACACACTCTCACAAGTGCTTTGCACAAAGCATGAAAGGGGTTTATGTATGCGACAAAGGACGAACGATGAATTGCAATGTTGCCAACATAACAGTAACAGTTGTTTAACTACATTTTAGCAGTCAGCAAGGGATTTCCGCGTTGGAATTAGTTTTTCCGGGAAATGATATTGAGGTTATGTGGCTTTGAATTGCGCTAGTTCTTTGTCAGGGGAGTATGTTATTGTTTTATTATAGACAAATAGGGGTTATATGTCAAGGTTTCCTAAACTATACAGGGTGTTTCACAACTCGCGCCCCAGAGCGAATGATGAAACACGAAACTGCACTCGAATGTGTAATTTTGAAGAAAAAAAATCTAGCTTAAAAGATATTAGAGAAAAGACGTCTTAAATTTTTTAAATGTGTGTCCCATTTAGAAGTGCCACCATTGGGATCTCGAGAACTATAAGAGATACAATGTCGGTTAAATGGAACTTTTTGTGCGCCTTTGGAAGGCCATCTCAGATGTGCTTTTGTTTTTCCAAAAATTCTCATAGGGCACTAGATAATGACGAAAAACTGAATATTGTTGTTTTTTTCTTTCTCAAATAACTTCTAAACTATTTGTAATTGAGAAAAACGTTTCAAATATAAAAGATAGATATTTTTATTAACTAACCAGGGGCAAACGAAATAAATTTTTATATCCTTAAATTTTCGAGATATAACACAAACTTATATTTTTTTAAATGGAACCCATATCTGATTTTAGTCTCAAAAAAATCAATAATATTTTCTCTTTTCAATGATGTAAGGGTTATTATGTTTTATATTTGTTTTGCTCCTAAAATTTAAATTTTCTCCTTATTTTCCTGAATTTTCTTATTATTTTCCAAAAAAACATTATTATTTTTATTAATTATATTGTATTTGGTCAAAATAATTTGTTTTATGCCTTTATTACTTAATATTTTCATTCTAGACTCATAATTACAAATTACACTATGATGAGCCAAGGGCGACCTGATACAAAATATTATAAAAACTAATTTGATACGAATTTTGAACAAAATTTTCTAACGAAATAAATTATTTAAATACAAGGAGTATTTCCAAATAGAAATCTACCAATATTTTCACAATAAGTGTAAATTTAATACAAAATAAGGAAAAAATAATAATTTTGAAGGCAAAACAAATATAAAACATAATAACCCTTACATCGTTGAAAAGAGAAAAAAATATTTATTTTTTTGAGACTAAAATCAGATATGGGTTCCATTTAAAAAAATATAAGTTTGTGTTATATCTCAAAACTTTACGGATATAAAAAATTATTCCGTACGCCACTGGTTAGTTAATAAAAATATCTATCTTTTATATTTGAAACTTTTTTCTCAATTATTAATAGTTTATAAGTTATTTGAAAAAGAAAAAATCAACAATATTCAGTTTTTCGTCATTATCTAGTGCCCTATAAGAATTTTTGGAAAAATAAAAGATGGCCTCCCAAAGGCGCATAAAAAGTTCCATTTAACCGACATCGTATCTCTTATAGTTCTCGAGATCCCAATGGTGGCACCTCTAAATGGGACACACTGTATATATTCTTAATTTCAAAAATTATATTTTATTTAAAAATATTGTACAATGTAAATTTCGAGGTATTACCTCATCATCAGGTAGAAAAATAAATGATATAAATATAAATAAATATAAATATAAACAAATAACAAAAGAGTGAAACAAATTACAAATTAATAAAGATAATAAAATTGAAAATTTATTAATATAAAATTACTAAAATTTTGAAAAAATATTAGGATCTAATAGGGGTGAATTGTTTAAATCCAAAATTTCATTCATTAGATTTTCTTTTTTGTGTAAAGAATTTTTTATTTCGAAAGCTTCTAAACAATTTAGTTTTTTACTTTTGTTTTCAATATGGAGTATTTTTAAATTGTACAAAAATGTTCATTGTTAAATAAATGTTTTGCCAAATTTGAATTTTCTATTTTTTCTTATTTAAATTGTCTTAAATGTTCATTAAATCTTAACTTGAAATTTCGCCCCGTTTAACCAATATATTTATAATTACAATTGTTACAAGAAATTTCGTAAACCCCAGATTTATCTAATTTGTCGAAATTTTCAATTTTATTATTAACAAAAATAGATTTTAAATTATTTTTTACATAATATGCTGGATAAATATTATTTAATTTTAATATTTTTCCAATTTTTAAACTCAAATTACATTTTTTCTACAACTAATTTTAATTTAGAATGCAGGTATAATTATTTAAACAAAATTAACCTCTATTGACGTCTTATCAAATGCCAAATTCGTTCCCTATGCTTCATTTTAAATGGAACTGGCAAATACATTGCTGTCAATCAAATGTCAAGTCGTAACCATAGATATGACAAACCTAATGTTTCACGTTAAAAAATACTATACTTGCCGTCAAATAATTATGGACTGAATATTTCTACACTGTTGCCAATTCAGGGGCAATGTTGAAAATGCTAAGCTATGAAGAAGCGGCAACACCACTGGGCAAGGGACAGGGTGCGAAGAAGGGAAACAGTTGAACATCAGTCCATAATCATTTGACGGCGAGTATAATATTAAAAATTATAAAGTCGAAATGAAAATCATGCATTTTGACCAATCCGAAGGCAGAATTTATTTTCCTGTCTAAACCATCTTATGAAAAATGAACTATAGTTGACATTCTTAACAAATACCTATATGTATATGAAATTCGCGAAAGACAAATTCAAATTTCCGTTCAAAATTCCTCACTAACTCTTACCTCAAGGGAACTGAAAGCTGTTTCAGAGTGTTAAATAAAAATTATTTTCAAAAAAAATATACCTATAAAAATTTAAATTTCAAATCCAAAATGATTGTTTTAATAAAAAATGAAGTTATTAAAAACCATTGATTGCTTCAGGATTAATATTAGTCCCTCACAACACAACCTCCCATGTGCAAAAACAAATCTATCTGAAAGCAAAGATCAAAGCCACCTACGTCAAGTTGTAGTCATGTCTTGTTTGTATACATTAATAGCTATACTCTCTGTACCTTCAGAAAATAAATCGAGTATATGTACAAGCTAATACACAAACATTATGAACAAACACGAAGTGGAAAATTTAACTATCTTTCGCACTTGTTTAATTGTCTAATTTCATTTCAACTTTGTTTTTATTTACAGGGAGCTGTCGAACAGCCAGCAGAATTTCTTCAAAATGCTGGATGAAAAGATTGAAAACGTAAGTAGAATACTAAGATCTTTAAGATAAACTTCCTTTTTCCGTAGAGAAATATTTTTTTTGTACAATTTTTGTAAATTATTTAAGTTTAAGTTGTTAGTTATTTGCAAATCGCTCATTGGTAAAAATCGTGTAATACATGACATGAAAGAGAATTTCATGGTGAATTCAATTTTTCAAACCGTATTGCCGTATCTTTAACCGAGTCAGAGTGGTGGATGAATTTAAAAACCTCATTAAAATTAAATTATTTGTACCAAAGTCATTACCTATGTAATTCAATAATGTCAAAATATTTAAAATACCTATCAAACCAGTGGCACGGAAAACGTTTTTTTGAAATCGTCGTCACTAAAATCCACAAAAATCGTCATTAAAAGCTCAGAAATCGGCACTAAAGTAATCCATTATACGACCGTTTCTTGCAATTGCAGTGTTACCAACCTCATGATAATTAAACTAAGATAATTTGGGCAGGTGTAGGTACGATGTACAATAGTAAATTTTTACGTAATATGACAAAAATATGTGCAAGAAGAACGAACTATGTAAATAATTTTAAAAAATAAGCTTTGAGATAAAACACATAATTTTGAGTGTGCTTTATAATAATAATATTTATTACTCAAACAGGTACAACCCAAAAACAAGTAAATGATATTATAGCAGATTACAGAAATTAAATACAAAATATGTCAATCTCATCAGAAATAGAATTGTAAAAATAGCACATTACATATAAAGATGATTTGTACAGGACATTAGAGTTGTGAGCGGGAAAATAAAAACTTTGATTGCAACGTGAAGAATATCTAGGTACGCGGAAATTTAACATGGCTAATAAATCCGGATAGTCAATTTTATTATGTACAATTTTTCCCAGGTATGTTATGAAATATTTTTGTGTCGGGTTCTAATAGAGTCAATATGAAGTGTCTGCAGTAATGTTTCAGTTCTAGTAAGATGATCTGAAAAGACTTGAAAATAAGTATACCATAAATACTTCAGGAATCTGCGCTGTAACTTTTCAAGTTTATTTATATGGATATCATAAGTAGGGAACCATATAATTATGCAGTATTCCAACTTAGATTGTATGAACGCAAAATATAAAGATCTAAGAGCCGCAACACTTGAAAACTGTTTACAATTTCTGATGACAAAACCAAGAATTTTATTTGCTGATGTTATAAGATTGTCTAAATGAAATGTAAAGGCTAGTTCTGGATCAAAATAAATTCCTAGATCTTTAATAAGTTCAGATCGAGATAAAACTTCTGAATTAATTTTATAATTGTAGAGTATGGGAAACTTTCTTTTAGTGTATGTTATCACCTGACATTTACTGATATTTAGTGCTAATTTATTGGCGGTACACCACTCTGCCACAGTATCTATTCTGTAGTTTGATACAATCGCGAACATGTCGAATTTCTGTGAAAATTTTTACATCTTCTGCGTAGAGTAAAACATTAAAATCTAAGTTATTAACAATGTCATTAATAACAAGCAAAAATAAAAGGGGACCTAGATTTGAGCCCAGAGGCACACCGGATTTAGCAACATAATAGCTAGACTTATAACCATTGTATGATACATACAACTGACGATTATTTAAATAGGATTCAAAAAAATTAACAAATTTATTATGAAATCCAAAATTATACAGTTTATTTAATAAGTTAACATGGTTTAGCTTATCGAACGCTTTAGAAAAGTCTGTATAGACAACACTTGCCCTTTTTTGTCCAAAGTTTCTGAAATGTATTGAGTAAAAATACATAGGTTGGATGCAGTTGAGCGTTGAGGCATAAAACCATGTTGATAACTTCAATGTCCGAGATTAGCAACAATGAATGTCACATTGACATATTATTATTTTCACAAATTTTCCTCGGCAAATAAATTCCATATTCGTGATAAAAAATAGATCTTCAATGCCTTAATACATAAATAACTATTTTATACTCCGATGTATAAATTTGATATTTACACACTCCAGACAGACAGTGTGTAAAGTAAACGATTTTCGTATTTTATTTACTTTACACATTACAGAGCTACCACCATCAATACACGTATGACATTTAAGTTGTCTTACCTAAATTTAGTTTTTTCAGTACATTCATGTTGGTAATACTGATTGACAACAGTAAGAATAGGCTATTCCACAGTAATCAAAAATAGTAAAAGTTTATTGAAAATATGAACGATAATAGTTAAAGGATAAGGAAAACCATATTTCTTTTATTATAAATTATTCCTTCTAGAAGACACGGGGAGTTTTGCTTTTGATGATGCAGGACATGTGCACGAGTGTTTGAGCAAATAGGAACCAAGTATGACCTCCGATTTTGAGAAGCCCCGCCCTAACTAAGAATATACTTCTTCGGGTGTGTCGGATCTGTTCGGTTGCTGTTCGGGTGACGTTCTAATTTCTTTGTTTTTATAAAATAAGAAAAAAAAGTGAAATAAATTAAGTATAATAATTTATTTATGTCTCTAATAATGAATTACAATATTACAATTTAAATATACATTATTTTGTAATTTGTTTAATAATTTTTCGTAGCTTGTGAACCACTGTTTGTTTACTTCTGGTATATCCACATTACCTACGTCACAAAGGTAATTCAAAATTCGGACCTTAATATCTCGCTTATTTGGAGGAATTTTTAACTCGGACTTTCACATGTGGTCTTATATTTTTATGTACTTCAAGAAAAAAATTTAAAAGAAATATCGTGGAGTAGCCTATTGCAGTATCCAACTTCAGGTCTGTTATCTGTCAAATGTGATTCGCCAAGCCTCGTCACGAAATATTTGACATGTCATAAAGCTTGTGTTTATACTTTTCTTGCATAAATAACTATTATTTCATGTGAACCACCCGTAATTTTGCATATTTTACTGTACTTTGTATTCGAATTATGTTACGTACAATATATTAAGTGCATAAAATTTTGCAGTCTAATTGAATTTTAAAAGGCAATAATTCATTAATTCATAATTGTATTTGGAACGGTAAAAATCATAAAGCTTCTCTCTGAAAGTGCGACATAAATTAAATTTCCCGATAAATTGATGAAGTGCGAAGTGAGCTATGAGTGAGAGGCAGTCACTTTTATTTTTCGCCTGATTCAATTGCGACAGAGTCTTTTATTCACAGCAACGGTTAATTGGTTTAATCAGATTTCGACAACTGCATTGAAGTCTAAAAGAACTTTGCGATAATTAAAGCTTCCAATACTTGAAGTTCAGTTAAACTTTAAAGAGAACTCGGATGAATTTTTAATGAAACAGGTAATTCTGTAATCGATGCGGATGCGGAATCTCATACGGAAGGAATAAATTTTTAATTGTATGATTTCGTTTGTTTTTAAAGAAACCCGTAATGCGTTTTAATGAGAGAGAAAAAAAGAGTATTGCAGAACTTTTATTTATTTTTTAATATTAAAAAAAATTATATCTTCTATACATTTAGATAGACTCATAAATATATAAAATAATCCGTTACAATCAAATAATGTTACTACCAAATTTATATCTCTACCTACGTTTGAATGATTGCCCCAAAAGTCAATATACTCCATATTTAAATAAAAACTTCAAAATTTTTAAAAATCTAATTTTCATGTATCTAGATACTTGTCAATGCGCAGATTCCAAATTTTGAAACCGCAGGTCGATATCTCTTTTTGTTCTCGAGATATTTACATTCAAAGTTTTGCCCATTTTTGGGTAGTAACCCAAAAATGGGTCGAGATATGAATTTGGCGATATCACCATTCGATTCTACGGGAAAAAATACATAAGTACACCAATTTTCATAATTTTTGAGCACCGCATACGATCTCTAAAGCAAAATAACTGAAAATGACCAAAAATCCAAAAAATCTAAGGTGTACCCCTTACGATTTTTTCAGATTTTGGCCATTTTCGGGGGTTTTCAAACTTTTATTCATAAAAAATGAACCGGTTGGACAAAAATTATGAAAATTGGTACACTTATGTAATTTTGCCCGTAGAATCGAATGGTCGTGTCACCAAATTCATATCTCCACCCATTTTTGGGTTACTACCCAAAAATGGGCAGTTTTGAACAAAACTTTGAATCTAAATATCTCGAGAACGAAAAGAGATATCGACCTGCGGTTTCAAAATTTGGAATCAGAACATTGAGAAGTATCTAGATACATAAAAATTAGATTTTTGAAAATTTTGAAATTTTTATCTAAATATGTAGTATATTGACTTTTGGGGCAATAATTTAAAAATGGTAGATATATAAACTTGGTAGTAATATTATTTGCTTGTAAAGACAATGTTACGTAAGTGTACGCATTTTTAGAGAAATGTATCTAGTAGCCCAAATAACTTTAAAGCAGAATTCTGGCTAAATGGTACACTTTCCGGTAAAAGCAAGTTTGGTCAAATCGTCTTATTTTAGCCTCAGGAATCTGTGGTTAAGCCATGTCCCCCTATTTAAGAGACAGCCTGTATAATATGAAAAATTTCAACTTGAAATATGGGCTATCCAGCGAATCAAGCTGTTTACGTCATCGTTTAGGGATTTTTGAAATTTTCTTTATTTCTATATTTTATTGGTTTTTTTATTATTATTATGTATTTGTGTATTGTACGGTATGCAGTATTCTGTATTTCTTTTAAGGATCTCACATAGTACTAGATAGTTTGTTGCATATACTACAAGTATTTATAACGGCGTAAGCATTATCGTTCAGAATATTTTAAATAAAATTGAATTTCGCTGGAAAAAAAATTATATCAGACGTGTTACCTTTTTAAGAAAGATTTGGATTTATGAAGACAACCCACAGATCATATTTTAATCCGTTTTACATGCTCATGTAAACTTTTTAACATATGACGTCCTTGTTTCTAGTGATATTGACGTTTATTTATTTGTTTTTACCTTTAGAAGCATAGTGATAATGGACGTTGTCCATTTTACCGTCTTTTCATCTCTTCAAATAAGAAAGTTAGCAATGGTGGCCCGCTTACGGCAGGCACCATGTACATTTTCTACTTCGAACGGAACTTCCGGAGTTATGCAACTTTCATTATATATATGTAACATTGGTTGCGTTCTTATTCGTGTATCCATTTATGAACAGAGCCGTATTTAGATATAAACTAAATAAGATTAAATTTACGTTGCACTAACGACATTTTTAAACAAGCAAATATAAACATTTATTTTTTCAGGAAACGTTTCGATCATAACTATGATCCTCTTCAAGATTAAATCAAGTGAAGAAGATCATAATTATGATCAAAACGTTAGTTTGAAATCAATAAAATCTAATCCCAAAATTCTAATTCACCTCTTACCGCAACTTTTCAATATTGGTTACGCATTACAAGTACAACTGATTTGAATATCAATGAATTATTAATCAACTTGCTCGAGGGAAACGATTCCCAAAAATTCCCCAATATTTACTTAGGCATCCTTCTAATCTAATTGTACTTTCAGGGTCCAGACTACGACTCGAATGACGAAACGGAAATCGCTTTAGAGACCGCCCGACTGCATACCCTCCTCAAAGATTGGGAAACCGCTTCCGCGAGCAGTCGATCACTACCATCTACTCCACGTCATCATCCTCGGCAACAACAAGAACGCCCGGTACATTCAGCACCAAAGCCTCATACAAGAATACCGCCAAATGTTATACACCAAAGCTATGGAGTTACACCTCCAATAAGTTACCGGCAGAATTATAACCCTACTTATCAAAGTCACAGCCCACCTCACCAATATGTACAAAACGTTGCAAAAATACCTTCTCCGGGAATGCAATACCACCAAGAATACTCACAAAGTTACCAACAAGGTTATGCGATGTCAAGGCACTACCAACCACAAATACCAAATATGCCTAACACGGTTCCAACTTCAAGTCCGATGCATTACCAACCCAACAATTCCCCTAAACACAAATATCCCCAACATCCCCAACAAATTCAACCAAACATAACCTACAATGTGCAAAACAGTCCTCCGCATAAAATGTACGTCTCCCCACAAAACCAAGGCTTTACAAACGGTGAACTTATCATCCAACAACAAATATACAACCAACAAATGCAGTACCAGCAGACGAGGGAGTACCAACAATATAGGCAGTCTAGAGAACAGCTTCTAGTGCAACAGCAGATTTGTGGTGCGAGTGGTTTACCAAGTGGTTTGCCCACGAGTGGTTACGGAGGCCCTCCCAGAGGGACCCATTATCAAAGTAGTGTGCATGTTCCTATAGTAGCAGTGTTGCCCCAAAATGAACAAAGCCCCAAAATGTCCCTGCAGAGGAAGCAAAGACAGTATTCTCAGGAGATGACGTGATAATCTGAATTGTGTCTAGATTTTTTAAATTGTGAACCGATTGTAAGATAGCCAAGGGAAACTAAATAATATTTATTTATTTTTCTGATTTTAACTAAATACAGAGAATTTATTTTAAAATGCAACATTATAGTTCATCACTTCAATGGTTACTCACTATTGTCAAAAAATGACAGCAATGTAAAATTTGTCCATTTTAAAATGCAACATTATAAATAGTATTGCAGCACAGGAGACTCAATATACACTATCTTTTCTATGGGAGACACCTCCAAAACACATCACAAATAGTATCAATTCTTATTACGACCGACTAGAATATGGACCTATTAAATTAAAAGAGAGAGATATTAATAAAAGTGAGATGTGCATAGTGCGCAGTTGAATTTTAGCGCAGGTGGGTGACAAAGTGTAAAACATTTGAATTTAAAAAATGGCAGCAAATACATGTACAATAAATTTAATAAAACTGTCTCAATTTAGGTATAGTACTTGCGATGAATACTTCAAAAAGAGAGGAAGAACAAATGGAAATCAGAAAAGAAGATATAAGCTAAAGAAGGTTATATACACGATATCAAAATATTAGAAGAAAGCGATACAGTTGTGTGCGTTAAAGCAAACTGTTATCGTAGTCAAAAGAAATGTGCAAAACCACATAAGATATTTATAAAGTTTTTTTCAATAATTCTGTATCAATTTTCAATTCGTTACCCCAATGCTTTGTCTTATTCAGATCCTTAGGGAATATGTGGTACGCCAACAATTCTGATGATGTATGTATTACATACTTTACAATATTTACGAAATTATTTTCTTGTTCTTATATGTTCCTGCATATCTGTACTTCAAACTTGAGAACTTATTATGCTTTGCTTTTTATGATAAAAATTGTTTTGTTCCGTATACCAGAACAATCGAAAAGTGACAGTAAATAGCATAGTTGTCAAATGATTTTTTTTAAAGAACTGATATTATAATCTCTAATTAAACATACATTTTACATAACATATATATTTTTTTTATTAGATATATTTCTGTTTGTAACACATATATTTTTTGTCATTTTCTTCATAATTTTTAACAAGTATAAATTTATTTGATTTATCTTTCGTTATTTGGCAACATGGTGTCACCTACCTAGCGATTCAGAAAAAAATCGCTAGATGGCACATCTAAAATGACGTCACAGAGTCATAAAAATTTAATAGGTCCATTGCCTCAGAGCAGTGTTGTCGCGTACAGATTTACGAATGTACTAACGAGCAGTGTTGCCAACCGTTTATTAAGAATTTTCCCTTTTCCGTCTGAAAAAATTCCCTCCAATTTTTTTTTTTTTTTTCATGTTACTACTCGAAAGTGAGTAGGGAAATTAGAAAAAGTGTTTTTTTATGATAGCGAACCATAACTTATGTTTATTTTTATTAATATTTACACGAAGAAATATTCTTAAAATTTCTATCTAATCCAAATGTACAAATTTAACTATGAACACGTATGTGAATTATCACTTTTCTGACTTTCACATACACAAAACCAACGAAACCACTCAACACAACGCATGCGTACTTCATTTCACTTAAGAAAATAATGATGAGAAGATAGGTGCAGTTTGATCTTGTTGTGTGATTGGATAATATCGGAGTATTATCCAATAAAAAAAAAAAACAAGATCAAACTGTACCTATCTTCGCGTCACTATTTTCTTACGTGAAATGAAGTACGCATGCGTTGTGTTGAGCGGTTTCGTTGGTTTTGTGTATGTGAAAGTCAGAAAAGTGATAATTCACATACGTGTTCATAGTTAAATTTGTACATTTGGATTAGATCTGATTAAATACAAATATTATTTAAACATAAATTCATATAATTATAAATTGCCACAAAATTGTAAAAATTCCTTCATTTTTAATTTTATTCCCTTTTATCCCTTTTTCATTATTTTTGGTAAAAATTCCCATGAAAATGGAAATTTCCCACGAGTTGGCAACTCTGCTAACGAGTGGCGAGAAAATGTACTAAAATGTACTTATTTTTACAGTGTACCGATGAGAAGCATTTATCTTAATTAATAAACAATTAAAATCCTTAGTTCCAGTGGTACTGTGACTGTAATATTCAATAATATTGTAAATTAATAAATAATAAATTTTTACTTTTCCTAATATGTTTTTTTAAATCATCTATAAATTTAATGATCTTAAAATGTACTAAAATGGGGCTGATTAACGATAAAATGTATCCTTGCTATTAAAAATGTACCAAATTTAGTACAATTGTACTAAAACAGCAACACTGCCTCAGAGTGATTGGGGGTATTTTTAAACATTCACATGAAAGTTATGAATTTTAGTAAGCTAAAGTTTTTTAAGATGTACAACATTCATGTTTTGATTATTTGTTAATTGTATGTATGTAGGCTTATTTATAGGAAATTAGTTTTGATAATTCAAAACTACAAATTTTGTATGTTACATTTTAAAATGGACAAATATTACATTGCTGTCATTTTTTGACAATAGTGAGTAACCATGGAAGTGATTCGCCATATGTTGCATGTTAAAATAAATTCCCTGTATATATGCACGATGTCCGTCATAACGTAATCATGTGACTAACATTGGTTTGGGATCTCGAAAATCATAAAAGATGTAAGGCGCTTGAAAGTCGACCGGATTTACATGCATGAAACATGAAAATTCGTGAACCAAACTTTGTTCAAAAACTGCTTTATTCCAATTAATAATGGACCTGATGGCGTTTTGGACTCAGCCCATTTTACACAAATAAAACTTATGAATTATACTGTATTCCAGATAAGAATGGACTTGGTGGCGCTATGGAGCCAGCCTGTTTTACACATAAAACATGAATTAGTTTTGTTTCTTGTAAGACATACTTAACAATTCGAAACGTCATTTTTTTTCTTTTGATATTGTCTGATCCCACAGAATAATAATTAATATCAATATTGCTCGTCAACCTTGCATATTTCTTTCTTTAATTTCTGCTAAGACGTTCTCACTGACTACAACTCCAGTTGACAGCTGACAACTGACTGAAACGTTTTGCTAAAAAATTTTCGTTATTATAAACTTGGTTCGCGTTTAAACCAATCAGAAAGCTCTTAAGTCCATTCTTAACAATAGAGTATACTTATTTTAAATTAAGAAATAAAATTAATCACCCATATTCTGTAACTCAATCGATAACTTTTATCGATCGATAATAAATTGTAGCCAATAATTACATAATTAATAATTATGGAGTCCCGTGGCCGCGTGCCTGAGTGTCTGGTCGCGAACCTGGGGGAACCGGGTTCGATCCCGACAGACGCCATATATTTCCAATTTCTCCACACCAGCTATGAGTAGTATTGTAGATACTGGCACACCCAGAAATGGGTAATATGCCGTGATGATATATTTATTTATATTTATTTATAATTACAGCAGACACTGAATAAAAAATGAAACTGACAGATGGTACATTTGTTTCTATTTGTCAAAAATTATTATCGATCGACAAATATTATCGACTGAGTTACAGAATAGGGGTGAATATCTTGCTTATTATTATACTGTGTTCTTAGACTATAGACAGCACTAGACTAAGTCACATTTACACTGCTAGAAGTTACCAAAAAAGTCACTAGATTTATTTGGCGGAGGAATTGAAATGTTAAAATGAAGGTCACGTCAGCATTTATACTTTCCAGGTTATATTTTCATTAACCAAAACTATTACAGTTAATCTACTTAATTTATTCATATAAAACCATAAATAGATAACTTTTAATTATAAATTAATTAATTGCATTATTTTTTCGTAATTCCTTGATGAAAAATTTATATATTTTTAAAAATACTGTTAACTCTTAGTTTTATGCATTGCATCACATATAAATAAATAAATATTTATTAAATATACCGAACCGATCAAAAATAATGAACTTGTAAAATGAAAGTCACAAAGAAAAAGAAAGCGTGATAAATGATAATATAAAAATACACAGCGTTAATGAAATACTAGTAGTTCTGAAAAACTGTTTTTATTCGTGAAATATCACAATAAGAGAAATGAAACAAAAAACACGTGCAAATTCAACAAGTGATTTGACAACTACTGAGAGTTTGACGTTTCAATTACGTTTGAAGGTTAACTTGAAATTTCGTCTGGTTAAATGCGGCTTTACGAAATAACGCAGCAGCCAATCACAGGCTTTGATTTTCTCACTAGAATTTCTAGTTACTGTCTATAGTTTAAAAATAGAGCATAGTGATGACTATCAATTTTGTTTGTGAACTGGCAACAAATAGTTGACATTTTATCGCTATTTCGAGGACAGAAATCATGATCCATTCTTAACTGAAACGATGTATACATATAAGAAAAAATGAAAATTCTCAAATTTTAAATATTGAAAATTTTGGAATTAAGCAAATTAAAAACACAACTCTATATAACGATCAAAAACGAACAAAAATGTAGACTTTTTAAGGCAAAAATAGGTTTCATTAAAAAAAAATAATTGCCGATTTCACCAAATTTTCCTAAAAGCATATATGTCATTTGAAACATTTTCCCCGGTTAAGGGTATTTTAAAACTTGTTCCAAAATGAAAATATAAACAAAAATCAATTTTTCATTATTATCTAGCAGCATATAAGAATTTTAATAGTTAGTTAATAAGTGTAACATTTTTTACAAGAAAATAATTTACTAAGTCCTTCGAGTAAAAAATTTTACAATAGACACTTACAAAATTGCAATGTGCGCGAGCGCCTCTAACGGCAAAGCATAGAAATCAAGGTTGCTATGGTTACCCCGTCCAAACAAAGACCTGTCATCAGCCGTAGCCATCGTTTTAGTTGAATAATCGAATGATCTTCAATATTATCAAACAAAAAAGTTGCCCCAGACACATCTTTTGGTTTTAAACTCATTTTTATTAAACACAACGTACACATCACAATAAAGAATTAGGTTTAACACTGAATAACAGATGCGAACACAATGACAGATAGGAACAGGGAACGGGACGCAAGACAACGAGGGGAGGTTTGTTTGGATGCATGATCTTCTATCTCTCTCTTGCAGTGACGTCAATTTTGTAAGTGTCTATTAAAAAGTGATAAAAAGTGCCATAACGTTTATTTTCTTATTGAAAAAAGTGAACTATTTTTAACAGACAGGAAAAAAATAACTAAATATCTATCATATACTTCTGAAACCGAAATCATTATAATTTCCGAGATCCCAATAATGGCAATCAAAATGTGGACAGCCTGTATATTTAATTATGTTTTAATATAAAATATGCATGTTTGAAAACAACTAAAAAATGATTTAGTTTCTTTTGTTTGAAATAGAGTGAAATTTCCGTTGAGCCAGGCCGGCCCTGTCTCTTCATGTAAAGCGTATACTCCACATAACAGGGGTTTAAATAAATTATATTTTCTCTAAATTTTGAAACTTTTATCTTTTTTAAATATTTATGTTTCTAAATAAAAAAATTAACTGATTCTAATATTTAAATCAGCCTTTCATAAAATGAAAAGCAATATCTCTTTTGCATCTTTTAAATACGATATCTATATGTATGTTTCATTATAATACATTATTAAATTATTCTAATTTGTCAAAATTTTGAGAGGCGCTGGTTTAAATACACATAGAAATCAAAGTTGAATTATGAATAAAAGTATACATACGTAATTTGTAAAGTTACCTATATACCAAACATAAGTAATAATCATTTTCATACATATGTCTCTTCTTCATGTATAAATAATAAAATATTTGTGATTGAACTATAGTTAAATTTTTGGAATATGATTATTGCTTGCCATTTTTGGGCTGAACTGAAATAATGGTGGCAAAAAATGCAAACAGCGCAATAACTAGTCATATGTATCATAACAGTATTCGTATGTATAAAATGTGATTATAAATAAATGTAAAAGTAAGACAGATCATATCAAAACTATATGTTAAATGTTATACATACAGGTTCGACAATAATCATCCATTTTGTTTTACTATAAATTTTATCGAACAGTTTTGCATAGAATTTAAAATATTCGCCATAAATAATTTTACCAGTATTCATACTTGATTTTTACTACTCAAATTTATAAATATATTTTTACTTAAATCACAAATCGAAGATTCAAAAATTATAAGAATAGTTTTAACAAAAGTTTAACCTGAAGTATAGTATCATATGTTTTTGATTATTTTGAATTATCAAAAACATTTGTATATAATTTAATTTTACTCTTTTTTGAATTTTACTTTGCTCCCAACTTTATAATTTAAAATTGGTCGTAAATGGTCTAAAATTAATAATAAAGAAAATAGTTATTATCTCTAACCCTGTACAGTAAAATTTTTGAAAGAAGTCCGATCAAGGCCATCTACGAATTGCATCTATGAATTAAGATTTTATGCTGTCAAATTTAGTAGTGTCGTTTACATAGTTTTTATGAGGTACACAAGATATTATGTACCCTCATAAAAACTAAGTAAAAGACACTACTAAATTTGACAGCACAAAATCTTAATTCATAGATACAATTCGTAGATGGCCTTGATCGGACTTCTTTCAAAAATTTTACTGTATAGTGATTATAGAAAAGTATATTTACTAGTTTTGAGTGAAAATCAAAATTCAAAGCCCACTTGAAATGGTAATAAGTTTATTATCAAGAAATAAGATAATTTTATTATTTATAAAAATAATATATCATCACGGCATATTACCCATTTCTGGGTGTGCCAATCTGCTTTATCGCAGATATCGGTAATGATGATGACATATTTGTACCGTGCGGGCGGTTATCAGCCGTCACCTTACGGGCACTCATTGCTGGCGTGGAGACTGCACCACAAGGGTCACTTTTGTGCCATTTAAAATTCGAAATATTTGGCGTCGGTCGGGATCGAACCCGGTACCTCCAGGTTCGCGACCCAAACAGTGGATACCGTAGCCTCGTGCCTGAGTGCCTGTCTTTATTATTTATTATTTATTTATTTATTTATTTATTTATTAACATAACTTATTTTATTAATACATCAATGGTAGTGATATCTGCATTTTGGAAATATGTACAGACAAATTTAAATTTGTTATGTCAAAAATATAATGGGGTATTCCACCATAACAAAAAAAAATTTAAAAATTCAATTTAACATAAAGTATGGCTCAATATATAATAGTTAAAACAATGAAAACATTTTGTAAATAATTATTTTACGAGATATTTCACATTTGCTAAAAGGGAAAATTGACGTCATACAATTGTTATCTTTCTCTCGCAGCGTACTCAGAGCAGTGTGTGTGAGAAAGACAACTATAGGAGAAATGTAACGTTACACTGATTTCTCGAAAATAAAATACTGTTAAACTGGGAACAATTAAAAAATTTTAATACTATGAATTGCTTGACAACTGAATGAAGTTTTATTTAAAATAATAAAAAAAATTGAGTGGAATACCCCAGTGGCTTAATCCAAGAACAACCAATATTAATATTCATAATTTTGGAAATAAGTGATTTAAAATCAATAACATTGAAAGTACAGTGTGTTCAAAAAATCCTAACTCGAAGTAGGCTATGAACAAAAAAACGGATGTCAATTTGAAAGTATTTAATTAGATATCAATTTACCTATACTATACCTACATTTGTTAATAAATTTATAACCATTTAAAATGGACTTACCAATATTAAAACTTACAAATTCCACAATAAATGTAGTTCAAATATTGCTAAAATGAATAGTAATCAATTTATGTTTGTGCTTAAAAAAAGGTAAACTAAAACTTATTGCAAGTTTTTCAAGTAATCTTCAAAATTTGATAATATTTTTGATAAAATACTAACAAATCATATAAATTTTCTTGCAGCAAAACACCTTTTTCTACGATCGAAAAAAAAGTAGGCTTTTTGGACATTTCAGAAAACGAATAATTACATAATAAAGCTCTTTGTAGACCGTTGGTAATAGCTATCAGTCTACAAAGTAGCTACTTTACAGACTAGTGCCTAGTGTATTGTTTCCATGGATAGGGCTGTGAAAAAAATCGATTGATCGATTTTTTTTAAATCGGATTGATATTTTTGAAGATCGATTAATCGAAAAAATCGATCAATTAAAAAAATCGATCAATTAAAATTATTTATATCCGGATTCCGGAAATTGATCTTTCCAACAGATATCGATCTTCTAGATTCTGAAAGATCGGTTTTTCTAAAAAATAGATTTAATCAAATTGTGCTTCCTGATTTGATGTATATATGCATAGTAGAAACTTCTTATCAATAAATATCGATCTTTTGGTCTTTTATTAAAATCGGTTTTTCTGAGCTGTATTTAAAATTGATCCTTTGATTCTTTATTAAAAACGATTTTTTGATATAGTATTACGAATTCAATTAGAAAAAATCGATCTTTTGCGTTTGATCGATCAAATCGATTGAAAATCGATTTCAAATTTCTAGGATCGCACAACCCTATACCTAGGTTCCTACATACAAAATTTTCGCTTTCATAGATGTGATGATATAAGTGGAAAATTACAAATTTTTTATTAATTACATTTAATAATCAATTAAACTTTCTGATCGTAGAAAAATGTTGTCTATACCTTGAAGACCTTGATTAGCCTTTCTCTGCAACCCTTGGTGATTATTTTCAAAAAATTTTGAATTTAAAAATAAACAAAAATTATGTTACGTAATAAACAATTTTATAACCGTGTTGCGGAAGATTATACGAGTATACCATGTAATATATAGGTACTGAAATTTTCTGTATATTATACCCGTACTATAAAAATACCTTGCTATACGAAAAGTTATTTAATTGTTTATCAAATTTTAAAGAAATAAATTAATAAAACATAAAAATCATTATATTACTCATAACATAATATATTCATTATACTTTTTACCAAAAATACTCCTTTATGTACGTACATACATACATTCATATATATTTATTCGAACCTAGCTCGTCTTGTGTTAAAATGTGACATAATAAACAAACTAAGAAATGATTGTTAATAATATGTTAAAATAAAATGTGGTTAGATGATTTAAAGAATCGTTTTCAATGGACACAAATTTATATCTTTGTATAGTTAGTTATAGGATAGAGAATCTAGCTATAGTTGATATTGTATTTATAATGAAACGTTTTGTTTGATATTTCATGATTATGTACTTCAGCATTATTTTCTCTCATGTGCTAAAATGGACCAAATATTTTATTTACTTAGTTTGATAGTGACACTTTTGTAACATTTTTTATTTATAATTTGAAATAAAATATTTCGTTATAATCTTCAAGAAGACTGACTTATTTTATTCTGTAAATATCCATTAAACTTGAATCACGATGAAGACTTACGTTTATCTAGTTATAGGCCATCCAGCGAATCAAGCGGTTTACGTCATCGTTTAGGGATTTTCGAAATTTTCTTTATTTTTTAAATATATTTTATTAACGGTATTTTATTGATTTTTTTTATTTTTATTATGTATTTGACACCTTTAATAGAAATAATTATATTTGGATATATTATTACATATTAAGTAAAATTTTGTAAATTTTTGCAAAATGACGTTTGTTTATATTTTTTTAATATTGGTAATTCTGAACATGTATATTACTAAATATTATGTGTCTATATTATACTGTTCAACCTGCATTGTGATTTCATTTTGTTTTTGGTTTCGTTGTTCATTGACAATATGTCAAATGCTCTGTCATGTCAAATTCAAGAGCTTGTAGTTAATTTATTGACTTATTTTGAAAATGAAAAATAGATTAGTGGGCTCTTACTTACACTGAATTGTAATATTGAGGTAATATTTCGTTCTATTTGTCAGTAATAATTTGAAAATTAAATCTATATGTACAGCGTGTGGCAAACGCTAGACGCAATGTACAGAAACAGTGAGGAATTGTATGGTATGCAGTATTCTGTATTTTTTTAAGGATCTCACATAATACTAGATAGTTTGTTGCATATACTACAAGAATGAAGTATTTATAACGGCGTAAGCAGTATCGTTCAGAATATTTTAAATTAAATTGGATTTCGCTGGAAAAAAATTATACCAGACGTGTTACCTTTTTAAAAAAGATTTGGATTTATGAAGGCAACCCACAGATCATATTTTAATCCGTTTTACATGCTCATGTAAACTTTTTAACATATGACGTCATTGTTTCTAGTGATATTAGGCGAATTCTGGCGACAAACACAAATCCATGAATCCGTGAATTTGTTTCCAAACAATGACGTCAAGAATCCATGCATACATCATGATTCCATCATCACGCCAGAATGCATAATTCCATGTTTTGATTCCATCAAACGATTGAGCGACAGTAGTAGTAGTATGGTTAATAACAATAAGTGAAAATTTTGAAAAGTTACGGTTTCGAAATTTCTGTACTGGCATCATATTTTGATGTATTATTTTCTGTTGATAAGTTTATAATATATGACTGCATTTTAAATAAAATGAATAGTGGAAGACAATTTAATGCTGTATCAAGTACAGTAATTTCAGTAAAATGAAATATCTTAAAATGTTCCTGAATCTGTTCTTATGCTAATAACACACTTTACATTCCACATAATAACCAATTTTCGGTATTAGTATGTCATTTCAACATTTATTTCCACCTAACCTATTGCATGCACTGACAGAACAAATACAAATATCTGCTTGAGAGAGAGAGAGAGGGATCTATAATAAGAAAAAGACAAAGCTATGGAATCTGCTCGCTAGCTGCATCCATAGAATCCGACGGATTACTAACTCATGACGTCATGAGTTCGTCGCTAGAATTTGGTTATTCCATGTTTCCCACGAACACACATTTGTTTCCGTCGCCAGAATTCGCCTTATGTATTTATGACGTAAACCGCTTGATTCGCTGGATGGCCCATAGCTGTTTTTATGAACTTTTAACATTGTAATTTGACTTCCATGTCAAAATGACATCAAATGTCACACAAGCAGTGGCGTTTCATTATGAAATCCATAAAACTGTTTTTATTTACTTACTTAATTTATATTTTACTAATTAAATAATTTAATCAAAACAGAGAAAGAGAAACGTATATTACTTATATCAAAAATAAAATATAATGAAAAACAGTGAACACAAAATTATAAACCAAAAAATCAAAAACGTCTTAACGACCAACCTTCTTTTAATTTTGAAATAGCTCTCGTCTTTTCGTTTTCATTGAAATGTCGAGGCATTTTAGTGCTATCATATTATTTTCTTTTAATGTGACATTGACATTTATCTAAAAAAAAAAAATTTACGACGCCTATGTTTGAATATCCTGGCAAAGACTGAATTAAAAAAATCAAAAATAGGTGTTTCCATTTTTTTGGCCGCAATGGGGTATTCCACCATAACAAAAAAAATTTTAAAAATACAATTTAACATAAAGTATGGCTCAATAAATAATAGTTAAAACAATGAAAACATTTTTTAAATAATTGCTTTACGAGATATTTCACATTTGCTAAAAGGGAAAATTGACGACTTACAATTGTTATCTTTCTCTCGCAGCGTACTCAGAGCAGTGTGTGTGAGAAAGACAAGTATAGGGGAAATGTGACGTTGCACTGATTTCTCAAAAATAAAATACTGTTAAACTAGGAACAATTAAGATTTTTTAATACTATGAATTGCTTCAAAACTGAATGAAGTTTTATTTAAAATAATTTAAAAAATGAGTGGAATACCCCATTCATTCATTATTTTATTCAATTTTACTTAATATTTAATTTGGTTTTGTTCAGTATTCTATGTTCAGTATATATAATAATTGTTCAGTAAAAAAATATTTTTTGTTCAGTATTTTTTCATATTGTTGCCAAAAATTTTATTGCATCCATTATCAAGTTTAATTGGAAACCCCCTAAACATAATATAAACCTTTTTTGAGACCAACCCTAATTAAAACCATTTAGGAAAACTAGTTCATGTCCCAAAATTAATATAGAACAAATTCTTTTTCATATTTTGTAATTTTTTCTGACATATGACATATCTTGTAGAATCTCGCCCGAGTGTAATTAATGTTCTTATTTAAAAAAAAGATCTTGATCTTTAGCCGATAAAATATACGAACCAGAAGTTTCTCTTCAAAATTTATTATAATAAATGACGTTCTACTAGTTTATATTTAAATGTAATTTCTGGTGATCATTTAAAAGAAAGTAGTAGAAACCGTAACTTTTAATAAAATAATACTTAATATTTTTATAACTAATATACTATTTAACAAATAAATTATATATTCAGTACATACCTTTCGAAGTCTTCTGGCTTAGTGCAAGATGAAGTCTTCTTCGACATAATTATCTGAAAAATGGATATTTTTTTAGACATATTTCAATTAAGGTATTATTATAAATATTCTGTTATACCTTAGTATGTTCACTGAAAAGTTATTCACTTCACTTTTGTTTAATAAGTCTTTATATATATTACGAATTACATATTTTAATAATAAAACAAAATACTCCACTCCGACATTACAAGCGATCACATTACAACTGTTTTAAACAAGAACGTACTACAAATTGATACTATAAATTGAATACTTGTTTTACCTAGTTCATTGCAATGAATATTTTTAATAAAAAACGAACAAAACAGTAAATTTATTAAAAACTTATAAAAATTAAAATGAATAATTAAAACAAAATTGGGCGGAAAAAGTAAGGAAATAAATGAAAAACTGAATTATGTATTTGTTTTTTCCACAGCTTACTCAATCGGAAAACCAAATTTTATTTTTGTTAACAAAGATAAGGAACACAAAATAGTATTTTTAAAATTATTTATATGTTAGTAATAGTAAAAGCTATTACATAAATTATGTTAAAATGGGTTTAATAACATTTTGAGGATTTTGAGATTGAACCTTAGTGTCTCATCTCTCCGCCAGATGGAACCAGGCGTTTGACAAGCTTGATACATTCCGGCCATGAGAAACGTCAAAAAACTAAAACAACAAACACTTTCCTTTGTGTACAGTATTACTTCTCCGGTTTAAAAATATATTTTTACATATTACCTTAGTGCGAAAATGACTCACAACGTGTTTTAATCTGAGTCTACTTGCGAACAATCAGTATTATCGTGAAGATGTCTGTGACTGGAACTGCAAGTCTGGGCAGCCCCAGCAAAGACTCTTTGTCTGCGGGGACCTCCAGTAGCACTGGAGGCGTTGAAGAGTCGTTATCTAGAGACATGAGCCAGCTTTCTTTGTTTTCCACTGGGTCTGGAACCTCCCAGGATGAGTGTTTTCGATGTCCAGGTCATGCAGAACAAAGCCTGCAGTGTATGAGGTCTTATCTTCAGGCTGGACAGCTTTGTGATGTTGTTCTTATTGCTGGAAGCAATGGAAGGAGGGTTCCTGCTCATAGGTATGGAGAAAATGGTAAATTAAGGGATGGTTTCTATTGATGGTGGTTGCAGACTTGTGCTCTCTGCTGCAAGTGAATATTTTTCGGCGATGTTTACTGGGGCTTTGAGAGAAGCTGGTGAATCGGAAATCACTCTGGGGGATGTCGATGGAGATGCTCTTTATGCACTTGTGCAGTATTGTTACACGGGGACTATTGGTAAGTTAAAAATTGTTCAAAAACCAGAAAGTTCAGAATAGTAACTTATTTTTATTTGATTTTTATATTTTTGTCTAGTTGGCTTGATATAATTTAAAAGGGATATTTAAAGTAGTTTTAAGATTCAATATTGCATAAAAATTAAGAAAACAATTGTTGGAAGTTATTTGAGAAAAATGCCCATTCTCTTTAAATAAAATTCATGCTAAACAGTCCTTTGTTTATAAATACTTATTTATACAACAAGAGTAAAAAGTATAGTCTTATTTCGCGAATAGAAAATCTTATGAGTGAAATAAGACACTTTTTACTCGAGTTAAATGCAATTTTTTTTTACGTCTGCAATAAAAGTATGAAAAAAAAGTGCCGTAACGTTTCATTATTTCACTCCGTAGCGTTAAGAAAGTGTACTTTTTTCACACTTTTATTGTGTTTTAATGAAAAAAGTGTACTTTTTGTAGAGACGTAAAACAATTCATTTTTAAAACATTATACTGTAAGGCCCGGAATTCTAATCTCCTAACAAAATTCCTTATAAAATTATCTGTCTAATACACTAAAAACTGCGCAATGAAATTATTATTCAAATTGCAATAATTTCACGTTATCTTACTTATCAATGCGATATTTATCAGCCACTTTGTTACGAAATTGAAAAATCGGGCGTAACTCGTACAACGTTTTTATTTTAAGAAATCATATATTTTTTGCATTCCTAGACATAAATGCATCATATTTTTTTTAATACCATACCGATATACACTAAAAAAGATTTTAAAAAAATAATAGCGTATTCTTGAGATCATTTTGAGCAATAAAAGTCATAATGAAAGTAGGTTTTGTTCCTTTTGGTTACGGCTACGGAATTAAAATGAATTAAAGATTGAAAATTACCACAATTTAAAAAAAAATCATGTAATCAGGATACCTATTTTTAAAACAAAAGAAACAATGAAACAACAATGCAAAATTAATTTGATATTTCCATTTTTTACCTGAGTATTTTTAATTTAATGTGAAATGGATAAGGTTTATTGCTGCGGTATATAATTTATAGAATTCATAATTCTTTGATTCTTCAATGTTAGCTTGAATTGGAGTTCAATGAACACATAAGAAATTAAAGTATTTTCATCACTGGTTAAACAGTCTGTTAACTTAACTGTCATTTAAAAGAAAAATGTAGCATCGATATTATAACATAACTTGTAAAAATTACACATGTGTCAATTTTTCGATGCCACATTATTCTTATAACCGACAGTTAAATTAACTGGCAGTTTAATCATTGATAAATAACCGGGCCTTAATGTATCCATAGTTTTTCTTTTGTTTTAAAAGTAGGTATCTTGATCAAAAATTTAGAAAAATGCTGCTATTTACGACACTTTCATCCTTTATAATTCTGTAACCAAAATTAATAGGACCTATATTGATACGACATTTTTTACTCTAAATTTTCTCAGGAACATGCTATTTTTTTATCTTGTTTACGTTTAACAAAGGAAAACAGTTTTTCCTTTTAGACAAAAAAAGCTTCAAATTCTGCATTAATTTCAGTAATCACGTTTTATTTTGCACGTTTCGCAATCGAGCAAATTGAATTTAAAATTTTATAAAAGTTGTTTCTTTATAGTGTTAGACATGGATTTAAAACAAATGTAAAACATTATTACATTTTGTTGGCGATTTTGTTTCATTTCCATAGCTCACTACAAAGAAGCAACTTTTAAAAAATTTTAAATATGATTTGTTCGATTACAAAACGTAAAAATAAAATGTGATTACTGAATCTATATTTAAAGCAGTATTGTTTAAATTGAAAAGGCCATTTTGCTCAAGGAAAAACTGTTTTCTTTTGTTAACTGAGTTAAATGCATTAACTTTAATTAGTAGTGAACCATAACTAAATAATAACAACGAAACAATAATTAATATTGAAATTTGTTCTCGTTCAATTATTCATAGGAACTTTTATGTTGGAGTCTTGATTCGACTATTTCTTAACATTTCATAATCCAATATTTCGATTAAATATTTGATTAATTCTTTAACTTCTACGTAAAAGCTAATATCAAAGGTACATCCCCGTATTTTTATTTTTATTCTGTCTGCCTTTATTAAGTACATTTTTTGAACAAAGGAACTGTGTAATCGATAAACTGATTTGTTTTATTTTTTGTCAGTTTTTTGGCTGTCCGTCGTTTTATTTCATTACCTTACTTCAGATTTATTTTGTCTGAGTACTTGTTGAGTGAAGAGCATACTTAAAAATAGTGTAAAATGGTTGTTCATTAAAACATTACGGGACAGTTATTATTTTTAATAAACTTTCTGGTTTATTATTTATGTGTTTTCTGTGAAATATTACTATAATTAGTACTATTTATAACAACAAAGGTTGTTTTGTGGTTAAGAAAATCTGTAAACTAGGAAATTTTTCTTAGTCATTGAAATACAGAAAGGATTTGAAATAGAAATTAACTACAATTTAAAAGTCAAATCATTTTATAAATTTAAATTGGATATATCGTTTCAATATATCATTATAATGTACATATATTATAATGTTTAAATGTGTGTTAATTTCATTTAATTGGTAAGTGAATAGGAATTTAAATTGTTATGGTAGATTAGAATAATTTTGTAAGTATGATTCGCATAAATTTTAACTTTTAATGGAGAAACTATTAAAGTGACGACATTAAAAATATATTTGTAAAACATGTATTTATTATATCGCTTTAATTTAGTACTCATTTTATTTAAATTTATTAACGAATTCATTTCTTTCACTTTATAAAAAACTTTCGTAATTTAATTACTTATTAATTTCGGATTTTACTGTTATTTTCATATTGTAAGAAAACCAAAGTTTTATTTATCAAAAGAGTAGGAAATTTTATATTTAAATTTAGTTTATTAATATACTGATAAGATCAGCTTTTAGAAACATCTCCCACTCGGAAGCGAATTTTTTGACATATGTTTTTATATTTTCAAAATAATTTTATTTTTAAACTTACGGCCGGTTTCATAATAAATATAAAGTCACTTTACTTTTAAATTGTGATCTAAAGGTGAAACATGCGTTTCATATTTTCACTTTAAGTTAAAGTTGTCGGTTTAAATACATTTTTAAAATATAATTTAACTGACAACTTTAACTTAAAATGGAATTATGAAACGCTTTTTTTCAGTTTTAAATTAAACTTTTAAAGTAAAGTGACTTTATATTTATTATGAAATCGGCCGTTAATTTCTAATATGTATATAGCACTACATAAAAATTAGTGATCATCAGCTTGTCGAAAATGATACTGTATTGATATAACAAGATTGTTTCGAATTTTTAAAAATCTGTTTTTGGTTGATTGACATTAAAATTGCGATTTTTGACAGCTAACAGTCTGTAAAATGTCACTTTTACTGCCTGTTGTTGCTATTTACATAGCAACCGTGCGACAAACGCATAGCAAGGGCGATAACCTTCAAAATAGGTTTTAAAAATAATCATTAATTTAATATTAATTCTAAAATCGACAAAAATATGTTCAACACGGCACTAGACAGATTTACAGCTTCGACAGCATTCATTGCCTCGGCTTTAATGTAATATAGTACTGCTGTGTAAGAAATATAATTGTCAGTATTTTGAACAAGATGTATTTAAAAAAAATATCAATGTAAATTTTATCTATTTTGTTATGATACCATAAATAATATTACTCATAGTCACAGTATTTGTCTAGTGTTTCGTTAGTTACTCATGCATTGTACACTTACTATCAACAATCAAATTTATTTAATACCTATTCTGTTTTGAATTCTCTGAGTCATTCTCAAAGGCTCAAGAGGTGATTTATCAAAATTTTAAAACAGTTTCGTAGTAAATTTATTCAAATTAACAATTTCGAATCAATTTTATGGCATGTATAACATTATTGTCAAAAGTTTGAAGGAATAAATTTTATTTATACTTCATTTTACGTAAGAAAATAGCGTTGGTTTAGATAGGGATATAAATTGTGCCCTTTGATTGGTCAGAATGCTAACCTAGTTCACAAAAGCGTAAAAAATAGGACGCAAGCTGTCATTTATCAAATAAAATATACAGAATTAAGTGATATTCAACCATGTTTTGATGTAATTTTTAATATTCAAGACTCGTACATGTTACAGTTAAAAAAAAATAATTGACAAAGTTTGGTTTCGCGAATTTGAATTATGCATTTAATACATTTAAAATCGGTGGGCTCTCAAGCGCCATCTGCTATTTTCTTACGTGAAATGAAGTATACTTTAGAAGCAAATTTATCTACGATAGAAAATTCCTGTGATGCCTCACAAAGTTGACCCATAAAGACCTATATCAATTTTTTATAACGTGCATAATAAGAAAGTTTTTTATATGAGGAACTCGAATTTGTTCCATGCTGTCCATTTAATATTTCTTATTGAATAATTAATTAAATATTTAAAATTGTAGGTAGGTATGTACATCATACATATATCCTTAAGAAATACTACCAATCCCATCAATGAATTGGAACAATCTTGAACATTTTAGAAGACTAGGACAAGATTCCTGATAGAATGAAAGAATAGATATAATTAAAATTATTTGTGTGTACAAAAAAATGTTAAATTCGATATTTATGTAACAAATCGGAAATGGCGAGAGGTATTGTGCTGGCCGTAACAGCTTTTTACCTCCCGCTACCCTTGGTAAGGGAGGTATAGGGATCGTGCTAAAAATCTAATATCGAGATTTTAGTAAATGACCACGTTTTAAGGTCCCTAGAATCCATTTTTAACATTTTCACAATGATGTCTGTATGTGTGTATGTGTACGAATTTTGTTTGCACTCTAACTCAAATACTATCATTCAGAAAATTCTGAAACATTATATTTTTACCCTATCTAATAGGAATAGAACCCATTAGATTTTGGTGTAAATCGGATAAACGGAAATGGTACTTTACTTGAAGCTCATAATGGTTTTTCTTCAAAAAATACCATTAAATGCCATTTTTTCGAATTTTTTGTCTTATGAAAATTAAAGATTATTGAATTTTCTACAGGAATACATTAATACTTTTTCTATATATTTTACAGATAAATTTAAAAATAATTTTTTTTATTAGTCGCGAAGCCTAAGATATAAACTATTCCTTTGTTACACAGTTCATTTTTCAAATGAATGTAACTGACAGTAAATGTCACTGTCAGAAAACTTATCACTTCAAATTAATAATAGTGACATTTTAAAAAGAAAATAGTAAATAAAGCAATAGTTTTCTGCAATGGAACAGTTTGCAGCGTTAGTAAATACGTATGTAGGTACGTATTTAAATTAATAAAAATTAAATAGCGGGAGGTTTTGTCTTGGCCACATCAGATTTTTTTCTATGAAACCAGCATTTTACATAAAAAATACAGTCGGATCTGTAAACTGGGCGCCACCTCCAAAGGGTTAAATAAATATATGACTTAAGGTGGATTTATGCAGCCTACTTTTTATTTTACCTTTTATTTTTCTTTTACTTTATAAAAGTTAAAGGTGTGTTAATAAATGTACTGCTTTATGTGCATACTTTTAATTTTACTTTAAGAACTAAAGTTGACCAACTTTCAACTTAAGAACGTTAAAGTAAAAGAATTTCACAACTGCGCATGTGCATCTCTTCACATGACAAGCGTCAGTGTGTGGTGAATTTATTTGTTTTTGTATAGGTTAGATTGTAAAAATTAGAAAATGTGTAAAGCTGCAAGTAATACTGCATATGTACAAAATATTACATTTGTGTCCATTTTGACAGGTTATAATTATTATGTTTACATTTATGACTACTGATATGCCAGAAAAATCACATCTGCGCATGTGTACTGAAGGCTTTAAAGTAACTGCATAAAGTACCAAACTTAAAGTAAAAGTAAAAGCGAAAAAGAAAAGAAAAAGTAAAATAAAATGTAAGCTGCATAAATCCACCTTAATACTCCAATATTTTTACTTCCTTCATTCTTTTTATTATTTAATTAATCTAGTTCTTTTTTAGAACTACGAGAAGACAACGTGGAAACCCTCCTCGCCACCGCCTGCCTAATGCAACTCTCTGCCGTCACATCAGCCTGTTGCTCATTTCTCGCTCACCAACTCCACCCATCCAACTGCTTGGGCATCGCTGTTTTCGCTGACCAGCAAGGCTGCGTGAGCCTTTTAAATCAGGCAAAAGCCTACACCAGCCAGCACTTCATGCAGGTTATCAAAAACCAGGAGTTCCTTCAACTTACAGCTGATCAGCTAGCGAATTTGTTAGAGAGTGATGATCTGAATGTGCCGTCAGAGCAGCATATTTTCTTGGCCTTGATGAGCTGGATAAAGTTTGAAGAGAGCAGGGTGAAGCAGATTGCGAAGTTGTTGGCGTTGGTTAAGTTGCCATTACTGGAACCAGCGGTAAGAATGATTGTTTTCAATGGGGTCCTATACCATTTTTCTTTTATTTTTTTTTCCTGTAAGAACAGGATAAAATAAGAACTTCAGTGCAAACGCGACTTAAAAATTTTACGTAATAAGCGAGATATGAATTTTTAAAGTTTAAGAATTTGTGCGTGACGTAGCGGGTACTAACGAGTGATCGACAAACAATGGGACAACTGTTAGTTATACTGGAAACAATTTTTTTCATGTTTGCGTAGCTGAAATGTTTTTATATAAAAACTTATACGTTATATTTACGAAGAAATTATTATTAAGTATAAATAACATAAATAATAAGCATTTAACAAGGATTTCTTCCTAATAAATTACAGAACATTGAAACAGTTTGACAATATTATTACACAAAGTATGACGACGGATGGCGCTAATGTTTGCCTGTTTTGAAGTTTCAATATTAATTTAATTAATATTATTATTATTAATTTAATTCATATTACAAATTGATTTATTTATAAATACATGATTATTGTTAATATTACTAGATGTTATAATTAAACAAATTCATCAAACACAAAATTGTTAAACGATTTGTTAGGTTACAGAACATCATGATATTTCATATTCTTTCAAAGGTGACCGCTACAGACGCGCGAATCTTCTTTTTAAAATCTGGCGACCAATCAAATTCTTAGTACCTAACACGTCATACCCAATTAGTAATCAGGTTCAATCGCTTGTAGTTTGTGACCTAATTAATATTTAAAGAAAATTTTTTCACTAATACTCATTAATTTATGTATATTTTCGTCTTCTTATTTAAGATAGTTAAAATATGACTATGGTATAGGACCCTATTTTACTAATCTCGGACATTGAAGTATTATGTACGAGGATGGGATGATTAATACCCGGCCTAAGAGGAATAGAAACAAAACATGGAACTAAAAATGATTTTATTTTTCGACATAGTCTCCTTGTAACTCAATGCATTTGGTCCAACGATATTCAAGGGCCTTTATCCCGTTCCTATAGGAAGATTCTTCCAGCTGTTCAAAATAGCCATTTGTGGTCTCTATTACTTCCTGATCCGACGCATATTTTTTGCCAGCATGGAATTTCTTTAAGTTTGGAAACAAACTAAAGTCGGAAGGAGCCAAATCTGGAGAATAGGATGCACGAGGCAATAATTCGAAACCCAATTCATGAATTTTAGACATTGCAACAACAGATTTGTGACAGGGCGCATTGTCCTGGTGAAACAGCACTTTTTTTCGCCAAACCAGGTCTCTGCTTACGAATTTTTTCCTTTAGTTGGTCAAGTAGATTTGGGTAGTATTGTCCATTAATCGTTTTACCTTTTTCAAGGTAGTCTACTAAAAGGATACCCTTCGCATCCCAAAATACGGTTGCCATAACTTTACTTTTGGAACGGGTTCTCCTCTTGTAGTCCATTGTTTTGACTGTTGTTCCGTTTTCGGTGTATTATGATGAATCCATGTTTCATCCACTGTTACAAATCTGCGCAGAAATTCTGTTGGATTCCGTTTATACAGCGCCAAACTCTCCTCTGCAATGGTCATTCGGGTGAGTTTTTGCTCAAGTGACAACAAACGCGGCACCCATCGCGCAGAAAGCTTTCTCATCTGTAAAACTTCACATAATATGTGATGTGTTCGCTCTTTAGATATGCCTACAATGTCAGCTGTCTGGACCAACTTCAATCGACGGTCGCTTAAAACCACTTTTTGAATTTTAAGGACCATTTCTTCAGTTGTGGCCGTTTTTGGCTTGCCTGGACGCTCAGCATCAATAGTACTCGTACGACCACGTTTAAAGTCTGCAACCCACGTTTTAACAGTGGTAAATGATGGAGCAGATTGGTTTAGAGTAGAATCCAATTCGGCTTTAATTTCTGTGGGACTTAGGCCAGGTTGCACCAACGATACTTAAAATTTTAATGAAGGCTTAAAATTAATGAAAATTAAAAATTATATAATTTCGTTGCACCAAACAACATTTATGTTAATGATACATTAAATTAAACATTAAATTAATTCCCCGATCCTTTATACTTAAATGTTTAATGAAGCATTAAAATTCATTTTTGTACGTCTTTTGACGTTTATAATCAAACGAGACAAGTTTTGAAAGAGATATTAATGTATATTTGATTTCGAGCATTACATAAAAAAGGTGTAATTGTTTTAGAGAAAAAGTTATCGTCTTCTTCGTCCTCATCGGAAGATGAAATGAGACGGTTCCGGATAACGATAATTCCTTTGCTTGTGCATTTTTTGATAGTGATGGTATATTATCACATGAAATTTCATTTATTTTTGGAGTAGATGCATTATAAAGATTTAAAAATAACTAATAAATAAAATTAACATAATATCTCAAGCTCAAATACTAAAATATCATCGTATTTATCATTTTTTGAAGTTGATGGCACTTCATTACAGTTTTTTAAACTAAAATAATCAGATGCGCTGTCATATACATTATTTAGGGGGGTAAATTGTTCTTTCAAATTAGATAACAAACGTTGTCGTCTATTTTAGATTTTTTGTACGGTCCACCACCGGATTCTCTCCAAGAAATTTCCTCCAACACCGCATTTTTCGTCTTTAATGACTCTGAATCACTCTTTTTATTTTCGATAATTTTTTGATACTCTTCTATTATATTAATAATCATTTCTTTTTCCGTGAAATTTTTTGCTCTTTTAATTTTTTCTTTAGAAGTCATATTTTAAATAATATATTTCAATTGAACCACATGTAATGTAATTTGCGACAAAATGTTATAATTGACATTGATACATTATTTTTTTATCTGTACAAAATTGAATGTAGATACATCATTTGAAATCAGTACCAACCTAAATTAAATGCTTCATTACTAAATGACACATTAAGAACCAAAACATATATTTGTGCAACGCTAATTAATTTAATGTTACGTTAAATTTTAATGCTCCATTTGTTAATAATTATTAAATTTCTTGTTGGTGCAACCGGGCCTTAAACCCTTAATAAAAAAATATTTTATTACAGCTTGTACTTCGATTTTCTCCATTTTTTGAAAAACTCAAAAATTGTTTTCTTTGGCGCTCTCTCAAATAGAAACTGCTTGGCCGAAGATAATGAAATTTCACTGACAAACTATTGATAAGTGACAGTACCAGGGAATACTCACTCTATTCCCTGGACAGTACAATAAAAAATTTAAAAAATTGAAAAAACGCCTACTGTATCTAGGATCCTCGTATTTTATCTCAATCTTTTTCGGAATTATTTTCTTTGTTCTTCTTGCATATGTACAGTGTATGTTCGATTGTTCGTGTTATAATTTTATTGAATTTTTATAATCTTTTTCAAGGAACTACCAGTTTGGAATTTGTAGAAAATAGTATGTATTCGTGTTAAAATTTTACTGGGATAGGATTTGTACAAAATACAGAGAATTGACGGAATGTAATGTGCTGGCCACATCAGATTTTTTTCTTTTATATTAATAAATCATTAACAATTTCTTTCTTGTTAGTTCATCGCCGACCACGTAGAACCAGTATGTGGAGACGACCGCAAATGCCAAGAACTTCTGATGGAGGCCATGAAATGGCATCTGCTTCCTGAACGTCGTCCTCAGCTGGTTTCTTCCAGAACTCGGCCCAGGAAATCTACTCTGGGTCGGCTGCTAGTTGTAGGCGGTATCGACGCTAATAAAGGGGCAACTACTATCGAATATTATTGTCCTAGAAGTGACAAATGGATGCTCCATGCGAATATGAGCGGAAGGAGATTGCAGTTTGGAGTTTCCATGATGGGAGACAAGTAAGAAAGCAATTTAAAACTATTTATTATTAGCTCAAACTCAATAATTCGGTTAGTTTACATTTTCAACAAATTATAAAATCTATACAAATGAGTAGAAAAATTATTTCAATACAGCCTTAAAACTTTAAAAAACTGTAGCTCATCTTCTAGTGAAGATTTGTCTTCTGTGGAGACCCTTTATTTTTTTTAAAAAAATCAAATAAAACATGATTTTTTTTTATTTTTAAAGATCTGTTGGTTTTATTGCACTTTTATAATTATTTTAAACGCAATATAAATATTTTGTTTCATAAATGAAAACGAAATCTATAATAAATTCCAATGGATGCATTTGAATTTAGCAAAAAGTACATAGTATACATATATCTCATCCACGCGCGCGCGTTTTTTAAAACCATGCCTACCTAAATAAAACAGGTCAAAACATGTAATCTGAATTCGAGTACAGCCCATATTTTTGTTGTTATTTATAGTTTTATAGCAAATAAATACATTTTTATTATAATTTGAATCTTTTTTTTATCTTTGATAAAAATAAACGATTTTTATTTAAAAAATTAGTTGATTTATATCATAATTAAAATCATGCCAACCCTGATTACTAATATAGGCGAATACTTGAATAATATTCAGGTTTTGTAAGTTTAAAATGTATATTTTAAAGTAGTCGAAAGAAATTTTTTCACATTGTCCGATACGTTACAAAATTTAAAAAAGGAAAATTGTTTAATTGAAAAAAATTAGTTTTAAATCGCGATTATAATATACGGGTCCACGTGTCGGCGATAAATTTAGAAAAAATAAATTGTTAATGATTTTTTATTAAATTAAAGAGAAAATTTGAAAATAGATAATTATTGTATAAAAAATGTCATCGGCACGCGGTATTCCCAAGCGGTCACCCATCCAAGTACTAACCGCGCCCGATGTTGCTTATCTGATGAGATCGGACGAGATCATGAGTTTTCAACATGGTATGGCCGTTGACGTAGATAATAGTTTTGAATAAGTGAAATAAACTATCATTTTTATAATAATGTTTTATATTTATGTTTATTTAAAAACCTTGGTTTTATAAAGGGCAAAATAAATTTACTTCGATAGTAAATCTATTCAAACTAATAAATTCGAATCATTATTCATTGTATGGTTTTTAAAACATTACTGTCAAAAGTGCGACTTTAAAGGAATAAATTTTATTTACTTTGAAAGTAAATGTATGCGTCGCTTATAAAACCGGCCATAAGAAAATTAAAAGCTAGAAATATAAAAAAAATAAAATAATTATTATAGATCAACTAAAGAAATATTCTAAACATATTTTTTAAAAAACTTTAACGTCACGCGGTTTTCCCAAGCGGTCACCCGTCCAAGTACTAACCGCCACCGATATTGCTTATCGGATGAGATCGGTAAATAGATTATTTTATCATTTTTGCGTTGCTTTTGTGTGAGAAGTGACTTTTCCATCGTCTAGAAAGATGAAAAGTTACCAGTTTGGATTGTTTTATTATGATTCATTTTATCTTGTAGAATCCATATATCAGTTTTTTTCATAATTCTCAGGCAAGTGTCTTTAAAGATCGGTCTGTCAATCATATTTGTCCATTTGAGAGACCAATCTGAGATAGAAACTCAGCGATAATCTATAATAAGTCACTTATTATAAGTACCCGTAGAGCACGATTATCCCTTTTCTTAATAATGGAAAATGTCCAGTTTTAACTTTCTTCTCAATATTTCCGGTATTTGTAAACTACAATATTATGTTTCTCGTCGTTCCTTGAGGAATACCTACTAAAAAAATTTATTATTAGTTGATATTATTTTTAATTCTGCCTCCATAGATTGTTGGTTGTTGGAGGAAGAGACGGTTTGAAAACATTAAACACAGTTGAGTGCCTTGACCTCACAACAGGCACTTGGAGTCTGCTGCCACCTATGAACACTCACAGACATGGCCTAGGAGTTGCTGTATTGTCGGGACCGCTGTATGCTGTCGGGGGACATGATGGCTGGAGCTATCTCAACACAGTAGAAAGGTAAGTACTTCATATTTTCTAAATATCTTTGTAAAAGTATTATTTTAATTTAATCATTTGGAAGTAGCGCCCTTTTCTATGACACGGGAAGTGGCACCTGTCGCAAAGAGAGGTATTGGATTCATGCTAAAAATCGCATATCCAGTTTTTTCGAGAATAAGCACGTTCTAAGGCCACAAGAATCCGTTTTTAACATTTTTATAATGATGTCTGTCTGTGCGCGTGTGTGTGTGTTATAGACACAGTTTCTCAAATTCTATAAGACTAAAGGCCAATTTAACTACGTATTCCTTAATCTGACATTAATGGGAAGAGCTGAAAAGGTTTTGGTAACAATTTGACAACCGGAAGTAGTAGTTTCTTAAAGAAATCTTCTAAATATTATTTTTTAGAAATTTATGTTATTACAAAAATGTCAGTGTCAAAAATTCATATACATTACTGAAGAGTGTTTCTGGGAAGTTCATTTAATATTTCTTATTAATTAAATATTATTTTTATTAATTAAATATTTAAAATTATTGATACATATATTATGATCAGAAATATCACCAATCTCGTCATGTATTTGAAGAATCTCCAATATTTAGAATACTAGGAGGAAACTTATTTATAGAATGAATTAAAAAATATAAAAATATGTTAATAATAGATTTTTGTGTGTATACTAAAAATGTTAAATAAAAAATATACTTATATAGCCTAATATGGAAACGGTGAGAGATCTTGTGCTGGCCACAACAGATTTTTTTCTATGAAAACTAACATTTTACTTTAAAAAATAATATAAATAAGACTTTAACTCTCAAAATATAATCCAACAAAAAAATCACAGTACACTACAAAATCTGCACCTCTGAAGGGTCAAAGAACGACTATATTCGCACACCTTTGTTTCTTTGTTAATGAAATTTCTTCAGAAATATCAAGGTGAATCTAAATTTAGTTAACGTAGTTATAGTTTACAAACATTTACTTTTTTGTTAATTACTTTCGTATGGTACTTGTCTTCTACTCTCAAAACAGATGTTTCTTGTAAAACTGCAAAAATAAATGCAGTACTATATTTGGAAACATATATTTTATCCTAGCATTAACTAAAATAAAATAGAGATAAATGTCACTGCCAAAAAACTAATCATTTCCAATTAATAATGGTGGTGCTTTAAAAAGAAAATAATAAATAAAACAATAGTTATAATATTATATGCAAAGAAACTTGTCTGCATCATTAGCAAATATAGGTATGTATTTAAATTAATAAAAACTAAATGGCTGGAGATATTGTGATGACCACATCAGATTTTTTATATACACTGTGTCCCATTTAGAGGTGCCACCATTGGGATCTCGAGAATTATAAGAGATACGATGTCGGTTAAATGGAACTTTTTGTGCGCCTTTGGGAGGCCATCTCAGATGTGCTTTTGTTTTTCCAAAAATTCTCATAGGGCACTAGATAATGACGAAAAACTGAATATTGTTGATTTTTTCTTTTTCAAATAACTTCTAAACTATTAGTAATTAAGAAAAACATTTCAAATATAAAAGATAGATATTTTTATTAGCTAACCAGTGGCGTACAAAATAAATTTTTATATCTGTATGTTTTCGAGATATAACACAAACTTATATTTTTTTAAATGGAACCCATATCTGATTTTAGTCTCAAAAAAATCAATAATTTTTTCTCTTTTCAATGATGTAAGGGTTATTATGTTTTATATTTGTTTTGCTCCTAAAATTTAATTTTTCTCTTTAATTTCCTGAACTTTCTTATTATTTCCCAAAAAAACATTATTATTTGTATTAATTATATTGTATTTGATCGAAATAATTTGTTTTATGCCTTTATTACTTAATATTTTCATTCTAGACTCATAATTACAAATTACACTATAATGTGCCAAGGGCGACCAGATACAAAATATAAAAATTAGTTTGATACGAGTTTTGAGCAAAATTTTCTAACGAAATAAATTATTTAAATACAAGGAGTATTTTTAAATAGAAATCTACCAATATTTTCAAAATAATTATAAATTTAATATAAAATAAGGAAAAAATAATAATTTTGAAGGCAAAACAAATATAAAACTTAATAACCCTTACATCGTTGAAAAGAGAAAAAAATAATGATTTTTTTGAGACTAAAATCAGATATGGGTTCCATTTAAAAAAATATAAGTTTGTGTTATATCTCGAAAACTTACAGATATAAAAATTTATTTCGTACGCCACTGGTTAGCTAATAAAAATATCTATCTTTTATATTTGAAATGTTTTTCTTAATTACTAATAGTTTAGAAGTTATTTGAAAAAGAAAAAATCAACAATATTCAGTTTTTCGTCATTATCTAGTGCCCTATGAGAATTTTTGGAAAAACAAAAGCACGTCTGAGATGGCCTCCCAAAGGCGCATAAAAAGTTCCATTTAACCGACATCGTATCTCTTATAGTTCTCGAGATCCCAATGGTGGCACCTCTAAATGGGACACACTGTATAATATATAATTTGTGTTGTGATTGAATTACATTTTGAAAATAAATATGAATTTTGCAGGTTAATTTTTGTGACCGAAAGGTAATGGAAACTGAGCAAGTTTTTAACTATCGGTAAAAATAAATCACATTTCCAAAAAAGTCCGTTTAAAGTCTTTCTTCCAAACAGTTTTATTTAAAAAGTATTGTTATTCTTTATTGCATTTTTGGTGTGGTTTTCCGACTTTAAAATATCTTACCATATTGTTGATGCTGTTAAAAATTGTAATTTTTACTTATTTAAATTTAAAACATATAATTTAAATTGTTAATGATCGCTAAATAGTTTAAAAGAATTTTAGTATTTGAGAGCCTTAATTACAAATCACAATTAAATAATAAACCTGAAAAGGAAATTATTATCTGAAAGAATGTTCAGGCTGAAACAAATTCGAGTTCCTTATATGAAAAACTTTCTTATTATGCACGGTACAGAAAATTGATGTAGGTCTTCATGAGCCAATTTTTTGAGATAATAGGCACCAAAGGAATTTCCGATCGTCTTTTGTTTTTGAGCTACAAAAACTTGCTTTTCGCTTATTTTGAAAATACCTCATATCTTGCTTATTATGAGAGATGAAGAAAAGATGTTTAGATAATTTTTATACAGTTTTTTACGTAGAATAACGTGGTGTAATTAGATTTTTTCAATACTTAATAATTCTCGAGATATAACATACATAATATTTTTTAAATGGGAACATTGTTGAAAATAGTCTCATCTTTTTACATATTTTATAATCTTTTTAACGAGTCTACATTCTTTTGTTTTAAACGTGAATTATTCATTTTTTTGGGGTGAAAAAATTAAATTTGTTAAGAAACAAATGAAAAAATCAATAACAAATCATCAATGGGGGATTACACCATTTTTTTTTTATAATTTCATCTGAAAATATTAGGAAAACTAATACTATTGATGAAAATCCCTTGAAAAAATTCCTATTAATAAGCGAGTTATGGTCTCCCGAATTTTGAAAAGATTGACGTGACGTCACATTTATGTGTTTTTATATCAAACTGTTTTCATCATGAACCTAAATGTTCTTGAAATAAATGCTATATATTAAGTTATATTTACATAAAAATAAATGAATATTATAACACTGTATAAATAAGTATACATACTTTATAATTACAGCTGTATTTAAATTATTAAGTTTAATGCAAGAAATTTATGTTAAAATAAAAACTGTTTGGAAACTGTAGTACAGGAATGTTAGCCCCTCCTTTCGAATTTGAATTTCTTAACTTCCATTGGTAGTAATCCCACCTCCTAACACGCTATTTGTAATGCATGCATAGGCGGTTTCTCGGTAGCCAATCAAAATATTTTCATATTAGTGTCGAAGCGGTATAACAAAAAACCCTTTATTTCCGAAATATCTCAATTATACCATTTCATTTTTTTATTAATAGTCGTTACTCAGCATATACATTCGTATTTTTTTACTATTTTCCTTTAATTCGATTGAGCCGTAATCCCCCATTGTTTATTTTGATTATATATCTATTAATTATATTCTAAAAATTCTTTTAGTCAATTATTTTCGGGTCAGTTAATTTATTTTTTTATCGGCATTGTAGTTGGCTTTGACACGATTTCAAAAATGTGGAAAATATGCTTTCTAAAGCATATAAATTTGGAAAATGAGTAAAAATAATGAAAATAACGTTAAAGATAAACAAATCATGATGTATAACTGATTTTATCATTTGTTTTCAAGTTTTATTTATGTTTAAAACAAAAGAATGTAGACTCGTTGAAAAGATTATAAAATATGTAAAAAGATGAGTCTATTTTCAACAATATTCCCATTTTAAAAATATAATTTTTGTATTATATCTCGAAAATTATTAAGTTTTGAAAAAATCTAATTACACCACATTATTCTACGTAAAAATCAGTATAAAAATTATCTCAACAAAATAAGCGAAAATCATGTAGCTCAAAAATAAAAGACTCAAAAAGTTGGTCCATAAAGACTTACATCAATAATAAGAAAGTTTTTCATATAAGGAAGTCGAATTTCTTCCATCCTTACATTTTACTCAACTATTTTTTCGTAGGTGGGACCCACTAACCCGCACATGGTCCCTCGTGGCCCCAATGTCATCCCAGCGTTGTACAGCCGGCGTCGCAGTCTTAAACGGGCGTCTATACGCCGTTGGAGGTCGTGACGGGGCGTCTTGTCTCCGCACCGTGGAATGCTACGATCCACATACTAACAAATGGACGCTGTGTGCCCCCATGTCTAGACGAAGAGGTGGTGTTGGAGTAGGTGTCGCAAATGGGTTCCTATATGCACTTGGGGGGCAAGATGCACCAGCGAATAACCCCGCGGCGTCGAGGTTTGATTGTGTTGAGCGCTATGATCCAGGTAAGGATGACAAATATAGTATTCTTCACGTAAGAATGTCGTATGATTCTTGACGACATATGTAAACGAAATATTCTCTTTTTGGTACACAGATCATAGAATCTGTTTATTTATCTATTATTTTTTCTCAAATTTAAATGAAAAGTTATATTAAACCTGGCATTGTTTTTATAATTTGTAAAAAAAAAAAAAAACTGATATCGATGAATCATGATACATGATACAACATAATGGGGGATTCCACGATTTTTTAAATAAAAATAAATAAATATATCATCACGGCATATTACCCATTTTTGGGTGTGCCACAATCTGCTTTATCGCAGATATCGGTAATGATGATAACATATTTGTACCGTACGGACGCTTACCAGGCGTCACCTCACGGGCACTCATTACTGGCGTGGATAGTGCACCATAGGGGTCACTTTTGTGCCATTTAAAATTCGAAAATATTTGACGTCGGTCGTTAGAAATACATTTAAACGCATTATTATTGAAATATTTTCATCCAAATTTAAAAGTACATAATTAGGAAATATTTTGAACGCAAATTTCGGGTAAAATCCATAACAGAAGAAACTGCCTGTGCTAATGAACCTTTACCGCAAGTCCCATAAAACTTTACAACAGGCATTTGGCAGATTCTATATTGAGTTCCTTAAATCGCTTCATGCAACTATACAGTATTGGCCATAAAGATAGCAACTTTTAAAAAATTTCTATTTCTTTGAAGTGAACATAAGAATATTGAAAATAAATTACATAAAGAATAACCTCTTAAAATAAGTTTATTTTATGTTAAAATAATTTATATTAAATTTATAGAATTTATTTAATTTGCATAATTCTTACTTTTGTCTGGACATAAAAATAGCAACTATATAATGAATGTCTTTATTTTCTCAATTTCAACGTTAATATCGTATAATTGTTTAAAAAATATAAATTAGTATTTCAAAATTATGGGTCATAATAAGACTTTGACTAAAGAATTTCGCAATTTAATAATTAAAGCATATGAAAATGGTGCTTCGCGGAATAAAATGTCGAAGAACTTTAATTTGCATAAATCTACAATAGCACGAATAATAATACATTTTCGAAGGAAGGGTAATATTGAGCCTTCTACAATTTCTAGTAGACAAAAGAAAACATCAAACCGAAGCGACAGAATGATAAAACACATATCGTTAAAAATCCGTTGTTATCATCAAAGAAAATTTTAGACTTTCTACTAAGTAATGTTAAAGATAAAATATCTTCAAGACAGGGAAGAAGAATATTAGTTGCCGGAGAACTTTATAGTTGTCGGCCTGCAAAGAAACCACTTCTTTCGAAGAAGAACGTGAAGGCCCGATTATTTTTTTGCAGAAAATCATGTAAACTGGCCAACTGACATGTGGAAAAGAGTATTATTTACTGATGAACTAAGATTAATTGATAGAAATGTAATAACAAAACGAGAAGAAGTAATTAATTCTCGTGGTTCCGGTTATTACACTAAATATTAGAAAATTTAGTTTTTATATTAATTTTATAAAAGTTGCTATTTTTATTTTTATGTCCAAATAAAAAATATTTTTTTGCACATAAATCAATGTTTAAGAATAAAAGAAGTATTTCGAACTTTCATTGCCTTTATTTTTTTTGAGTTACACAAAGTTTCGATTGATAAAATCTCCAATTGTTATCAAGTGAATCAATTTTTGTTAATATAATGCAAATTATTTTAATGTAAATTAAACTTGGTTCAAGACACTCTGCAGTAATTTATTTCTGAAATCCTAGTTTTTACATTAGAGCAATTGAATTTTTTTTAAGTTGCTATCTTTATGGCCAATACTGTATAATTCGACTGACAAGCATATTAAATCTAATTCTTCCCTAGGCACGGACACGTGGACAATAGTCGCCTCTCTGTCCAGCAAACGCGACGCAGTTGGCGTCTGCTCACTCGGGGACCGCCTCATGGCTGTGGGGGGCTACGACGGCTGCGCATATCTGCGCACCGTGGAGCAGTACGACCCCAACTCAAACGAATGGAGTTCTGTAGCCTCGCTTATTACAGGCCGGGCGGGCGCCTGCATTGTTGCTGTCAGCCTGCAACAGTGTGCGTTTAAGACGTAACAAGTGATATTCTATTGTGAAACTATGTGTAGGTTGTGTACTGGTGATGAGGTATCTTGTTGAGGAGATGAGTATACCGGAGGTAAATTTAAGGCCCAAAGCAGCGTATATTCATAGGAAACGCGGATAGTTCGTATTATTTTATTTATGTGTTCTTTATTACATTAATTAAGTAATAAATTTTATTTTTATTTTATTATTATATAACTATTTAAACAGTTGATTCATACCAGAAAGCACCCGATAAAAGTTGGCCAGTATTAATGGGGTCATCCTATATTATCCTTTTTTTAAGAACGTACTTAAAACTTTTTACATAAATGTGCAGGATGTTAGGGCAAATAAAATTTAGTATACAGGTGTTCATTATAAATGGGCCACCATTGCTATCTCGAGAACTATAAGAGTTACAAAGACGATTAAATGGGCAAACAATTTCTATTCTCACAAGACAAATTTAAAGAAAAGAAAAAATATTTTTGTTATATCCTGTATAGAGGGTGGGTCGAGGAAGACCCCCCCCCCTTTAAATTTTTTATTATAATAGAAAATATGGCTCATATAAAAGTTTTATTATTTTAAATATACTACCGTGAGTATTTTTTAACGTGAAACATTGTGTTTGTCATATCCATGGTTACGACTTGATATTTGATTGACAGCAATGTATTTGCCCGTTCCATTTAAAATGAAACATAGGGAGCGAATCTGACAGAAGTATTATATTTAAATATTGTAAGAAATTTAGCCGAGTCAGAAAATCACTCGAGAGCACTAAACATATTTCGGGCATAAGGTGCACACAGTATTTTTTCTACATCTAAATTTAATTTTTAGAAAACAGGTATAATTATTTAAACAAAATTAACCTCTAATGACATCTTGGCAATATGACAGATAACCGTTGAATTTTCCTATAAGTTATGATTTGACATTTGATTGACAGCAATATATTTGTCTCTCATTTAAAATGACACATAGGGAATGAATTTCACAGAAGTATTATATTTAAATATTGTAAGAAATTTAGCCGAGCCAGTAGACCACTCGGGCACAAGGTGCACACAATATTTTTTCTACAACTAATTTTAATTTAGAATGCAGGTATAATTATTTAAACAAAATTAACCTCTATTGACGTCTTATCAAATTTGTTCCCTATGTTTCATTTTAAATGGAACGGGCAAATACATTGCTGTCAATCAAATGTGAAGTCGTAACCATGGATATGACAAACCCAATGTTTCCCGTTAAAAAATACTCACGGTAGATATTTTTAATACAGTCAGATTTACAAGATACGACTATCATTTTTTTTTAAATAGCAACCTATAATTATTTAGGTAAAATATAAGCCGTCATTTTTTCTCTTTTCAACGATGTAAAAGTTTATATATCAAAAATATGAAAAAAATTGAGAAAATAAGAATTAAAAAATATCAAAAATTATTTTTATTCAAATATTCTAGGTGGTTGTGTGAAAATAAATAAAATGTAACAATGGAAAACAACGAAATAAAATAGACATTTAATTGTTGCTTGTGTAAAGTGTGTTTTTTTTTTTAAATTAATAAATTAACTTTTAAATTTAATTTTTACATAGCCATCTAGACTGTTTGAATAAAAATAATTTCTAATACTGCTCAATTATCTTATTTTTCTCAAATTTTATAAAATTTTGGACGTACAAACATTTACATCGTTGAAAAGAGAAAAAAAATGCAGTTTATATTTTAGTAAAATAGATTGCTATTTAAGAAGTAAAAGTTCATAGTCGTAACTTGTAAACTTGACTTTATAAAATAAAAAACTATATCTGCCATCAAATATATTTAAAATAATAAAACTTTTGTATAAGCCATTTTTTTCTCTTACGTCTAATAAAAAAAAAGCGGCGGAGGCATCTTCATAGACTCAACCTGTATACATTTTTACACTTTGTATATTTTGTCACATAAGTTTCTAATTTTACAGAAATATTTTTTTCTTTAGATTTATAAAAAAAATCAATTCGTAGTTTCATTACTTTGTGTCTGTCTGTCGTACAAAATTGTAACTACATTTAACATCTAATGTTTGTATATTATTTTGAAAAGTTGACAGCAACACGTTATTTTATCCCTCCTGCTTTATAATATGAATTTAAAATATTTCCTTATTTATACATACTTTTCAATCAAAAACCACTTGTTGGTAGCTTAGTTTCACTTTCCGAATTGAAAATTTTGTTGTTTTATTTTAGAATGGCAACACATACCTTATATTTTTTCAGGAGGATATTTGATCACGAAATGAACATATAAATATTAATTAAATCCAATCTTATACTTATATCATCACTACTTTTCTAGCTTTGCCAATCTGCTTCTGTTAACAGATTTCGGTAATGAAAAACAAACTTCAACGAGTTTTAATCACACAATTAATCGTGTAACTTTTAAGTTATATATCTTTATTAATTTAGCGGTTTGTTATATTATACTTGCGCCTTTTTTAAGAACAACCAATACAAACTAGGTATAAGCTCATATATTCCGTGAAATGTTTTGGGCCCTTAAATTTTAATGCGGTGTATGTATTTTCTGTGTTTAAGATAAGTAAATATGAGTCGAACAACTGCAGAACCTTACGGTGTCTTAATTGCGATAGAATGTTTATTCGAGTGGTGGTTATTAAAAAACTAGCTACAATAAGTTATAAAAAAGATTTGTGCAACCCTGAATGGTGCCTGTTACAAAGAGAAATGTGTTCAAAAAATTCTTAATTCGGAGTAGGCAATGAACAAAAAACGTATGTCAATTTGAAAGTATTTAATTAAATGTCAATTTGACATGAGATATTGTCAAAAATGTTATCTAAAGAAATCAGAAATTTTCTCCTTGAATCCTTATTTTAGAAAAATAAATAAATTAGAAAACGGTGAATGGCAATATTCTGTATCCTTCTTTATTATCTTATCTCCTTAAAATTGCATTTACGATCAATTTTGACAACTTGAATTTTGAATTGAATAATGATCAGGCATACGTTTCTGTGTTCATAGCCTACTCCGAATTAGGTTTTCTGAACACACTGTACTGCCTTTTAAATAAATAGACACTTACAAAATTGCAATTTGCACGAGCGCCTCTAACGGCAAAGCATAAAAATCAAGGTTGCTATGGTTACCACGTCCAAACAAAGACCTGTAGTGGTAGCACGCACTTTAGAATTCTATCAAATGATGCATTTGTTTTCGCTTTTCGCCACGAAGCGAAAATTTGGTAGCATGCGTTTCTCAAAATATTCGCCTGCAAGCGTACGACTCGAGGCGAAAGTGTCAAAGTAACGTCATTATTTTTGCACAGTTCTATTCAAAGCCAATTTACATATAATTATACATTTATTATATACAACTGTCATAATATTTTTTATTTTAATAGTATAAAATCCAATAATTTCCGAATCAAAAAATGAATATAGAATTCTAAAGTGCATGCTACCAAGATTCGTAAAAGTAAAATTGCATTCGCCTGCTTTCTATGATAGAATTCTAAAGTGCGTGCTACTACTACTGTCATCAGCCGTAGACTCTACACTCTAGCCATCGTTTTAGTTGAATAATCGAATGATCTTCAATATTATCAAACAAAAAAGTTGCCCCAGACACATCTTCTGGTTTTAAACTCATTTTTATTATACACAACGTACAAATCACAATAAAGAATTAGGTTTAACACTGAGTAACAGATGCGAACACAATGACAGATAGGAACAGTGAACAGGACGCAAGATAACGAGGGGGGTTTGTTTGGATGCATGATCTTCTATCTCTCTCTTACAGTGACGTCAATTTTGTAAGTGTCTATTGGCATTTCACATTCAAACATTTTGGAAAAGATAACATTTATTTTTAATTAAATCCTTGATTTTTATAATACCTATTTTTATTATTTTTTGCGGTTAAATTTTTTAAAATAAACTTTCTAAGCTAATCAACAAAGAAAAGAAAAATAAATAACTTCCAAACTTCACTTATCAGTACCTGTTCCGTTTAATTTGCAGAATCAGGGTTGCATTGATCATTTTTCTTTATTCACCACCGTTTTAAGGGCGGGAGCGAAATATTCTTTTTTTAACGACTCCTAATGTTTATGTAGAGAAAGTGATTAAAAGAATGCAATAAATAAGAATTTTCAATTACATTTCAACTTTCAAATTGTTGCATTCCTGTATATTTTTCTCGAAAATATTTAAAATCAGATAGATGTTCTGCATATTTACAAAATCTTACGAATTTCCAGAAAAATAATTTGCTCAAATATTTGAAGAAGATAATAACTTTGCATAATCATCAAGCTCAAGTAATGCAGCTATATTATTTATAAATTATAAGCTTGAATCGTTAATAGTTATTTATGCAACAAGAGTAAAATGTATAGTCTTATTTCACGAACAGGAAAGTTTTATCAAACGGATCGTAGGCGAGTTCGTTAATTCCTATGAGTGAAATAAGACACTTTTCACTCAAGTTGCATACTATTTTTTTTTTACGTCTGCAATAAAAGTGTGAAAAAAATGGTGTAACGTTTCATTATTTCACGCGTTTGCGTTAAAAAAAATGCATTTTTTTCGGACTTTTATTGTGTTGAAAAAGACATATTATAAATCCATTGTAATGAAAAAAGTGTACTTTTTTAACAGGCGTAAAAATAATAATTTTTGATCGCAACTTTATCTGTGAATACATTTAATACAAATATTATACACTCATATTGAGTGTACAAGTTCTAATTGAACTATATTTTATCGATAATTAATAAGCACCCAAGATAATAATTAAAGCAATGAATATAAATTCATATAATTTTTAACTGCTTAGTAATTTTACTCAAAGCAATTTCAAATCTTACCTACTAAGTATTAAAATTAGTTTTAAAATATATGTGATTTAACGAGACAAATGGATAATATTAATGTATGATATTCGAAAGATACCTATCAACAGTGCATTGTTTACATGTATAATCGAGTCTCAATTTTATTGCCACCTAACCTTACCTAACCTATTTAAAAGTATTCCAAACGACAATATTACTTTACCCTATTTATGAATTATTACTTAAGACTGAAATATTTTGTTCCCCAGACGTTTTTTAATTTGATTTAAGACTGATATTAAGTATACGAGGTTTAGGTGGCAAATCGAAAGCATTTTATTATGTATTTATTATTTTTATGTAATGCAAAAATATGAGATATTGCATTCCACACTTTTATTAGAGGTGGTGAAATTGTGATTATTTTTAATTGCCTATTTATTATTTTATAGTTTACAATTAATAATTTGTAGTCGAACTTTTGGTGTATTACGTGATAACATATTTTTCAAATAAATAATCATTTATAATAAAAGTAATTGTTGACTTTTTTATTAATTCCACAAATAGATTTTGCGTTTCTGATGAATAAATGAAGAACATTATTGAGAATGAGCCTAAGTTTTGAAAAAAATTATAAAATTATACAGCTCGATTTTCGAAAAAGTTTAAACTAATCCTCATTTTGGATTAGCGAATTCTACTCTAATTTTGACGGTATACACAATGGTGCATGAAAATAAGAAATATGAACTAAATAATTTAGTTAAAGATAGAATAACGGACGATTGAAGTCTATATTCAGTATGAAATTCTCTTTCTTTTTATGTTAGCATGATTTTTTTACTTCATGGTATCTTGAGTTACAGACGTTTGAAGTTACATGAATATTCATCAAAATTTTGTATATTTTCAATAATACAAAATTTCGATGAGAAATTATGTAACTTCAAACGCTTGTAACTCGAGATCCGATGAAGTAAAAAAAATCATGCCGGACATGTGTATTTTCAATAATACAAAATTTCGATGACAAAACATGTAATTTCAAACGTCTGTAACTCGAGATCCGGATGAAGTAAAAAAATCATGCCTGACATGAAAAGAAAGAGAATTTCATGCTGAATATAAATGTTTATCGTCCGTTATTCTATCATTAACCGTGCATGAATGGTGCATGAAAATATGAACTAAATAATTTAGTTCATTTTTTATATTTTTATGCATCGCGCATGATTTTTTTACTTCATCGGATCTTGAGTTACAGACGTTTGATGTTACATGATTATTCATCAGAATTTTGTGTATTTTCAATAATACAAAATTTTGATGAAAAATCATGTAACTTCAAACGTTCTGTAACTCGAGATCCGATTAAGTAAAAAAATCATGCCTGACATGAAAAGAAAGAGAATTTCATGCTGAATATAGACTCTTATCGTCCGTTGTTCTATCTTTAACTGTGAGTGAGTGGTGCATGAAAATATGAAAAATGAACTAAATAATTTAGTTTATTTCTCATATTTTCATGTACCACTCATATACAGTTAATGATAAAATAAAGAACGATGAAAGTCTGCTGGGCTGCTAAGATAATTATTGTAAAAATAAAGAACATTAAATATTGTTCGTTCTTTTTATTGGGCGACTGAGTTTTATTATTTTGAAATTAAGAAATGAGGTCTAGTATATAGTTTTCCTTGTCTGTGGTCAGTGCACATTGTACATATTTTTTCTCTGGGCGCGCAGACCATTAATTTTTTCGATTCCTCTGCTAAAATCTAGAAATTTATGTTTATTCAATTTTGGCAGCTCTGGTATTTTTCCTGTGTTCAGTAACGGAGCGTTTTACATAAAAGAAAGGGCACATAGATTGATTTCTTTGAAATAATTATTTGCAAAAAAGAAATATGTAGATAATATGATAAAATAACTTGTGCGCAGTATAACAAAAATGTGAAAAAGAAGTTATAATTTGTTCTTCCTCAGTTTTGAGTAATCCCTTTTGTTGCCGCCTATGACTTTTGCGAAGGTTGCAGATAACTTGACAAGAACCCCTAATAACAAAAAGTCCCTAAAATAGTTGACAGTTTGTTTGACAGAGGGCCATAGTAGGATTGCTTTGAAACAAATTGAAGAAATAATGATTTTTTTAAAAACTGAGACGTGTTAGAGAAAAATGTTATTAGAAAATTATCTTAGTTTTTTAATTCTATGGTAGGTTTACTTGAAACTTTTCCTCAAATTTGGCCAATTTAATTTTGGAAAATATTTTAGTCGAAACGCCAAATTTTTCAAAACTGAGGTCTAATAAACCCAAATTGTCAGTAGATATCACTGCTAGTTTTGGCTCAATAACTTTTTAATTAATTAATGTTTGAAAACTATCTCAACAAATATTGTTCTTCGATATAATTTCTTTGTGCTCTATCTTTTTAAATGATTACAGTGTTCGGTTACATTAGGAACCATTTTCAAACTTTCCTACATTATTTTGAAGACATGGAAGTTGTCTTCTATTGCCTCTTTCACTCCGTTCACTGAAACGAGAGAATGTGGAACTAATTCTTGAACAGAAACAAGATGATTGCCGAATACAATTGCTGGACCAATTACATTCGTCCATTCATTGTGTTCGTCAAACTTCGGAGGTCAGCGATGCCAGCGGTGAGAGGTGCTGAACCTTTGAATATACATATCTACTAACGTAGATGTATATATATATTCAAAGTGTTGAACGCTACCATTCTCTTCATTCGGCTCCAAAATTATTCTCTTTTGCCCGATAGAATGACTTGTTTCTATTCCATATTCTCTCGTTTCAGCGAATGGAATATAGCACAAAAAAAAGGATATACGATTTTGCTGAACAGTAGAAAGCGCCCCATTGGGATCACTTTTGTACGATTTACTGAAAACTCAGACTGCGCCCATTTTCAACTTTCAATTTAAATTTTTTTCGTTTACTTAAAAATAAAAATCCCTAAAAGATCATTAGGTAGAATATGTTAAATCTTCTCTATACTCATCAAATTATTATGTAAAATAAACAATTTGCTCCTCTTTCAATAATCAAGATTCAAATGAATAAATTTCATTCGAGTATTAATTTAAATTTGAAACCAAAGAATGGATGAAATGTAAACAAAGATTTTTTTTATTCTCTCTACTATTGGCAACACTATTTTTAACGAATGTAGTTGTTTTGATTTGAATGTTTGTCAAACCGAGTCTTTTAGATAAAAACGTCACTTTTTAATGATTGTAATATATTTTAAATGTAGATAAATGTATACAGATATTTTGTTAATATTCACCAGTGTTAATTTAATATTTATATGATGAAAAAGTAGTATATGAACATGTTTAGCTAACTTTAAAAGTTTGTTGTGCGGTACAGAACGTTAAAGGAAGCTTGTTTTCTGAAAATATTTTTAAAATGAGTCGTGAAACATCATCCAAAATAAGTTCTTCATGCTCAGATTCAGTGTCATTTCCAAACACAAGAATGCAGTCGACAAAACCGTAAGTTTAATTGAAAATAACCTGTAACTTTGAACAATAAACATGTATGTTTAAGATTTGAAATGGGGTCTAGAGTATTTCGATTTCAACCTGTGAGGTCTGAAGTTTTACTTAAACAATTACTCGAATTAGAAAATGAAGAAGATTCTCCAAAAACAGAAAAGTCTCCTAAACACAAAACATCTCATATAATGTCGCACAGAGGAAGTTATACTAACAATGATTCTGGTAGCAGCAGTGATGAAGACTCAAATATTCTTGATAAAACTATTATTGAGGATGATACAATTGTAAATAACAAAGATTTAGTGCCTGGTGTGTCGTGGTTGGACACCCCAACAAACAGAAAACCACTTAAAATTATTTCAAAAGCTGTGCCTTCAACTCCAATGACAAATATGTTCAATAAACTATCGATTAAAGATCAGCTTAGTATCAAAAAAGAGCAAAGACCGTCTTCACTTGATAGAAATAATGGAAATAATTTATTACAAACACCTTCAACTAATAATAATGCATTTAAAACACCATTTTACAAAAATTCCAAAATAGATACTATCAATTCAACATCTCAAAAACTTCAACCAACCGGAAGTGCAATATCTAACAATTTTTTGTCCAGTAAAAGAAAACAATTAGAGTTAGGTACGCCAAAACAAAAATTATCTATTCAACTTAATAAAAATGTTGATACACCTCGACACGGTTCAATTTTAGACGTTGCTATTCGTAAAAATTTTAACACACCTCGTCCTACGTTACCTCCAATAAAAGACGACAAAATAATAAACAGCATCAAAAAATCTGATATTATATTACGCGAAAAAAATTTGAACATCGCTGCAGAACAAAAGAATAAAGAAACAATTGAGGACAAACCAATAATTAAACCCACTATTGAGGATAAACCAATTGAAATAAACCCTGCAAACAAACCAATAGAAATCAAGCAACCTGTGATTAAACAATCGAGTTTCGAACAAAAGCCTCTCGTGAAACAATCGAGCACTGGTGACTTGAAACAACCGAATAACGAAATCATACCAAACAGACGTTCAAATGAGGAAAAACAACTTCCTAAAAATGTGGTAGCAACAATCCCTGCGAAATCTTTACAAGAATCAACGTTCCAACAATTAAAAGTTAGAGGAAAGGATTATATAGTGATTAATAAAATTGGAGAAGGAGGAAGTGGACAAGTGTATAGATGTTTGGAACAAGATACACTTCAAGATCGAGCTATAAAAGTTGTTAATTTGAATGTGGATGCCGCTACGGTTAATAGTTACATAAATGAAGTCAAAATGTTGAAGGAGTTACAAGGGAATGATAGAGTTATCCGGATGTACGATTAGTAAGTATAAAAAATCTAATGTGGCCAACGCAATACCTCCCGCTATTTAATTTGTATTAATTTAAATACATACCTACATATTTACTAATGCTGCAAACTATAAAGTTCCTTTGCATATATCTGTTGCTTTATTTACTATTCTTTTTAAAATGTCACCATTCTTAATTTGAAATGATTAGTTGTTCAAATGGAAAATTTTTAAATCACTCCCCTGTATATTTGTATATGAATTTTAATTTTGATATTTTTAGTGAAAAAGTGAACCTAAATTTATTCGTCGTAATGGAAAAAGGCGACGTTGATTTCTCAATCTTCCTCCGAAATATTACAAGCGAACCACAAATCCAAACTCACGTTATCGTTTGTTATTGGATAGAAATGTTAAAATGTGTACGTGAGATTCACAAGAAAGGTACTTTACCTATTACAATTTCTTAATTCTTTCTTTTATTACAAATATTATTTTTTTTCTTTTATTACAAATATTTTATTTAGGAATCATTCACTCCGATTTAAAACCCAGCAACTTTTTAATAATCGGTGGTCGATTAAAATTGATAGATTTCGGCATAGCTAGTCGTCTTACAGCCGATATGACATCAGTAATAAAAAATGTAACCGTTGGAACGTTCAATTATATCAGTCCAGAGGCTCTGCTTGATTCTCGGGACTGTCCAACAGATGAAAAACCTCAACTCAGGGTAAGTTGTTGCCATAGCAAAATAAATTATTTTTATTTACATTTTTTGTTGTATAAAATCGTTTTAAAGTATATTTTTAAAAAGTTGCAATAATCAGCCATGTTATGACCTCACAAGTTTCGAACCTAAGTTCAGACTCATTTCAGACATGGACACAGAATTCCTAAAGAATATACATAGACTATAAATTGACGATTACATATCTAAATTTGCTATAATATATTAATATAACATCCTTCTATTCATTTTTATAAATATAATTTTCATTTGGCGTGAACTTATCTACACATTACATATCAGCTGTATCTTTCACTTTTGATTTGAGATTAGACGCTAGAAGGTTATAAACAGACGTGAGACATTGTATATCGTCAATGAAGCTAGAAAACCGTGTAACTCCACTTTTGGTTAAAATCACGATTTAAAATATACTGGTTATGCCACTTGTCATGTTTTTCATTGTTTCTGATGGTCCGCTTGATACGTGTTTCCTTGAATAATCCGCTAGATGCGCTACGTGAGAACGACCCTACCACAGTAAACTATTTTTACATAAAATATAAAAAATGAAATGTATAATTAATTTATTTTTAATATAAATTTATATATTTAACGGAAGCCTGAATCAATACATTGTTAGAATTTAAAATTGGAAAGACTAAATAAATTGATAGAACCGTACACTTCCAGATTTCCATTTGGTAATAATATCTTCTTCCCGAAAATGTTTTCGACAAACATCATTCAATCTTAATTCGCGATCATATCTACTAATTGCACATTGCCATTTCTTTGTGGAGCAGCAAACAGAGATTCTTTTTCAGTGGATTTCTTGTAACAGGTGTCAGTTGGGTCGTTATCACGTTGCGCCTCTAGCGGAAAAAACGAGGAAACACGTATCGCTTTGGACCCTCGTTTTGTGCAGAGTGGCACAACCAGTATATTTTAAATCGTGGTTAAAATGGAGATATTACTGTCATCTGTTAGCCACAAACGGTATCTATATTCTAGAAAATAGTGCAACTTCAACAAAATTTTGCGGACTTTAAAAAGCCGGGAAAGAAATTTCCACCATGTAATTATAATCCTTTCAAAGTTATACTATTTTATGCCTCTCCTGCAAAATTGACTGAGACGGAGTTACACGGTTTTCTGGTTTTATCGACGATATATTACAGAATATTATTTTATTCTTTATTTTGGTAAGTTAATAACATACAATATTTACTGGCACATTTATTTCATCGACATGTTTGCTTTCATAAATTTCTGATTACCTTTAAATGTCACTTTGATGTTTAAAACAGTGTGAAAATCAAAATGGTCGTTGCTCTGAACCTGTGACGTCAATGGGGTCTAGCAGTCGTGTTTTAAAGAATGTAATTTTCAATTGCATTTTTTTCATGATTAAAGTTCGATTTGAGGAAAAATAAAAAATACGGATCTATTATTTTTCACTACTCTATCGATTAAAGTTATTGTTATTTACTTGTTTGTTTTCTGTTTTAGATTAGTTACAAGTCAGATGTTTGGTCGTTAGGTTGTATTTTGTATCAAATGGTGTACAAGAGAACGCCGTTCCAATCCGTAGGAAATATGTACGCAAAGTTCGCGGTGATTACCGATCGAAATCATAAAATTGAATATCAACAAATAACGGGAGTGCCTTTATATTTAATTGATATGATCAAAAAGTGCCTTGTTTATGATATGAGGAGCCGACCAACAGTAGAAGAACTTTTAAATATGTACTATAATGGAAATTATTGCTAGATTTTATTATTTTATACAATAGCTTATAGAGATTTTATGTTACGCAATATATAGACTTTGAAATAAATTATTCGCAAATCTTGTATTTTAATTAAAGTGTTATAAACCAGTGAAAACAACAAATATTGGATTTTATTTTTATTTCTGCACCGGAACTACAGAATTTACCAATGATCCGTTTTTAAAAATATACAGGTGTTAAAAAATAAGTGTAACAAATTCTTTATTACAATAGTTATTTTTACAACGAGTGCGAGAAATTAGTGATTCTAATTTTGCTACGAATGGTTGCTTGGGTTTTAATATCACGTTTACCGCATATGTTGCAATATCCATAACAAAAAAATATGTTGTGGCCAGCACAAGACCTCTCGCCATTTCCATATTAGGCTATATAAGTATTGTATTGCACTTCGCTTTCGAACCGTCGTTTTATAACAAAATATTACAGAACTTTACCCAAATATTGTTTTTTATTGTATTTAACATGTCTTCTGCAATTTTACCTATAATTTCAAATATTTAATTAATAAAACAATAAGAAAAATTAAATATACTTCCCAGAAAAAGCTATCAGAATGTCACTAAAACTGTTGATATTTGACAATGACATGTGTCATTTACGACCTATGTTATAAACATTGGAATTTGTCAACTGGTTTCCTTAGTGTCTTAGCCTTTGCGATTTGTTTACTCTATAAATTATAGTGTCTTTATGTTCTTCAATATTTAATAAAAAGAACTCCCAAAAAATTATATTTAGAAGAATTTTTCTAAGAAACTACTACTTCCGGTTGTTCAATTGTTACCAAAACCTTTTCAGCTCTTCCCAGGAATGTCAGATTGAGGAAACTGCCGTTAAATATTTTTTAAATCTTATAGTTTTTGAGAAATCCTGTCCACAACATCCAGACATACATACACACACACGCAGACATCATTTTAAAAATGTTATATTCAGATTCTTAGCGAGAGGTAAAAATAATAAAATGTACACTTTATACTTAGAGTATTACTCAATAAATAACGATTAGGATAAAAAAAAATTAATAATTATTTTGCGAGAATTTGTTTTGTCAGTGTCACTGTGACGTCGCACTTACTATCTTTCTCGCACAGTCTACCGTAGAATCTGGTGCGAGAAAGATAGCAATATGTGATGCTATGCAGTTAAACTAACTTTTTAATACTACGATTACTACGAATTGCTTCAAAATTATACGAACTTTCATTTAAAATAATAAAAAAGTAAGAGTGGGGGACCCCATTGGAAACATTTTTTTAATGATTGTAAAACTTTTGTTTTTCTTTTTCTTCCAAATTATTTTTTTACGTCCGTTAAAACACGTAAAGTGCCACAATAGAAATTTAAGTTTTAGGTCCCCTCGGGCCAAAAATTTTTATTTCATATTTTGGTTTTATTTTAATTTAAAATAGTTATATTTAAAAAAAATTGTACAAAACGAAAATTTTTCAGCATCATTTTGATTCTTTTTTTATGTCGACCAGCGTTAATCCCTCACGGCCACAATGCTAATACTCAGCATAAATAATTTTAAAAAATGTTTACACCGAAACCACATTAACTTACATTTTGCTTGCTACCTACCAAATATATTTCCCTATAATCTACATTGAAATGTCGTACGAACGTGATGTGATCTGGCTGCAAATAATTTTCGGTTTGTCGGAGTACATGTATCCCCCATGGCCACAATGGACCGTAAGGTTTAAGAAAAATGGGGGACAGCGTTGATCCCCATGGCACTTTAGGTGTTAAAAAAGCACTTTTTTCTGTAAATAGTTTCATAAAACATGAATTTTTTTACACAATAAATATAATTACTTTTTATTCATGGTGTATAAATAACTTCTGCAATCTCATAAAAAAGTCCAGTAAATTTTTATTTTCCAACAGCAGTGAACACTTGTTTTATATAGTAATTGTCTTTAGTAACCATAGAAATAATAGCTTTCTTTTTTATTACTTTTTAATTAATTTTGAATTTCGTTTATTTTCATGTACACAATATTATTTTTTTTTTTGAACTTTTGTAAGTATTTTTTGGAGATTTGTATTTTGGGCGCCGGTTCTCTGCAGGCAGAGATTTGTTCCAAAAAGAACAAAGGAATTCATTTTTGCAGATCGATGATGTAAGTAGGCAAATGTTTTAAAACAAAGAACTACTATATCCAATAATAATCCAACACTAGTTTTTTTTTGCTAAAATTTGAACGCGCCTCTTCACGTCCTTGACCGAATTAAGGTTGGCAATATTGTGATCACCTGCGATAAAGTTTGGGTTCATTAGCCATCATGTGAACTGTCAATTCAACTCTGAAAGTATGTTTTATTAGTGTGTGATTGTTTATATACAGATTTTTAATCAAACCATAATGAACGCGGAAATAGAAGATTGTATTCGTAAAAATGTTGCATGGCTTCAGTTACCCACTCATGTTAAACAGGTTAGTGACTTCTGTCAATACAAACACCTTGTTTGTTATTACGTATTTCTTTATAGCTCTTGGGCAACTCTCAGAAAGAGTATGAGAGACATGTTGTTACATTTAGCATTAAAAATCAGTTGAGATATCGTGGGAACTTAGTGCGTCATATTTTAAGAGCGGAGAAGCGTTATTATGAACGAATTGTGGCGTATAGTAAAGACAGACTTATGTTGTTTCCTTATCATTTAGCTGACATGATATGTAAAGGGTTGAGAATTACCCCTTTTAGTTATTACGTATCAATTGTGGAAAAATTAATGCAAGCAGAAAAAAGTTACGACTACCTTCCGAATTTTACTGCAGCTGATTGTAAGTAAATAAATAATATTCTTCAAAGATACTAGGCCTCATTTTTAGGTCTAAGACTTCTTGGTATCGGGCGAAACGAATATATCGAGCTCATGAATCGTTCGAGATCTAGTCGAGGTAGGTTGTTTGGAAAGAAAAATGTTAGAGGGTTATTACCGTCAGTCCCTTGCGATATTCATATTGAGCCATGGTGGAGAGTTGAAGTCGGTTTAGTTCTTGAAGACGACATCAAGGTTTGTTTCATTTTTAAACAAAATTATTTACTTTTATTCATTTGTTTCAATTGTTTACAGTTAGTAACAGTGGAAGAACAAAAGTTAATCGATTTGTTGATTGATTTTGGATCGCAGACGGCTGGGGAACTAGATTTTTACATTGTACAGAGTTTGTACAGGTAATTTTATTCTTTTATAAAGTTCGTTAGATCTTTTAAGTGCTTTATTTTTATCAGAAAATAAATGCCGGTTAATAGCAATTTTTTAAAATGCCGGTATTGGCCTAAATTGAAAGCAATGAGGTCATGCAAAAAAAAAATAATTGTACCTTTTTTCTGTTTAAATCGAAAAAGGATAGTCTAATTCATCGATCAGTATGATTAAATTATTTTTTATTTATATTTTTTTGTGGTATAAAATCGTTTTAAAGTATGGTATTTTTAAAAAGTTGCAAAAACCAGCCATGTGTTGTCGTTACAACGTTACGAACGAAGTTCAGACTCATTTCAAACAGACATTTTATATGGACACATAATTTCTAAAAGAAAAATATATGTAAACTATAAATTGAGGATTACATATCTAAATATGCTATATTATATTAATATAATATCGTTCTATTTATTTTTATAAATATAATTTTCATTTGGCGTGAAATTATCTACGTTACATCAGATGTTTCTTTCACTTTTGAATCTTTGAATTAGACGGTAGGAGGTTATAAACGCATATGAGACATTGAATATATTCCAGAATATTATTTTATTCTTTATTTTGGCACGAAACAACGTTCCATCGACATGTTTACTTTCATAAATTTTAGGTTATCTTTAAATGTCACTTTGACGTTTAAGACAATGTGAAAATCAAAATGGTCGTGCTTCTCACTCTGTGACGTCATTGGACAAGGGACGAAGCGGGGGTCTTCAGCCGCATTTTAAAGAATGTCATTTTCAATTACAATTTTTTCATGATTAAAGATCGATTTGAGGAAAAATAAAAAATACGGGTCTATTATTTTTCACTAATCTATCGATTAAAATTATAAAAAAAGTCGTGCATGACCTCATTGTAGTTCTATATGTCTTTAATTATTGTCCGTTGAGTCGTAATTTTTTTAAAAATATTCTATGACGTAGATGTTAAGCTCATTTTGTTCTCAAATAGCTGTGTTTGCTAATAATTGGAATCACATATTTAATCTTTTCCAACACTTGTACAGCCCGATTCACAAAAAAGTTTAAGCTAATCCTCATTTTTGGATTAGTGAATTCTATTCTATTCCGGTATTTCAAATTTAATTTTCATGATATTATCAATAAAGGTAGATACTAGGACTAGGAATAGATTAGACTATATTTTAAGTTATAAACTGTAAAAATTAAGAGTAGAATTCGCTAATCCAAAAATGAGGATTAGCTTAAACCCTTTTGTGAATCGGGCTGATAAAGTTATGTAAATATGTTTAAAATAACTTTTTGTGGTCAAGAATTGAAAATACGCATGGATATTAAAGCAGTTTAATGAAATAATAAATAAAAAACTACGTATATTACAGTCCAAGTATTGATTGCCACTGGCAGCTATGTCATTCTATATATCTTTCACTCATACAAACGCACGAGATTTCTATCTGGCATGGCATTATAAATTTAAACAAGTGTTATTTAACTTATTTTCGTGATATCGTTATTTTCTCCATTTTTTTACTTGAAAATGGATTCCGTATTTCAAAAAGGCGATAGGAGAAACTAGAAAGTAGTAAGAATTTGGAATAGAGCATTAAAAACTCTTAATATTTTAAAATCTAATAACTTTTTAAAAAAAATTATTTTCTTTTTTATTAAAGTCTAGTTTTAAAGTTTAAATTTTGTTCTGGTGTTATTAGTATTATTTTTCTTCCGATTGTTAAAATATCATATTTGTTTGCTAAAAAAAATAGCGCTGTAATGTCTAAATGAGAAATAACTATTAAATATTAATTTTCCCTTCTTTTGATCAATGTTACAGTTTAATTTTGCTAGTAGTTAATTTTTAATATTGGCAAATTTTTATTTACAAATTCGTGAACTAATAGATTTTTGATAAAACTCTCGATTGTTTTGGCATATTATCGCATAAACAATTGGCAAGTTGTGAATGATATCATTTGTTTCCGAGTTAAGTTTTATCATAAACTTTATAACCGTTTAATTTATAAATGAAACATTTCCATGGTCAAAGGTTTGATTAGCGAGTAAAATTTTTATAACGATACTCCTACATATTTATTTTTAACCTCTAAATACCCTTAGTAATTTTTTTAATTGTATGTAAATAAATAGATGATGTTTAATCCTCAAAAACAAATATACAGTGTGTCCCATTTAGAGGTGCCACCATTGGGATCTCGAGAACTATAAGAGATACGATGTCGGTTAAATGCAACTTTTTATGCGCCTTTGGGAGGCCATCTCAGATGTGCTTTTATTTTTCCAAAAATTGTCATAGGGCACTAGATAATGATGAAAAACTGAATATTGTTGATTTTTTCTTTTTCAAATAACTTCTAAACTATTAATAATTGAGAAAAAAGTTTCAAATATAAAAGATAGATATTTTTATTAACTAACCAATGGCGTACGGAATAAATTTTTATATATGTAAATTTTTGAGATATAACACAAACTTATATTTTTTTAAATGGAACCCATATCTGATTTTAGTCTCAAAAAAATAACTATTTTTTTCTCTTTTCAATGTTGTTAGGGTTATTATGTTTTATATTTGTTTTGCCTTCAAAATTATTATTTTTTCCTTATTTTGTATTCAATTTACAATTATTTTGAAAATATTGGTAGATTTCTATTTGGAAATACTCCTTGTATTTCAATAATTTATTTTGTTAGAAAATTTTGCTCAAAATTCGTATCAAATTAATTTTTATAATATTTTGTATCAGGTCGCCCTTGGCTCATCATAGTGTAATTTGTAATTATGAGTCTCGGATGAAAATATTAAGTAATAAAGGCATAAAACAAATTATTTTGATCAAATACAATATAATTAATAAAAATAATAATGTTTTTTTTGGGAAATAACAAGAAAATTCAGGAAAATAAAGAGAAAAATTAAATTTTAGGGGCAAAACAAATATATAACATAATAACCCTTACATCATTGAAAAGAGAAAAAAATATTGATTTTTTTGAGACTAAAATCAGATATTGGTTCCATTTAAAAAAATATAAGTTTGTGTTATATCTCGAAAATTTACGGATATAAAAATTTATTTTGTACGCCACTGTTTAGTTAATAAAAATATCTATCTTTTATATTTGAAACGTTTTTCTCAATTACTAATAGTTTAGAAGTTATTTGAGAAAGAAAAAATCAACAATATTCAGTTTTTCGTCATTATCTAGTGCCCTATGAAAATTTTTGGAAAAACAAAAGCACATCTGCGATGGCCTTCTAAAGGCACACAAAAAGTTCCATTTAACCGACATTGTATCTCTTATAGTTCTCGAGATCCCAATGGTGGCACTTCTAAATAGGACACACTGTACACATACATTTTCTCCAAATTCTTTAAAATATTTGAAATTCCAATTTTTATATATTTCTGCGCTGATTCCAAATTTTTAAACCTCAAGTCGAGATATTTTTTCGTTTTCGAGATATTTACTTATTAATAATAACTAAATTTAATAAAATAAAATGCACATAAAGCCATCAATAATCAGCAAGAGCACTTAATTTTGAAAAATATGCTACTATAAAAACTTCCATAATCAAAACGGTTTTGTAGAAATGTAACCCATAATTTGGTACAGAGGGAGTATTTTATTTTTATGGTCTGAATTTTAGAAAAGGCTTAATATATCTGGACGTCCCAATAACAGCAGTAGACCGCGTTCAAGTTCCGCCACTTCAAGGATTTGTGATGAATCGAGTACTTGGTGATTATTTCGAAACTTTATTGTACAAAATTTTTGTTTCTATCGATGAACATATCACTGTTGGCGAGGTAAATATTTAAATACTTTTTTACATCTGTTTGTTTCATTAAAGTTAATTTATAAAGTATGTCTTTTTTTACACAAAAATGTGAAAAAAGTGCTCTTTCTTTAACTCAAACGCGTGAAATAATGAAATGTTACTGTACTGTTTTCGCACTTTTATTGCAGACGCAAAAAAAAATTGTATGCAACTCGAGTAAAAAGTGTCTTATTTCACTCATATATGGATAAAATTATACTTTTTACTCTTGTTGCATAAATAACTATTATAATTGATTTATAACTTTCTGACTATTTTTAGTTGGCCAGTGTTTTACAAGTAGAAACAGAGCAAGTAAAGCAAGCTGTTTCACTTTATTGTCGCTTAGGATTTGCTAGAAAATTGGACGCTGACAATGAAATCACTCGTTCGAAAAAGCACCCGTCGTGGATTAATTTACCTACGACAGTTACCCGGTAAGAAAAGTTTTAATGTTTTGTAAATATTTTAATACAAAAATAAATATTAATATTCGTTATCGCGCTCGTTATCAAAGCGCACTTATGTTATTTAATAGTAATAAGAAGTACGTAACAAATAATTAGTCACTTCTATAATTAAGTATAACGTACTTAAATTCACGTGTTTTTCTATATTTGTTGAACTCGAACCCCAAAGAAGGAAAAGAGCAAAACTTATTTGAACTATGAAAACCCGGAATAATTTTGGAAAAGCAACGACTTGAGTTCAAATCTATGTAGATGCAAAGGCCCCTATTATAATAATACCGCTTTTGTAAGGCTTATTTTAGTTTATATTTCTACGAGATTAGACGCCATTTTTAACAAAAGCGCTCTGTTAAAGTGGGTTCGTAATGTTGGCTAAGGTCTCTCTGCCGAATAAAATTGAAACTACATTTGATCTTTGTATATTATTTGAAACATTTGCAACAAGTTTTGTCCTACCTTACATTATTAATTTAGAATATTATATTATTTGTACATACTTTTTAAATCAAAAACCACCTGTTGCAAGCTTAGTGTTTATTAAAATATATTCTTTAATAGCCCGATTCACAAAGAAGTTTAAGCTAATCCTCATTTTTGGATTAGTGAATTCTATTCTATTTCGGTATTTAAAATTTAATTTTCATGATATTATCAATAAAGGTTGATACTAGGAATAGATTAGACTACATTTTAAGATATAAACTGTCAAAATTAGAGTAGAATTCGCTAATCCAAAAATGAGGATTAGCTTAAACTTTTTTGTGAATCGGGCTGGAAAAGATTAACCCGTTGGTATAATAATTTTACACAAATGTGTTATATTTGCAATATTTCATAACATGCCTGCAGAAGTAATACCAATGACAGTTAAGAGTACTAAATCAAACACGGCGACGGTGCTGCACCAACGGTCGTGTCAGTTGTCAATAATAGTTCGAAATGCTCTCTTACTATGATATAAGGTGCGTTCGGTAAATCATACCACAGACCATATACACTATTTTAGATTGGAAACGTACATGTTAAGCATCGATACCACATCAATGTCGCCATCTGGTGTATGGAAGCAAAAGTAAATATAAAACTCGGTCGGTATTATCATTACCTACAATTAATATTGGTATATTCGGTTTATTAATTACCCCTAATTTGTAGTTGAAGCATTTTTTTCACAAAATACTATCATTGCGTAGTATTTTATGAAAAATCTACTTCAACTACAAATCAGTCTTACAAAGATTACATAAAATGAGTAAAAAATAATGCATTTTTGAAAACACTGTAATTTCATTTGAGAAAGATACAATACTTAATAGCATTCATCCATGTTTAAAACTTCCAACCACTTGACAAATAAATCTCGATAAGTTCGAGACTGTCGAAATCTATAGTTTGTTATCCCTGGAAAACGATTTTGTAATATGTTTTACTGGTATAAAATAATACAATTATATAAAAATATATTTTCACTTTCCTGTAGCAGTACAATTTGGTACACAGCACTTTATTCTTGTCTTCTTAAATATTTACAAGTTTTTTCACACAAATAACTACTTATAATACAAAAAATATATTCACAATGACAGTCAGAATTGTTTCAAATGAAAATGACAAATGTCAAAATTCGCGCAAAAGAAAAAATGAAAAAAAATTGACACACTAACGATACTGGTGTCGCCATATCTAGTGTATGGAAGCAAAACTAAAAATGCTATCCCGGTATCTCCCATTTGCGTTTCCCGGGCCTGAATCATACGGAGTTGGAGTATTTACGGAGCGGTTTTGGAGTGGTGTGGGAGTAGAGCTGGAGTTGGAGTAGATCGAGGGAACAAGGTACACTCCTTTATTTGTGATTAACCGAACGAGTAGAGTTAAAATTTTGGTGCACGTATATAATAACCTCCTTTTTTGACAATCTGATATACTGCACTGCTAAAATAAATAAATAATGAACCATACAGAAATTATTCAGTTTGGTATTATTCTTTAATGATTCTGAAGAAAGTATATATTAGAAATGGTACAGAATTCTTATCGTTCCGACATACTGTGCCTTGTTATATTACAAAACAATATTATAAATATAAAATAATTGTGTATAATAAAATATTTCAACATAAAATACAAAATGATCTGACAGATGTCAAATAAAACAAAAAAAACTCCATGTATGCTTGCATATCGAGGTTGGACTTATGGAGTTAACACTTTTCACTCGACTTGATTCCATTCTGCATTTGCCGAACGCTCCATTTTAAGACACTTCTCACTCCATGTAATTACCGAACGGTGCTAGGAGTATACAGAGTTAAAAGAGTGAACAGAACTCATTTGCCGAACGCACCTATAACAGTACTAAAAACAAAAGTGAAAAGATAAAAATAACGGCCGCCGGCTATTAATATTTTATAATAATCGCCTAGAATTAAGGATCATGTGTTTCTAGAAAAATAATAGCATCTTTATTATTTTATTATTCCTAAATGTTTAAATTTTATGTTGTTATGAAAAATCTTGAACGCCACACGGCCGATATGAGGCAAATAACGAACTCGGCTGATTATAAACCTCAGTCGCGTCCGTTATTTGACTCAAATCGGCCTAATGACGTTATTAACTATAAAAAATTGATTATCTAAGTTCTAACTAACAAATTAACCGTCGCAAAAATGACAGATAAATAATTTATTTAATTTTCCATGATGCACGTGATTTTCTTGTAACCTCGAAATTACTTTTTTACAGTCCTGTAGGTGTAACGCCTTTAACGTTAGATCTAAGCTCACCTATGCAAATAATGGATGAAGTTAGCACCCCCAGTGATACTCCCAGTTCGGATACGAATAGCCCAGCTAGCGGTACATTATCTAGAAGCGGTCAACGTGTTGCATTCTTATTTGATTCTACACTCACCGCCTTTCTTATGATGGGCAACTTGTCTCCTGTAAGTTCCAAACATTTTTTAAACCATCTTCATATTCATTTAAATTTCGCGCTTTAGGGTTTGAAAAACCACGCAGTGACAATGTTCGAAGTCGGAAAACTCTGCGATGAAAGTCTTGATAGTTTTCTCTCCGAATTAGAAAAGGTTTCCCTTCTCGACGCGGAAGGAGAGGGCGAAGCCCGACGATATTTCGATCATGCAGTCATCCTTCGGTCCACTGTACTCGCTTTGAGGAAACTCCAAACTGCTGGGTTAGATCTCGTTCGATTAGAAAGCCTGCAATCGTTAGATTCGAACACTTGTACAAGATTACTTAACAAGAAATACAAGTAAGACAAAAAGAATTAGTTACAAGAATGGTGGTAGGAAATAATTTGTTGTAGGTTGTTGGTTTCAATGGCGCCGTTGAGTAGGGAAGTTCGGCCAGTTGCTAGTTATTCGCCTCCGCATTTAGGACCAGCAGTACCAGAAGTTAATTCCATTTGGTTTAAGCTGTTTTTGTATCATATGACTGGATATGGACCGCCATCGCTTCTTTTAGTAAAAGGTAAGTGTTAAACATAGTAAAGCCTGATTTATAGATTGCATAGAATAGAGTGGAATAGAACAGAATAGCAGAGGGAATAGAAATATAAACCAATGTAAATGCATGAAACCATTTATACTTGCACAGAATGGAATAGAATACAATGGAATATAACAAGATATAACCAAATTTTATTTCTTATTCAATTCTATTCCATCCGGCTTGCTCCGATAATATTTGTGTGACTTGTGCCTTCGTTGCTTTTGGCCCATTACCTAACGTAAAAACTTTCTGTAGACAACAGTTATTTTGCAGAAATACCATATTTTACAGCAAAAACATTGCAAAAACGAACAATGACATTATTCAAATCACCGTTAAATATAGTTAATTTAGTGTAAAAGTGACGTCATTCTATTCCAAATATTCTATTCTATGCAATCTATAAATCAGGCTTAATGTCTAAAGATTAAATTCTACCTAAATTGTCTATTTCTTATTAGTAGGGATGCTCCATTATTTTTATTTTTTATTAAATTTCATCTGTCTTAATAGGGTCCCACATTTTTTTAATTTTTATTTTCTGAAAATGTAAGCAAAGTTATTAATGTAGATTCATATTTGGAAATGAAAAGTAAATGATATATAATCTAACTTGGTCGAACGTCGAACTATAGGACTCATTGTTAAGTGACGTCACAAATTGATGTTGCTTTAACATCTTTGAGAAATATTGTATGATATATGATTGAAATAACTTAAAGTTACATTATGAACAAAAAAAAAAATGAATTTTAATATATATATATATATATATATACAGGGTGTCCCATTTAAGGTACGAATGCATTGGTATCTCGAGAACCGTAAGAGCTACGAGGTTGGTTAAATTAGACAAAAGTTGCCCCATTAGGAGGCTATTTTAATGGTGTTTTGTTATTTGCGAAAAAATGCATAGGTCACTAGATACAGATGAAAATGTAAATTTCGCGATTTTCTTTTTTTGCTTATAACTTTGTTATATGAAATAATACGAGATTCTGGTTTGCACTTTCTTAAGGCACTTTTGTATAGTGAATTTGTAGAAGTACTCAAATTTTTTTTATATCTAACCATTTACGAGTTACTGATAGCAACTTTTATTTTTCATATGGAGGTCATATTAAGCTATGGCATTTTTAAATAGAGATTTTTTTTAGCTTTACAATGATATAAAACAATAATAATTTATTTTTATAATTAACAGAAAAATTAATAAAAATTGTTATTTATACTAAAATTAAAATGAAAAAAGTAAATCGAAGGCTGCTATGGAAACAACAAACAACAAAAAAGTGCAACAATTGAATTTCTGAATTTTACTTGACAATAGTAGATTAATTACAAGTAATAAAAATGAATTTTTCTCGTTGGGAAAAATATGATATGTTGAGTTGTTACATTCGTTGTCAAAGTTCGTTTATTACTCGTAATAATCTACTATTGTCAAGTAAAATTCAGAAATTCAATTGTTGCACTTTTTTGTTGTTTGTTGTTTCCATAGCAGCCATCGATTTACTTTTTTCAATTTAATTTTAGTATAAATAACAATTTTTATTAATTTTTCTGTTAATTATAAAAATAAATTATTATTGTTTTATATCATTGTAAAGCTAAAAAAAATCTCTATTTAAAAATGCCATAGCTTAATATGACCTCCATATGAAAAATAAAAGTTGCTATCAGTAACTCGTAAATGGTTAGATATAAAAAAAAATTGAGTACTTCTACAAATTCACTATACAAAATAGCCTTAAGAAAGTGCAAACCAGAATCTCGTATTATTTCATATAACAAAGTTATAAGCAAAAAAGAAAATCGCGAAATTTACATTTTCATCTGTATCTAGTGACCTATGCATTTTTTCGCAAATAACAAAACACCATTAAAATAGCCTCCTAATGGGGCAACTTTTGTCTAATTTAACCAACCTCGTAGCTCTTACGGTTCTCGAGATACCAATGCATTCGTACCTTAAATGGGACACCCTGTATATATATATATATATATATGTATATATATATTTTTGGAGACTCCATTGTTATTTAATCAGCCGTAATTTTTTTTTTTCAATATTCTATGACGTAGATGTTAAGTTCACCTTATTAGCTAATATTTGGAGTCTCATAAATTGATTATTCAACACTTATAAAATATATAATACCGTAAAATGGCCAAAATCAGAACAAAATAAAAATTCAAATACATAGTTGTACTTTTTACATCTTTGTAGATAAAGTATTACTTTTTTACAAAAATGGAGTTCTAAACTTCTAATTTCTATTAAGTACAATAATTTTTCCATTATTTATTTAAAAATATTACTTTTTATATTTTTTTCACTTTTTTCTAATTTATCTGCAGATGTTCTAAATCAGAAATACTGTTTTTTTCCCTTAAAAACAGTCATTCCTAAATCAGGACAATAATGTAACAAATATGCTAGTCCAGAAAATATTTACTGTTTCAATATAAAAACTAGAATCATATAATTTTTGCAAAATTTTGATGCTTATGTAATAGCTGGTTTATCTACACATATATTTTTAGTCACAGAACTTTTTAAGATTTTTATTTTTGTTGATTTCGGTAAATTAAAACAATTTTCACATACTTTTTTATTACAAACTTACAAGTTCTTTAAACAAATAATAAAAATTAATGTAAACTCTGAGATATCAAAAATAAAGGTAATATTTTTATTATCTTTTACAATAATTCTTTAATTTTTCATAAATATTAGAAAACAGTAAACAATCCAAAAAATATTTACTGTTCCAATATAAAAAGTAGAATCATATAATTTTTAGAAAGTTTTGAAGCTTATGTAATAGCTGTGGTCTAAATAGGGTTGCCAACCAGAAAACTTATTGTTTTTTTTATTTGTTTACTTTAGTTCTTGCTTTAGTTGTTTCGTTATTTTCTGCATTCATTTACTTGATAATGGATTCCGGATTTGAAAAGGGCGATAGCAGAGGGGTTGAAAATAGTAAGAATTTTGAGTAGCGTCGTAGATATGTGACGTAGATATTAAGGATATTAAAAATTTTCTTCAAACTTACTCGTATTTTCTTTCGTATAGGTTTAAGGTTTAATTTTAATAAAAATAACTAAATTTTTAATTTGTTTTGTCTTTCTTTCATTATATTATTATTAATTTAGAATATTTCATTATTTGTGTATCCTTTAAATCAAAAACTACCTGTTACAAGCTTAGTGTCACTTTCAAACTTATCAATCTCAATCGTGATTCCAATCCGGGAACTTTCCGAAATCTCCTCGTATATGAATAAATTTTGTAAACATTTTTTACAGGAACAGTTTTGAAGCAGCTCCCCAGAATGTTCCTAGGCTTCTCCCGTCTTTTGGTAACAACTTGGTCCCACGAACCAACAATATTAAACGTCTCAAACGTTCTCCACATAAATTCAGCTTTGCAGTATTCCTCCGTTTTGATTCAAGCATACGGAGTTTTACACTCAGCTGAAACTGCAATAGTTCCATTTCCAGTTATGTATCAGGCTTCTCCTAGCAAACATCTAGGTGAGAAAAAAATTATAGGAAGAAAATTTATGATGAATATTTTCTTATTTAATATTTGCAGAAGAACCTGGGTTAGTAAATTGGAATAAACATCCAGCCATACGTAATTTAGAAGAGTTAGTAGATTTAGAACACAGTTGTGGATATTTAACAATGGCGAACATTGGAGTCAAAGATTTGGGTTGTGAAAATAGGGATCCTATCGTTAGGTTGGCGAAACAACATAAAAATGCACCAGGTAATATATAATATTACAAATAGTGTCTCATTTTCGATGTTTTTAAAGTATCTCGGGAAGTATTAATGATATAGCAAAATCATTTGCACATTCCAGGGTCTACTTTTTGAGAAAAGAATAGTCACCAAGGGACTTTTCGATCTTCTTTTGTTTCTGAGCTACAGGTAAAAACTCGTTTTTCGCTCGTTTCGTAAATATCTCATTTGTTATTTATTGTGATGGTTAGAGAAAAATTGTTTTCACAAATTTTGTACCATTTTTTAGGAGTAATTAAATTTATAAAATGTTTAATAATTTACGATATTTTATATAACAAGTCTACATTCTTTTGTTTTACATATTATTAAAAGATAAATTATTAATTTTTTTGGGGTGATAAAATTGAAAATTATTAAGAACAAATAAAAAAATTATGCAAAAGTATTTAAACCATTTTTTTTTTCGAATTGTGCCAAAGCCAACTGTGACGTTGATAAATAATAATTTAATAATCCTTAAATAATTAGTTTAGAATAATTTTGAGAATATAATAAATAGATATGGAACCAAAATAATCAAATAATGAACTGTAATAGATTTTTTTCTACAGTAACTATAGAAAGTAGCCATTTGCGCTCTCTTTTGTCAACGCAAAATGTCACTTTGCTCGCTGTCCAAATTTCTAAGTATACAATGTTGAGAAATGTCACTTGTCTACATTCTTAATGAAAATGTTTAGTTAGGAACTAATGGCACTGTAATTACACATTTATCACGTTCACAAGTTAATTTGACATATGTTCTGTCGTTATTTAACATAACCTAACAAAATGCCACACTGCTGTGACAATTAAATAGGGCATTCATTTACAAAAACGAAAGTATAAAATGCTTAGATTAGATTGAATAAAAACTCAAGAAGAATGGAAAATAACGATAAAATATAAAATAAATTGTGTGCACAGTTATGTTTAGTAATACGAATGATTGTACACAGATGGCGGTAGGATAGTTGTGAGTCGTACTGACATCTGATCTCTAGTTAACTATTTATTTTGATTACAATAAAGTTATTAGTTATTTCGTTACTTAAATAATTGCGAGAAGTCAGTCAATGCACATACATGTCTATATAATCACAAATTCCTTGAAATATTTGTTAATTTTTTCAGTGTGACAGGCGTGACAACTAACCACATATTTTGCTACAAAAACTCATCAAATCATCACAAATCCTTGCTTCCACGCTCTAATTTTTTTTTTATGGAATAGATGGCTAATGTAACGATATAATCATTTAAAAGCCTTTTTAAGTTTAAACCGTATCTTTTGTATTAGCCAATCGTTATTTATTGAGCAGTACTGTAAGTATAAAGTGTACATTTTATTATTTTTTGTTATGGTGGAGGACCCCATTGTGGCGACTGTAGAAAAAATCTTGTGTGCGTTTCGAGCGCAAATGGACATTTCGAGAGAATGCCGCGCTCCTTCGTCGCGCGGCAACAACCTCTCAATCGACAATGTCGCATTTTGCGCTCTTAATACACAAATAGCTATTTTGATTTGTTTCTTAATAATTTTAAATTTTTTCGCATCAAAAAATTAATAATTCTTTTTTTATTCATGTGTAAAACAAAGGAATGTAGACTCGTTATATATCATTAAAAAGCTTATAAAATAAGCAAAAAGATGCTATTTTTAATATTGCCATTTAAAGTTATAAGTTTGTGTTACATTTCGAGACTTATTAAGATTTTAATAAATCTAATTACGCAATTTATTCTACCTAAAAAACGGTACAAAATTTATTTTCTCTAACTTTCATAATAAAGATATGAGATATTTTCGAAATGAGCGAAAAACAAGTTTTTACCTGTAGATCAGAAACAAAAGAAGATCGAAAATTCCTGTGGTGACTATTAAACTTTTCTCAAAAAGTTGACCTCGGAATGTGAAAACGATTTTGCTCTATCATTAATATTTACCGAGATGATAAAAATAAGTGTCAAAAGATGATAAATACATGGTTGGATAAATTCGAGTATATAACTAAGGATTAATTAATTAATATCTTAAACTCTGTGTGTATTTAGGAACAGCAAAACTATCCCAAAAGCCTCAAAAATCGTCTAAACCCCGCGATTCGTCACAAAGTACCGCAATATGCAACGAAAATTTTCGATTTCCCGGCAAACCCCAAAAACAAGAACCAATTCCTGAACCGACATTAACAAATTCATCTTCTCTTCAAAACTTGCATCAAGCTTTAGAAGAAGCTGAAAAATTACTCCAATCTCCCATCGAAACACATTTTGCTGTTACTCCCGTAACTCAAAGTAAAGCCCCCTCACCCGCAAATGGCTTCACAAGCCACGATTGTAGCGACATCTTGTGTCAAGAATTAGACAAATTAGAAAAAGAACAGATTCTGTCTGTGCAGAAAATCACGATTGAAGATGGAACAGAAAAACCAACAGAATTAAAATTGGACACAGTTTTAACTCTGGATAGTTTGATGTCACCAACGGAGGAAAATATCAGTATGTTTTCAAGAAATGAAGATAGTAAAGAAGAAATTGAATGTCCGAAAGAAGAAATAAAGCAAGAAGAAGTGAAAGAAAAGAAGAATGAATTCTATCAAGGCGAGGTGAGTTTTTTTTGTGGATTTTTTGTTGTGTACTAATGTTTGGTGGTTTGGTAACTGGAACCAGGTTTGGACACTGTTGGATTGTTGTTTTGGAGTTCCTCTGTTTGATGTGGATGCTAACACTAAGATTTGTCATTCCATTGTGTCTGGGGGACTTGCTGAACCAAAAAGGTAACTATTTTTTTTTTCATTTCTTTTACTCATATTAATGTTTAAAAGCAGGGACCTGGATCGAAACGTGTTTATGGTTTAGGTTCAGGAAATAAATGTCGGTTTTGGTTCAAGAAAAAAAAAATTATACAGTTCATTTGTTTTGGGTACGAGTTCTAATTTCGGTTCAGAGCACAAATCATGTTAATAATTTAATTTACAATTTTTAATTATATATTTAGTAGATTTGATCGAATTTAAATTTTAAATGGCTTGAATTTAGTTCAGGTTTATTGATCTAGACCAGGGATGGCTATCAACGTGCCATTTTTGTAAAGAAATGTTTAATGAGGTCATAGACGAGCCATCAAATAATTTTGACTTTGTGATTATTGGGAAAATAATAATACTATCAACTCAAAACTCTTTATTTACTACAAAAAAAATAGGAACATTTTGCAATGTTTCAATTATACGCTTAATTTAAATGAAAGTAAAATTAATGTGACTTCTGTTGTTGCAGATTAGATGACAAATAACAGATGTTAGGGTTGTAAGATGTTACTTTTAGCAGAATGCATGCTGAACTGGAGTCATCTGTCAAACGGTTTCTAACCGAGTCTCTAATTTAATTATTCATCTCTGAAAATAATGACTCGCAGGCATAGTTTGATGAAAATATTGTTAAAATAGCATGAGCCAGCTTCTTCAAACAATTAAATGTGTCTGGTAACGCATTCCATGTTTCCAAAATTTTGTTATTAGCATTTTCACTTATATTACTTGTCAATCTTTCTGTTTCAATTCATTTTAACTCTTTCCTTGTTTCAATAAATTTTTGAATCCATATTGAACTAGACTGGAAATCAATCAGCTGCATTTAAAATTCTTCAATTTCCAACCAATCGAATTGGGACAAATTCAGTTTATCAAATGACGTCACATCAGGGTACATAATAAACTTGAGTATTTCCGATAATTCTTTGAACTGAGAAAATCTCGCTGAAAATTCCTTCATTGAAGAATCAGTCACAGAAATAAATTCTTCAGTAACTTGGTCTTCGTCTGGTTTCTCATGTATTTCTAATGTATCTAGTGCATCATAATGAATTTTGTGATCAGTGACGTGCCCAAAATATTGTGTCGCGTGCCATTGGTTCGCCATCCCTGATCTAGACAAATAAAGCATCGAACCCGCCAAAAACTGGGTTACGTTCAGGTTTATTTCGTTTTTGAGAAGTGGTTCTGATTCGAGCATTAATAACATTTGCGGTTTCGTTCCGGGTTCAGGTTCGGTTCGATCTAATGAAAATTGAATGTTTTTTTAATAAAATTCTTTATAAAGAAATAATTTAAAATGCAAGCCGGAATTAAAAATGTAGTCAACACAGGCAGCAACGAAGATTGGCTGTTTTATGATTATACGCTTGCCTTTCGAACTGAGATTGAACCTGAACCGGAACTGAACCCTGAACTCGAATTTTAATACCCGGTTCGGTTTCGACTCGGATTCTGTTAAAAAATATATCTGAGGTTCGATTCGGCATTTGGCAACTACACAATATGGGACTAAAACCAGTCACAATTTCTTCTTATTTTACAGAATATTTCAAGAGTGCCATTGAATTACTGAAGTTTAATTTGTTGTTATTTGACATTTAACCTTTGCCATATTATTATTATAATAATTAATTTCGAATGTTATAATAATACACTATTCATGAAGCATTTTGTACTTTCTTTTTGTGTTTAATTATATTTTTAATAATTGTCTAAAATTATTTATTAACAAGAGTAGAATTATGAGATCTGTCAAATAAAAAATTAAACATCACTCTGAAATTTGCTGTAAATTGAGAATTTTAATTTGCGTTTTTTTTTAATTTTAGTCTCATATTGTATAGTTTTTAATTCTGAACAACTTTTTTATTTACAACTTTCTAAACATCGCTCTGTCAATATGGGCGACTTTTACGCGAATAGTTTGAAAAAATTGTAAAATTAAATTACCAATATGTTCTTTAATTTGTATTTTTCTATTTCAGTTTAGAAATATTAGTCGAATCAAGTCGAAAATTAGGGAATACGTTACTCGAATTTATATCCCAGTGTCAGGTAAGATAATATTATTTAACTGATTGTATTTATTCAGAGAATAATATAAGTTTTGCTCTAGTATTACCCTGGTGAGATGGGTATAATGAAACGAGGTCGCTTGACGCCCCATCCAAAAAAAAATCTAGTTTTTGATAATGGAAAAGTCTCGGAATGGTCCGGAAAATAACCTAAACTAACAATAAGAACTAATTTTAGCTAATTCACTTGTTTTAAGGAAAAGACACCTAAAATAATTTATGCATTTATATGTCACATTCCGTTGAAATAGCAGTATTAAAAGTTTATTTTTATTGAAAATAAAATGAAAATTATTAATTACTGTCAAAAATGTAAGATTAAGAACAGATTTTAATATAATTATATATAAATATTGTTGTTTTGTGATACTTTATTCAGAAAGAAATATAATTTTATCTAGAATTTGATTTTTGTACAGAGTAAAAAGTTTTAATATAGGTGCACTAAATAAGATGAAAATGTTTAAAATTAATATTTTGAAAACCGTTGAGAAATGTGAGTACATTCTAGTTATTTAAGTATTAAGCGTATCGGATGACAAAAATCATCCTCAACCGGTAAGAAGCACTTGTCATTCTTGAAATAAGCAATCAGCGACGATTTTCATGCTCAGCCTACTAACTGATCAGTTTTTTATTTTGTCAAAATTAAATATTATATTGGTTTTTATTATTATTGCGTCAAAATTGAATAAAATATTGTATAAACCTCGTGAGCTAAGAATGTTTATTCACTTGGTGTGTAAATATCTATTAAATTCTATTTTCTCGGTTACGAAGCGTGATTATTGATTTGAATACAGAATTTAATGGGACCATAAACCATTTTTTAAAATTTTAAATAAAAGTTCGTTTAATTTTGAAGCAATTTGTGGTATCAAAAAGTCATAATTGTTTTTTGTATAACTTCATTTGATTTTTAAAGAAACCTATAGCTATCTTTCTCACACCAGTTTCTGTAGTAGGCTGCACGAGTAAGATACCAATAGTATGACGTCATCTTTGACACTGGAAATAAATTCAAATATCTCACAATGTAATGGGGTCATTTCAAAAAATATAATTGTCGATTTTTTTTATAAAATCATGAAATCCATCTCATTTAATAAATATAGTAATAGAAAATAATTTGAAATATGCGACTTTTCATTCATAAATTTGCTAATAAATTTTCGCGCTTTTAAACACGGACTAAATTTGTGACGACACAAATTCATACACAAAGACAATTTTCTCTCACACACACGCTTCACAACATGAAACAGTAATCTAACCTAAAAGTGTGCAGCTAACAGCAAAATATAGAAGAGAAGATTATTACTTTCTATATTTTTAAAAGTACTAGTGCAGTATAAGGTATGTAAATAAACCATTTATTTAAATAAATACCAAACAAAATAATCATAGTTCTAAATTAAACCGGTAGAGTTCGCCTGTCGTATCCGTGAATATGTGTCGTCAGCCGTTGACATATTTGAAATTAAACGCAACTTTTAAAAAATCATATCTCTGATTCTAAAGATTTGTAAGATGTAAAACATACACATACATGTTTAATTTGACCTATTTTTTCAAGAAAAAAATAAATCAGAAAATGTAAAATGACCCCATTATTATTATTTTTTTATCCTAATCGTTAGTTATTTAGTAGTACTTCAAGGATAAAGTGTACATTTTATTACTTTTTGTTATGGTTTAGAAACCCATTCTCTTCAACATTTATTTCAAGCAATATCTAAAATTAATAGACCACTTTTGCGAAAGAAAATTTGAAAACATGAATTATTGCTAAGCTACTTCCTGTATTCTTTCTTCGAACAAGCGACCTTGAACAGTCATCTTTTTTGAATTCAACTATATCAATAGTTCCGACGCCATATTGAATTGTTTGTTTTAAAATGTGAATTGTGAAAAAAATATTCTGAATATTTTGAATTTAACCATCGCATCTCCCACGGTTTGAGTAAGTAATGAATTGATCATCTTATTTTGTGCTCCTTGTATAAATCAAAATCGTAGATGCATACTAGAACACATATTTATTGTGTGTAACTTGTATAACGCCAATTATTTTAATTACTGTGATAGTGGCATGAACTAACTTAAACCGTAGAACGTAATTATGATGTTAGAAAGAAGATGGGAAGCTCCCCTCTTTATTATACCGAATTTTTGTCGTAATATGTAACATTTGTTTTGAAGTTTTTACTGTTTGTGTCATTATTATAATTGGCAACACCTTTATTAAACGTACCTATTCTATTTTTATAAATAAGATAATTATTACTATTATTATAGCAATATATGTATTATTAAATTATATGTGTTAATATTTCTTTATTTTTTGTACCCTATATATTATTAATAGTAGTACATTACATAGTTTCCGAAAAGAGTCAGTTTACTGATTGTGACAAGGCAGTAAAAGTCGCCGAATCTAGTAAATCTAGACCTGCTATTTTATCTGCTACCGACATTATGGTGAAAAGTAGAATAGTTATTGAAATGAGACATAAAGAATACAATGGGATCCTACATAATTTTACCTCTCGCTAAGAGAGGTATTGGATTTATGCTAGTGAATAAGCACGTTTTAATGTCTCTAGAATATAATATCCGATTTTAAGATTTTTACAATGGTGTGTACGTATATGTGTGTGTGTGTGTGTGTGTGTGTCTGGCTGTTGGAAAAATGGTTTCTCAAATTCTATAAGACTAAAGACCAATTTACTTCCATATTCCTTAATCTGACTAATGGGAAGAGTTGAAAAGGTTTTGGTAATAATTGAATAATCGGAAGTAGTAGTTTTTTAAAATAAATCTTCTAAATATTATTTTTTGGAAATTTATGTTATTACAAATATTAAAGAATATAAAATTCTCTATCCGAAACATTGAACATTTTCATTATATCTTCTGTAAATTTAGAGAATTATAAATCTATAAAATAATCCATTGTAATGGATTTCACAGCCCAAACAACTCCGTGGAAACCAGTTGAAAAATTAAAATGTTTGTAACTGGCAGAAAAATGTCAGCGTCAAAAATCCAGATACATTACTGAAAGCTTTTCCTGGGAAGTACATTTAATATTTCTTGTTTTATTATTAACTAGCTGACCCGCCCCGGCTTCGCACGGGTAAAGCTAAAATGACGATTAACTACACGTGTACCAGTAATTGTTCACATTTACTTCGGAGACATGCGCTGCGTAGGGAGCCAGCAACCTGCCTCGCATCGTACATGTAACAAGCTCCGCCCGATCCCCGCACCGCACCTAAAAGCGCCTTTTTTAAACATGTCTCGGGTACTTTTACTTATGTACATATGATGCAAGCTATCTCTCCAATAAATATCGAAAATCTGCTAACGGTTACAACTTTACTATAGATAAAAAAAAAATAATTGAAATCATCCCCTATCGTACCGCCTTGATGGGTGATTTTTTAAAAACGCTAAAACACTTTATTTCTTACCAAAAGCATAAATAAGAATTTTTATATCCAGAACTTGAGAAATGATGGGTTCTCCATACAAACTTTCGTCCCCTATTTCACCCCCTTCAAGTTTTATTTTCACGACAAAAGGTAGCCTATGTCCTTCTCCTAGGTCCAATCTATCTATACCAAAATTCATCAAAATTGGTTCAACGGTTCAGGCTTGAAAACGTAACAGACAGAGTTACTTTCGCATTTATTATATTAGTATGGATTAAATATTTAAAATTATATAATATAATATATTATCACATATACCTTCAGAAATACCGCCAATCTCTTATATGAATTTGAAGAATCCCGAACATTTAGAAGAGTAGGAGGAAACTTATGTATAGAATGAATTAAAAAATATATGAATAATAGATGTAATTAGATCTTTTTGTGTGTACCAGAAATGTTAAATACAATATGTACTTATATAGCCTAATATGGAAATGGCGAGAGGTCTTGCGCTGGCCACAACATATTTTTTTTATGAAACCTTTAAAATTGAAAGGTTATTAAGCCGAAATAATTTAAAAATATTTTATGACATATGTAAATGTTAATCTAAAACGAAACAAATGAAATCATTAGTTAGGTATTATCATCTGTTTATTTTTTTGTTCATCTGTCATCGCCTACTAAGTCATTCACATAAAAATATTAAAATTAATTGAATTCGATGAAATTTTGAGAATTAAATTAGCAATGAAAATAAATAAATTTTAATCTATAATTATTGAGTTTTAATTTGATCCTTTGCCACAATCATTGACCCGTATTAATCTATAATTGTGTTTTCATTTGTTCCATTACCACAACCAATCCGTATTACGAGCGCACTTTTATAATAAAAGCGCCTTTGTGGAGGCTGTTTTTATCCTATAAAATTCATAATGGAGGATTTCATTGAAAACAGAAAATATCAAAAATCGATTCATTTTATTGATTTGTTACCACAGGACTAGTCCAATACAATAAAATACGAATTTTAGCGACTAGTCCAATAAAGTGTTTGTTTCTTTCTTATTGAATAATTTATCAGAAAATGTGTATTTTCGAGTGTCCACAGTGGAATAATACTACTTTTCATTATTTAATTTTTTTATAACTTAAAGTATTAATTATTTTTAGTAGTACCTAGTTTTAAATTAAAATCTTGATTAAAATCAAATAATTAGTTGATATACAACATGCTCAATATTTATTAATAGATCCAGTATTCATTAAATCAGATATTATGATTTAATAAAGTTGGTTTGCTTCAGCTCAAAATCATTTATTCGTTATATTCTTTGCCAGACAGTTCTGTCTAAACACATAACTTTATTTTATTTATTAAATAATGATGACCAGACCGAATGAACAATATTTATTTAAATTTGACATGTTATTGTGCTTCATGTGGATATCAATAATATGAAATAAACAAGAAAATTTGTTTTATTAACAAATTACAGTATTTTGCGTTCAATTCAAAATGCAACTTGAGGCAGAAACTGTGTTTTGAATTTCTGTTCCTCAAATAATCTTACTGTTCCTTTAACATAAATGCTATTTTTATTTGAAATAATATTTGGACTGCAGTTTTCATCCCCATAAGAAATTATTTCTTGATATGTCGCCGTAGGACGACGAGGACGTATTTTCTTTGTAAATTCTTCACATCCAATGGTAAATCGTCCGAAAAGTGGCTTATTTTATCGCTGATGACTGTTACTGTATTTCTTCTTTTTGTACAGCCCGATTCACAAAAAAAGTTGAAGCTAATCCTCATTTTTGGATTAGTGAATTATATTCTATTCCGGTATTTAAAATTTAATTTTCATGATATTATCAATAAAGGTACATACTAGGAATACATTAGACTATATTTTAAGTTATAAACTGTCAAAATTAGAGTAGAATTCGCTAATTCAAAAATGAGGATTAGCTTAAACTTTTTTGTGAATCGGGCTGTTAATGTTTATAGTCGCTAATCGTAATACTTCACAAATTCTCATTAGAATATAAATTATTATATTTATCTTGCTTTTTGTAATTTATTATTTTCAGTTAATTAAACAATTTTTTTTAAAATTTATTTTGGCAACCATCTTTACAACTATGTACTCCCTGTTCCCTTCCCAAAATTCATGCTTCGTATAGTTCGTGGCACGAAAGAAAATTAAATGCTATCAGAATTTCTGTAAAGCGACTCTACGAATAGAAATATTTTACTATGACGTTTGACGCAATATATGAACTGCTTTGTCGAACAGGATTACATACAATGGACCAGTGCCACAAACACTATTTCACAGTGACGTTATTTCGAGACTTCAGTTGGCTGACTGTTCCCCACTTCTCTTGTAAAAGTTGGTGAGTGGTGGAACACAGTACGTGGAATGGTGGAATACTCTCCCTTACCGCACCAGCTTGTTGCCGCGCGTGCGTAGATGAGAAGCTCTCTAGCAAATTATGATTGAGAATAAGAAATCAGATAGGCCGTATCTTTTTAAAAAGTTATTTTTCTATTTTGGTTGTTTAATATCTTACTATATATGAAATGCATTTGGCAGTCATAAAATACCTCTTTAAAAAAGTGCGCTAAAATAATATTTTATGAAACTTTTATTCTATTGTTATTTGAAATTAGGTTGATTAAGTTACGTTAAAACTTAGAATCAATGGGGTCCTATACCATAGTCATATTTTAACTATCTTAAATAAGAAGACGAAAATATACATAAATTAATGAGTATTAGTGAAAAATTTTTCTTTAAATATTGACTAGGTCACAAACTACAAGCGATTGAAGCTGATTACTAATTGGGTATGACGCGTTAGGTGCTAAGAATTTGATTGGTCGCCTGATTTTAAAAAGAAGATTCGCGCGTCTGCAACGGTCACCTTTGCAAGAATATGAAATGTCATGTTGTTCTATAACCTAACAAAACATTTAACAATTTTGTGTTTGATGAATTTGTTTAATTATAACATCTAGTAATATTAACAATAATCATGTATTTATAATTAAATCACTTTGTAATATGAATTAAATTAATAATAATATTAATTAAATTAATATTGAAACTTCAAAACAGGCAAACATTAGCGCCATCCGTCGTCATACTTTGTGTAATAATATTGTCAAACTGTTTCAATGTTCTGTAATTTATTAGGAAGAAATCCTTGTTAAATGCTTATTATTTATGTTATTTATACTTAATAATAATTTTTTCGTGAATATAACGTTTTTATATAAAAACATTTCAGCTATGCAAACATGAAAAAAATTGTTTCCAGTATAACTAACAGCTTGTCCCATTGTTTGTCGATCACTTGTTAGTACCTGCTACGTCACGCACAAATTCTTAAACTTTAAAAATTCATTTCTCGCTTATTACGTAAAATTTTTAAGTCGCGTTTGCACTGAAGCTCTTATTTTATCCTGTTCTTACAGGAAAAAAAAAATAAAAGAAAAATGGTATAGGACCCCATTATAAAATATCGTTGTGAGAGAAAATATGGAATTAACCAAAGAGCATTTTCGATTCATGAATTATAAATTGACAGCTTTGACACTTTAAAGTACCCTGAACATAATTTAACAGATTTTAAGTACCCCAATAATTAATTTAACAGATTTGACAGTTTTTAAGTGTCCAAGGAATTAGGTGGAAAGCATTCCAAAAGAAGATTGGTTGAAATAAGATATGATAAACTTAAAAACATTGCAACAACTTCGCACTTACGCGTTAAAATGTCTCGATTATTAATCGCCCTTATTAACACCCTTGATAGTTAAATTGCTATTAATTCATTTCTATTTCCATTTAATTTCTACCCTCTGAAATCCTAATTTTCCAGCTCCAGTTTCCTCCCACGTCTCACCTCATTTCCAATCTTCCGACTTTTCCCGATCTCGCTCGGTCGTTTCCGCCTGGACGCTTTTCGAGCTTTAAAGGACTCGCGGTAGGTTCGCGCTTCAGTTCAGTGAGTGTCATGATAGACAAGGGACAAACAATTGCAATCTACGATCCGTTTTGCAAGACATGCATCAATATGAACACCCCAACAGTAAACACGTTATATACGGTGAGTGGACTGCATTTGTTTTAGTTTTGTGACAGAAAAAATGAAAAGAGAGGTTAGGGTTTGAAAATTTGGGTTGTGGAGGTGACGACGCCCACGTTGAGCGTCGTTTGTCATGTTTTAGATGGGGATTTTGTTTTATGCATTTGTTGAATGAATTGTTAAACAAAATCGAAGAATTGACACTTTATTGTATATTACAAGTATTTATTTTGTTTACTGGACATAATGATGCAACAGCACTTTAGTGTGAAATAAGAACATTATCTTTTAACAAAAATCTATAAATTTTTAGACATTTTTATCTATATAACTGTACAAAATCGTTTTATTGCTCTTATGTAAACATTTTTTCTGTCACCACATGCTACAATTATTATGATCAATGCCATTCATATTTTTTACATGACTTGTAATTGAATCGTTTAAACTCAAAAGAATGTACGTGCCAGGAAAATATTACTTATTATATAAATCCCTTCGAATTTACACGCTTCAAATAAATCTACAAGTAAAGTATCAAATATGTTCTGTAGTGAATATTAAGTAAAATAATCAGTAATCTATAATCTATATATCCTAGACGCGTAGATTAAATAGGAAATTACGTTTCTTTCACTTGAATGCCCCAGTAAAAATAGAATCAATCGAATGCTTATTCGAGCTTTGAATAAGGTCATTATCACGGTAACCTTAATGTGAGATCAGGATAGAAATTGAATTTTCATGGTCAAAGAAAAGGATAAAAAAATTAATTGTGTCTATACTCGTGAGAAATAGAGTATTGTGCGGTGAAAAAAAAAATCTGTTGTGGCCAGCACAAGACCTCTCGCCATTTCCATATTAGGCTATATTAGTATGGTATTGCACTTTGCTATCGAAACGTCGTTTTATAACAAAATATTACCCAAATATTGTTTTTTTATTGTATTTAACATGTCTTCTGCACACATATAATTCTAATTACATCTATTTTCATCGTATGAGGAAGTTCCTGATTGTCAGAGATTCTTCCAATTCATTAACCAGATTGGCGGTATTTCTGATGGATATATGCATTTTACCTATAATTTCAAATATTTCATTAATAAAATAATAAGAAAGATTAAATATACTTCCAAGAAAAAACTATCAGAATGTCACTAAAACTGTTGATTTTTGACAATGACATATGTCATTTACAAACTATGTTATGAACATTTGAATTTGTGTTTTTATTTCTAAATCTATAAAAGATGTAATAAAGTTTTTAAGTGTATTAGATGGAGAATTTTGTTCTTCAATATTTGTAATAACAAAAATTTCCAAAAAATTATATTTAGAAGAATTTTTCTAAGAAACTATTACTTCCGGTTGTCCAATTGTTACCAAAACCTTTTCAGCTCTTCCCAGGAATATCAGATTGAGGAAACTGCAGTTAAATATTTTTTAAGTCTTATAGTTTTTGAAGAATCGTCCCTCCAAGATTCAGACACACATACATACACAATTCCACACACATACATACACAATTCCACACACATACATACACAAATCCACACACACATACATACACAAATCCACACACACATACATACACAAATCCACACACACATACTTACACAAATCCACACACACATACATACACACACACACACATACATACATACACACACACATACATACATACATACACACACACATACATACACACACATACACACACACACATACACACACACACACACACACCATTTTAAAAATGTTATAATCGGATTCCAGGAACCTTAAATCGTGCTTATTCAATAAAATCTGGATATGCGAATTTTAGCATGAATCCAATACCTCTCTTAGTGAGAGGTAAAAAAATGTTTAATATTTGATTATTGTTTAGACTTGTACGATATTAAATAGTAAATCAAATTTACCTTATAAATATGTATGCTGTATAAATTAATGTAGAAAATATTAGCCGATTAATAGTGATTATTAACCGGTCGACCGTGATTAATACTTTCGACCGGTTAAGGTGAAATGGTACCCCCCGTTATTTTGTTTCTGCGCCGAGGCGAGCGCTAGTGAGCACTGAAATAAAAAATTATGACTATGTCGATAAAGTAGAAATATTTGTATATTTTACGATCTCCATCTATTCGATAATAGTCGTACTTTGTTCCATGGCACAAACCTAAAAACATTCTAAAAGTAAATATATGTGGGATGGTACAAATTTGTAGGTTACTTATAACAAATGAAAATAAAACAATTTATTGAACGTCGCGTCAAATAATTTCAAATTTATTAACGAAGTAAAAATATTTTGTTTGTATGAAATATTAATAATATATTTTAAAAATAACGTTTCTTGGGAATAGAATGGATAATAAATAACAAATTTTAAAATCGTAACATATATATTACATAAAATTCACTGATTACATAATATTTTGTATTTACCGTAGGAAATTTTTATTATAAACACGTATTTAAAAACTGCAAAAGTAAAAAATGTTACATTTTCATAATAATTTAAAAAATAATAGGAACATCATAATAATAGCTATTTGTGTATTAAGAGAGCAAAATGGGACATTGTCAATTGAGAGGTCGAAATCGACAATGTCCATTTGCGCTCGAAACTAAATAACGATTAAATTTTTTAATTTTAATTTATCGTTATTTTCCATTCTTCTTGAGCTATTGCTATAATCTAATTTTAGTAAATGAATGCCCTATTTTATTTTTGTATTCCTTTACACAGTAGTACAGCATTTTGTTTGGTTATGTAATATACCGATCTTGAGCCTACTAAAAAAATATTGACAATATTTAGTAGTATTTTTTTTTTACAAATATGTTACTATCTATACCATTATGTTTATGTATGATGTAAGCCAAATAGATTACAATTACACTTTCTGGTACATAAAGTATCCGAACGGTTCTGCTAATATTCGTCATGCCGTAGAGGTAACTAACTATACGTAAATATAAGCTTTTCAATCAAAATATGTGTTTGTACTTTGGGAATAAACTATTTTACTTTAGTTTTTATATCAATAAATTTTTACCTTCCGTCCTCTTTAGGTAAGAAAGGTATTGTCTTTAGCCAAAAAATTCGGTGGAGTATTTAATGAATAAGCACGTTGTGAGGTCCCTTGAATAAGATTTTAATTTTTTTACAATGATTATATGTGACGATAATTTCTCCTCCAATAACTCCAATACTACAAGTACAAAAAATTCAATTTCCTTATATTTCCGTACTCTAGATTCTTATAAAGAGCTGATTAGATTTTGATTGTAATTGATCAATCGGAACTACCCTCATTTGGACCTTTCAACTGTTTTTTTTTTTTAACGCAATTAATATCATTTTTTGATATTTTATAAATATTATAGATTATTATATTCTCTATACGGTTTGATTGCATCTTATCTCATATTTAATGTCTATAAAGTTGTATAAAATATCATAAATTAGCCAGCTATGCAATAACCATGGAAACAGCTACTATATTATGAAGATAATTCTGATTGACAGATATTATTTTAAAAATTTTTTTAAAATATATGCAATACATTTTAGATTTAAGAAACATTAAATCGAATTTATTCGAGAAGAATGATGGAAAAAATCAATCAAAATTAACTAATGGGCCGATAAACCATAACAAAAAATAATAAAATGAACACTGTATTCTTAAAGTACTTCTCAATAAATAACGATTAAGATAAAAAAAACATTTTTTTTAATAATTACTTTGCGAGATATTTAAATTTATTTCTAGGGCCACAGATGACATCACACTATTGGTATCTTTCTCGCGCAGCCTACTACAGAAACTGGTGTGAGAAAGATAGCTATAGGTTTCTTTAAAGATCAAATGCAGTTATACCAAAAACAATTATGACTTTTTGGTTCCACGAATGGGCCCATAAACCAATTTTTTAAAATGAAAGTTCGCTTAATTTTGAAGCAATTATTAAAAAAAAAATGTTATTTTTATCTTAATCGTTATTTATTGAGCAGTACTTTAAGGATAAAGTGTACATTTTACTATTTTTTGTTATGGTTTATGGGCCTATTGCTTTAAAATTAAACGAACCTTTATTTAAAATTAAAAAAAAAATGGTTTATGGGCCCATTCTTATGTTTGCACTAACTTATCTGAAAATCTAATGGGTGTATTTTTTATAATTTTTGGAGGTACGATAATTAAATTATTTTACGAATGGGGTATTCCACCATAACATAAAAATTTTAAAAAATTCAATTTAACATAAAGTATGGCTCAATAAATAATAGTTAAAACAATGAAAACATGTTTTAAATAATTATTTTACGAGATATTTCACATTTGCTAAAAGGGAAAATTGACGTCATACAATTGTTATCTTTCTGTCGCAGCGTACTCAGAGCAGTGTGTGTGAGAAAGACAAGTATAGGGGAAATGTGACGTTACACTGATTTCTCGAAAATAAAATACTGTTAAACTAGGAACAATTAAGATTTTTTAATACTGTGAATTGCTTCAAAACTGAATGAAGTTTTATTTAAAATAATAAAAAAAATTGAGTGGAATTCCCCATTATAAAATATCACGTCCCCTCCCCCATTACGTGATATCTTCTATCCACATCAAATCTACATTCTCCATAACACCATACACCATGTTTTTTTCTGCAATTCCGAGATTGTTGAGCGGTACGCGTCCCCACCATTTCGTGATATCTTCCATCTCTACATTATACATAGCACCATCTCACTTTCTCTCTCACACACAATACCGATTTTAATAGAAATAAAATGTAATTATAATTTGTATTCGTAGTAAATCTTTTACTTTGTTATTTTATAATTCATAAAATAATTTGATTACGGTACCTCCAAAAATTATAAAAAATACACGCCTTGGTTTTTGAGATAATCTAGTACAAACATAAGAATTAGTTAATTTTGATTTTTTCCATCATTTTTTTGCCCGTATGTATCGCCTATATTTAAAAAAATAAAATAAAAATTGACCGGCAACGGGACAACAATTTTTTTTATTTGAAAATATTCAAAAGTATTTTCATTTTAAAATATAGTGCCCTTTTTTCATGCTTACGGTTTAATAAATTCGAAATTTTGGTTTCTTTTATTTTTTATTTATTTTATTTCAATACAAGTACGTAAAATTAGTCTTAGCGAGTGTTTTAAGACCCGTGAGTGACTAAAGATGCCTTATGTATGTGTATTTTATCAACGATAGAATTTAATAACTCAATAAAAAATATATTAAAAAAACTTTTATTTTTGAATTAGGAGCACAATATTAAATGAGAATTTTACCACGAAAACAAAATATTCAAGATGGTATTGCGAATTTTGAGTGTTTAAAATTTTTTATCACTCGTTGGTAGGAAACCCGTGTCTAATGAAACCTTGTAACTAAGCAACCGTTTTACGAATTCAAAACTGACAACATCAATTTTACGCACTATCATAGATAAACAAATTTTAATAGAACTATTAAATAAATTAATAAAATTAAAGGTTATAACTCAATTATTTATTTTGAATATTATTGAAGAAGATTATGAATAAAATAGTATACATTCCTCGGGAGTTCTATTACAGCGTCACGCTGTATCTGACCTCGAGGCTTCGGCTCTCGGTAATCTGCACAAACCCTCGGCTGTAATGAAACATCTCCCACTTCCGATTGTACTATACTATTTCCCACTTCCGTAAATAGGCTAATAGGACGTTGTTTGTAGGGATGTATGTCTCTTTTACCGTCAGGGTATCGGTTTCTATAACGACGGGATGTAAGTAAATCCAAAATGCATTACATCCCTACGCAGATGAGTTACTTTCCTCTTTGTGAAATACCAGCATTAGATGTTTAAACTTTTGTCAGATATGTTTGAATTTAATTTCTTTCGAAATTATCCTCATTTCACAAATATTTTTATTTAAAGACTACCATCGACGTATCAAATGTGACAGATGACAGCGTTTTTCTTCTTGAAATTTCTACAGAATACTAAGATCCTTTATTTCAAAATGTATCAATAGTCAATGGTATTCCTTGACATTTCTGACAGTAAATATAAATAACTATAAAATTTATTCTATAACTAATATTTTTTGTACTATTTAAACAACAAAAACATTTTTAAAGTTAAATATATTGTATTGCAATGTTTGATATTTTAAAAAAAAATTATTTGTATAACGTTGAAATTAATTTTAGAAAAAGAACATAAAATAACAATAATTTCTATCTTATGTATGTAATTACATGGTACTAAAGAAAATATACCTTTAAAACCCCCAAAAGCGCATAATTGGAATCACAATTTTAACTGAAAAATTTATAAAATTATATAATATTTTATTGAAAATTATTATTGCAAAATATTTTCAAAAGCTCGTAATCTGTTTTCTACAATACCAATAACCAGTGTTTCTCATTTATCATGTTTAAAAATTAGCTCAGAAATTCATTTAGAATTACTTTTTGAAATTTCTAAAAAAATAATTTTACTAATCAAATAATTGAGTCAGCGTATAAATTTAATATCGAATATTAAAAAAACTTATGTATTGTAGTGGTTATTTTGTCGCCTACCCAAGAGCCGCCAAAGTAAAATTGTTGTATTTACGCGACAACTTTGCTGAATTTGCTTCTCTGTTCAATGATTACGTATGTTCAAGCGTCGAGCGACCGATGATTGTTGATGCTGAGTTTTCAATTCCCTTTGAGCCACCGATTCCAATATAGTTTATCTATTTACCGCTAGGTCTACTCAAAGCGCCACTTCCTTACATTTCACGAAAATACTTACCGAATTTGTTTTAATTACGAATATCTTCTATATTAAACAATAAATATTTACAATATTTATCTAAGAGATAGAGAAATGTATACAGTACGTCATACTAAACAAATTTTAGAAATAGAACTTCACACACTTAAGAAAAAAAATAAAATTATACATTTTATTTTTTTTAAGTATGTTCCCAAAGATCAATTTTCGATTTTTTTTTATATGATATGTATAATAATATTCTTCAAAACATATTAAAGTATGAACAAAATTGTAGGTTTAGTATAGAAGAAAAACATTAAAATGTATGAAAAAAGTAGGTTTTTTGGATTTTTAAAATTGTTCTCGAAGATCATTTTTTTTAATTTTCACATATTTTATTCCTTATATTGTTATAAATATTTCATGCAAATTTAATCAAAATTGTAGGTTTTGAACTGGAGATATATTGAAAATAATATTTAAAATATTTTTTTGGCTATATAAATAAATATAAATATTACTGAAACTATTTTATTTTGATGACAAAGTGTTTCCTTTTTATTCGTGTATACAAAGAAATCATATTACATCACACAATTTTAAATAAAAAATTAAAAACCTCTTTAGTAATTTTGAATTTCGCGCGCTGGGGTATCATTTCACCTTAACCGTGCATGTAACTAGTGATGCACCGAGTATCCGGTACCCGGCTGATTTTTGACGTTAGATAGATACGATGGATCTCGAAGATGATTACTAGTTCTACAGTGACTTATTTTAGTTTTGCATATTGTTTATATTGCTTTTATTTTGTCTTCTAATGATGGGTTTATGCAGCATATAAAATATAAAACTATTTAAATTAAGAAACTAAATTAAAATAACTTCGTTTATGCATTAATTAAAATTAAGAATTTTTTGTTTGTCCTATAATTTTAAATATTTAATTAATAATACGATAAGAAAAAAAATATTAATTGTACTTTACAGAAAAAGCTTTCTGCAATATAAGCAAAACTGTTGATTTTTGACACTGACATTTTGCATTTAAATATTTCTAGTTTCCATGGAGTTGTTTGGACAGTAAGATTTATTACAACAGATTATTCTAAATATTGTATACTTTATCTCTAAATCTATAGAAGATATACGTTTTTTACCTCTCGCTAAGAGAGGTATTGGATTCATGCTAAAATTCGCATATCCAGATTTTATTGAATAAGCACGATTTAAGGTCCCTAGAATCCGATTATAACATTTTTAAAATGTCTGTGCGGTATCCATCAGTACCGCCAATCTGGTTAATGAATTGGAACAATCTCTGACATTTACAAACTTCTTCATACAATGAAAAATATATATAATTAGAATTATATGTGTGCAGAAGACATGTTAAATACAATAAAAAACAATATTTGGGTAAAGTTCTGTAATATTTTGTTATAAAACGACGGTTCGAAAGCGAAGTGCAATACAATACTTATATAGCCTAATATGGAAATGGCGAGAGGTCTTGTTCTGGCCACAACAGATTTTTTTAAATGTATCTGATTGAGAATTTAATGTTCTTCATTATTTGTAATAACATAAATCTTCAAAAAATAATATTTAGATTTTTTTTTAAAAACTGCTACTTCCGGTTGTTCTATCGCTACGAGAAACTAATCACCTCTTCCCATTAATGTCAGATTGAGGAATCGGTAGTTAAAAATGTCTTAAGTGAGAAACCGTGGTTACAAGATCTATACACGCACATAGTAAAAATGTTGAAATCGGATTGTAGGGACCTTAAAACGTGCTTATTCACTAAGATGTGGATATAGGATTTTTAACATGAATCCAATACCTCTCTTAGAGAGAGGTAAAAATGTGTTCTCCTTTTGTAAGCTTCAATATATTCCCATAGAAATTACTGGAATTACAGTTTTCGCAATAAAATAGTAAATAGACATTAAATGACTCCGGAACTTAGTGGACACGTTAATCGATTAATCGTTAATCGAATAACTGGTTAAACTAGTGTATTTGACACCATTATTATTATTTGAAAGATATATTTCATAAGGATTTCAAACGAATGAAAATATTTTACACGAAATCATAAAATATGTTTACGCTCAACTATATTAAAACTATTTGTTTACATCTTAGTTTGAACATTACGCCCGCCGGGCTTTTTGCCAGGTTTACTGCCCGCCGGGCTGTAAAAAAGCCAAAACGCCCGGTAATGATACTAACCTTTATTTAATAGGGTCCTATACCATAGTCATATTTTAACTATCTTAAATAAGAAGACGAAAATATACATAAATTAATGAGTATTAGTGAAAAAATTTTCTTTAAATATTAACTAGGTCACAAACTACAAGCGATTGAACCTGATTACTAATTGGGTATGACGTTTTAGGTACTAAGAATTTGATTGGTCGCCTGATTTTAAATAGAAGATTCGCGCGTCTGTAGCGGTCACCTTTGAAAGAATATGAAATGTCATGATGTTCTATAACCTAACAAAAAATTTAACAATTTTGTGTTTGATGAATTTGTTTAATTATAACATCTAGTAATATTAACAATAATCATGTATTTATAAATAAATCAATTTGTAATATGAATTAAATGAATAATAATATTAATTAAATTAATATTGAAACTTCAAAACAGGCAAACATTAGCGCCATCCGTCGTCATACTTTGTGTAATAATATTGTCAAACTGTTTCAATGTTCTGTAATTTATTAGGAAGAAATCCTTGTTAAATGCTTATTATTTATGTTATTTATACTTAATAATAATTTCTTCGTAAATATAACGTATAAGTTTTTATATAAAAACATTTCAGCTATGCAAACATGAAAAAAAATGTTTCCAGTATAACTAACAGTTTGCCCCATTGTTTGTCGATCACTCGTTAGTACCCGCAACGTCACGCACAAATTCTTAAACTTTAAAAATTCATATCTCGCTTATTACGTAAAATTTTTAAGTCGCGTTTGCACTGAAGTTCTTATTTTATCCTGTTCTTACAGGAAAAAAAATAAAAGAAAAATGGTATAGGACCCCATTATATGAATTTTAGAAGTATTTCTTCAATTATTTATAACATAACGACGAAATAAGGTTAATATGCCCAGGTAATATTTTTATGCACATCTGCTTTAAAATTGTTTGTTTAGGTACATCGTAGTTCCCATAGCGGAAACTGAAAGATTACACCCTGCGGGCGGTAAAATACAGAAAGAGCCCGCTTACAAAACAAAACATCAAAAATACAATTGGAAATGTAATCAAGACTCTTATTTTTAAAAAATAATATTAGTTCCGCTAAATCTTCACTAGATTTCATTAGAATTGCTTAAGGAATTACTTCAGAAATTGTCTCAAGTCATCAAGTTTGACATTTAAAAAAATATTCATATAACCAAATAGTTAGCAATGCAACGCATCGCCTTATTGTTTTGTGACATGGCCACTTGGCCACGTAATATTTTTATATAGCAACAAGCTTTAAATGTATTTAAAAAATAATTTAAAATCATTTCATTTGGTTGCAGTTGTGCGTAAAACGTTGTACATACCTCAGGCCGAAACAAGTTTACACCCTAGGACTAATAAAATTTCGTCCGCAGGCGTAAATCTTTTTTTTTGGCCCTCTATACATAAGTAACTATTTTATGGTTTAATGCAAGAATATTCAATGTCAATTTTTGGGCAAAATGATATTGATTATGTAATTTTAAATTACTCATTTCCAAAAATACAAAATATGTATTAACATTGGTTGTTCTTGCGCGTTTCATAAAATACAATTGAAAATACTACGCATTTAACATTTATGTATAATTTAGAAACAATAATATTTACAATTACATAAAATACACTTCATTTGTCATTGTGCAAACACGTGTGAAATTTGGCGCGAAAAAACGTCCTCCTCGACCTCTAAGCTTCTTGTTTCCACTTGCATGTATCATTGAATTACTGAAGTTTGCGTTTGCGAACCATGTAATCGTCCTGAAACATGCAAGCCAACTTCCAATGACTGAAACATCTTCAAATATCATCATGTCAACTACTTCATTCGCGGGAAAACATCATTTTCAGCGTAACCTTTGTTACATGTTTAATATGCACAGTGGCGCACTGGATGGTTTCCTCTAGGGGCACTAATAATTTATTGCTTTAATCTAGCTAGATAAATTAAATGGGGTAAAGAAGGTAAATTGCAATTAGTCCAGGGAAATAAAACGAAAAAATAATGAATTTGTAACATGTATTTTGTCCGTGGTAGCGTTTCTCAAGAGTAAATTTCGATAGATGAGATATTTTAGTCTGAAAATGGTTTTTGGTATCAAAAGAAAATATTGTATATCCTGAATGTAACATGTATAGAAATATTTTTCTACTCCCTTATATGAGGTTTGATTTTGATCAAACAAAAACGAGAATTTTTGAATTTCGCGCGTTAAGCTCACTTTTTTATCACGTTGGTAATAATAATAACTTTCCTTAACATTCATTAGTGAATATTAACAGTAAATAGTAAAATTAAAATTCACTAATAACTATGGGGTCCTGTAGCCGCGTGCCTGAGTGTCTGGTCACGAACCTGGGGGAACCGGGTTCGATACCGACAGACGCCAAATATTTCCAATTTTAAATGGCACAAAAGTGACCCCTGTGGTGCACTCTCAACACCAGCTATGAGTGCCCGTGAGGTGACGCCTGGTAAGCGCCCACACGGTAAAATATATCGTCATCATGTCTACATGTGTTGTAGATACTGGCACACCCAGAAATGGGTAATATGCCGTGATGATATATTTATTTATTTTACTAATAACTTTATTATAAACTCTTCTAAATTATAGTTTCAATATCAATATTTAAACTTTATTATCTTTGTAAGTCAAAATTCTGTTTAGAAATTATTATTATTTTTCTCACATCTCTTTCTGTTTAGTCTGGATGTCAACCGCGTAGACATTAGTGTGTTGACAATTAGGTATATAAGTTATTGCAAGCCGACGAATAGGGTTGATATTTGGCTATGGATGATAACCTTAGAAATGCTCTATTGAAGATGATATCCGTAAAATATCACTGGCTTTTATTACTGCCTGGGCAGTAAAAATATTTTTTTGCCTATTTTCAACAAGCGCATGGCAATATAATTTGATGGCGATAACTTTCAAAATTGGTATAAAAAAATAATCATTAAATTAATGTCCACGCCTATTCTGTAATTCAGTGGTTAATTTTTAAAGACTGGTTAAAAATTTAACTAATCAAAATTTTTAAGTGTATTAAATGAAGAATTTTGTTCTTCAATATTTGTAATAACAAAAATTTCCAAAAAAATATATTTAGAATTTTTTTTCTAAGGAACTACTACTTCCGGTTGTCCAATTGTTACCAAAACCGTTTCAGCTCTTCCCAGGAATATCAGATTGAGGAAACTTCAGTTAAATATTTTTTAAGTTTTATAGTTTTTGAGGAATCGTCTCTCTAACTTCCAGACACATATACACACACATACATACACACACACACACATACATACACACACACATACACACACACATACATACACACACACACATACACACACACAAACACAAACAGACACACACACACACACACACACACACACACACACACACACACACACACACACACACACACACAGACATCATTTTAAAAATGTTATAATCGGATTGTAGGAACCTTAAATCGTGCTTATACAATAAAATCTGGATATGCGAATTTTAGCATGAATCCAATACCTCTCTTACCTAAAAATGGCATTGCACAATAATGGTTCTTTTATATATAGTTCAATTATCTCTATAATCTGTGCTGACACCGACTAGGAAACTAGGTTTTTCTATTTCAAAAAACGCATATGCAGACAAAAGTTCTGCAGTCCTAGGCAAAATCGCAGAAGGTGCAAAGTACATTCAACAAGTTGGCATAAGTGCGATATATTTTATATCTAAAGAGGAATACTTTCAAGGGGATAATATTAATGCCTGAGTGTCTGGTCGCGAACCGGGGGGAACCGGGTTCGATACCGACAGGCACCAAATATTTCCAATTTTAAATGGCACAAAAGTGACCCCTGTGGTGCACTCTCCACACCAGCTATGAGTGCCCGTGAGGTGACGTCTGGTAAGCGCCCACACGGTAAAATATATCGTCATCATTACCGATGTCTACATATGTGTAGATAATGGCACACCCAGAAATGGGTAATATGCCGTGATGATATATTTATTTATTTTTGTAATTACTTTTGGAAACACATGAAAATTCTCGTTATTTTTTATCAAACCTCGTATGACGTATAAGTAACGTGCCGATTATTACAGTAATTACGGTATCAAGGGATATTATAAGTGCAATCAGTGTACCTTCCGAGGGCCTCTGGCCCGTGGTGTGTATTATTGTCCGTTTAACTCCCGTGGTGCCTTCAACGCTCAGAAAGTTTTAATAAAATTTACGAAGTAGGTAGGCTATGAATGCTTCTGCTGTTTTTACTTATTATGCTAAAAATCGCATGTCGAGATTTTGGTAAATGATCACATTCAAGGTCCTTAGAATGTGTATGAATTTTCTAGCTTCTAGCTGAAATACTATCAGTCAGAAAATTTTGAAACCTTGTATTTCTACCTTAGTGCCTTATTCTAATAGAAGAAGCCATTAGATTTTGGTGTAGTCAGGTACGCGAAAATGGCACTTTACGTGAAGCTCAAAATACCTATAAATGTAATTTTTTCGCGATTTGTGTTATTATAAAAATGAATTTTATAAATCCCGTGCCTATGTTTTAAAGATAAACATAGTGGGGTCATTTACCATATTTTTTTTTATTTTATTTTTTTGAAAGTTCAACTTCAAATATAGTATTTGGTCTTTGTCCGATTTAAAAATTATTTATAATAACAGAGAAATTAATTTTTTAAAGTTGTATCTGTTATTTGAATTCCTTTCCGATGACGTAGAATTCACGGAATGACATTAATCAACCACATCTTAACATGATTGCTTGAAATCGTGTCGAAATGGATCCTTAGACTTATTAAAACAACCAAGTACAAAACAATTACATATTGCAGACCTTATAAAACACTGGCGAGAAGAGCACAGTTCTATTTCTTTAAAATAAATAAACTAACCTCCCTCTTTTACAGCGGAGTTACTGAATACCTGTCTCCCAAACGTCAAAACTAATCATGCTATCTCTCTCATCTGTCTCTTTCTAATGTCTATGATTGGGACGTCACAGCTTTCAAGGACATTGTACAGAGGGCAAAAATAACAGTTTTTTTTTATTGTATTTAACATGTTTTCTGCACGCATATAATTCTAATTATATCTATTTTTCATTGTATGAGGAAATGTCACAGATTCTTCCAATTCATTAACCAGATTGGCGGTATTTCTGATGGATATATGTATGCAAATTACCTATAATTTCAAATATTTAATTAATAAAACAATAAGAAAGATTAAATGTACTTCCCAGAAAAAGCTAACAAAATGTCACTAAAACTGTTGATTTTTGACTCTGACATCTGTCATTTACAAATTATGTTATAAACATTTGAAATTATCAATTGGTTTCCTTAGTGTAGTTTCGCCTACTCGACTTATTATATCCCGATATTCTATATATTATAGCGTCTTTATCTCTAAATTTATAGAAGATATAATAAAAAATTGAAATGTATCAGGGGTAGAATTTTGTTCTTCAAAATTAGTAATATCAAAACTTTTCAAAAAATAATATTTGGAAGAATGTATTTTAAAAACTATTAGTTCCGGTTGTTCAATTGTTACCAAAACCTTTTCAGCTCTTCCCAGGAATGTCAGATTGAGGAATTCATAGTTAAACAGGTCTTATATCTTATAGTTTTTGAGGAATCGTCCCTCCAACATCCAGCCATACACACACACACACACACACACACACACACACACACACACACACACACATCCACACATCCACACATCCACACACACACACACACACACACACACACACACACACACACACACACACACACACACACACATACATACATCATTGTAAAAATGTTTGAATCGGATTCTAGTGACCTTGAAACGTGCTTATTCGTTAAAATCTGGATATGTGATTTTAGCATGATTCCAATACCTCTCTTAGCGAGAGGTAAAAACAGGTGGGCTGGGTTTTTTTATAAAAAAAAATCGGGTTTTTTTCAACCCTTTGGCGGGATTTTGAGCCCGAGGCGTAAGCCGGGGGATAAAAACACGTCAAAGGCCATAAAAACAAGTTACGCTCGTGGTACATACAACACTTTACGCACGGACGAAAATTTTCAAATTATGAGTGTTAGAAAAATTGTATCGAAAAAATTTGTACTCGAACATCCAGTATCTAGTGTTGCTATGAAAGCGGAGAACAACAGCCTATTGTTTATTATTAGTTATGTCATTTGAGTTTTATTTTGTGTATCTCCGTGCTTTCCATACAAATATCACAAAATTAATTTTCATTTTTCATTAAATATAAAAATTTTCGATTCGTAATAAAAAAAATTCATGTTGCCTGTTTATATTGTTTATATTGTAGGTTATAATTTGGTTTGACGTTTCATTATAGCCCGGCGGGCTATAAAATGAAGTTTATGTCAAAGAAATTCTTGTATAATTGTCAAATTATGATACGTCCGAGCATAAATAAAATTATGTATTCAAATTATGTATATACTTTTTAGTGTTTAGCTTATGAGTTATTTATTACAAATCGTAAAATTGTGACGTCGTATATAAAATATTTTGCGTTTAATACGTTCTGATATGTAGTTTTACAATAATTGTGCAGTAGTGTAAACATTTTTAATGAATGTTTTTCTAAACAATTATGTCCTTTTAATTTTTACAGTCTATAAGTCATACTATTCATTACATAAATTATTATTTATTACTGTGTATAAAATTTTACTACCGTATTTAAAACATGTTTTATTAAATAATATTTGCAATAATCCACGGCTTCCGACCCCGCAAATCCCCCATGCGGCATATGTTCCGATCACAACAAATACCGTAAGGCGGCCTCTAGCCAGTATATGCTGGAAGCTTGTATCCAAAAGAAAAGTGGTCTGTATTGAAAAATAAATTATTATTGCTGTTTTAATCTAGTCCTGGAATATAAAAAACGACCCCTCGTACATTCATTAATGATGAAACCACATTTTATTTAAGCAATAAATTAACTCTAATAATACATAAGCGCGTACAAAAGTAAGTTTAGGAATAATTATTGAATAAATGTAAACAATTTGTGGAAATTGTGCAAAAAGTTATAATAAATAGATGTAGGTCAATTCTTTTGGAGCAGGGCCCGTATACCATCGAATTTATATGGGAACATCATAAATACAACAAACGACAAATACATAACAATCAAGCTAATTGCGCATCGATGATGTATAGTTTACCAAACATGCACTAAGCACCAATACTAATCTAAATAAATGTATTACGAGTTACAGGTACTCAGTCAATAGTAACAATATACCAACAGCAACGAATAATGCTAATTCTGTAATTTACACATTTAAATACCTCACACTTGTTTGTGGTCAATAAATATTATGGTTACGTCAGTTTCCAGAACATAAGAACATCGTTTGTCTCGCCTCTTCCAGGAGGGGAATAGGAAAATTTTAATAAAATTATGAAAGAATAAATTAAAAATAATTATAGTACAATTAGAATTATATCATAATTATGATTTAAATTTCTAATATTTGTACTTAAGAAAATCAATGTTTACGTACATACGTAGGAGATTAAGTTCAACCTATAAGGCAATATAGAAAATGTGATTTTAAACCTGAGGTTTTTTACCTCTCGCTAAGAGAGGTATTAGAATCATGCTAAAAATCACATATCCAGATTTTAATGAATAAGCACGTTTCAAGTTCACTAGAATCCGATTTTTACATTTTTACAATGATGCCTGTGTGTGTGTGTATGTGTGTATGTGTGTGTGTATGTGTGTGTGTGTGTGTATGGCTGGATGTTGGACGGACGATTCCTCAAAACCTATAAGATATAAGACCTGTTTAACTATGAATTCCTCAATCTGACATTCCTGGGAAGAGCTGAAAAGGTTTTGGTAACAATTGAACAACCGGAACTAAAATGATTAAACACGAAGTACACAAAATGAAATTGATTGATTGATAAAATGTTGCCGGTGACAAAAGTTTATGTATATATGTGTGTACCATATAAGTATGTACCATATTTAATTAATAAAATATGATGTCATAAAACTGGGTTTTTAGATGGAATTTTTCGGTTTTTTTAGATGGGTTTTTTTGAGTCGGGCAAAATTACGACAACCCTGCTTTACGCTGTTAATACATAAATAACTATTATATACAACCAAATGTAATTTAACATTTTCCGCACAACTGCATTAAATTTGTTTATTTACATCTTAACTACCATGGTGGAAAGTGGAAACCGAAAAATTACACCCTGCGGGCGGTAAAGTAGAGCAAAAACCCGGCGACTGGTAAATAAAAAGTCAAAAATACAATTATATATACACTGAAAGAAATTTTTACTTTATTTTCAAAATAGTATGTTTTCATTTCTAAAATCTGCAAAAATGAAAAGTTTTGCTATAGTTTTAAAATAATTGCAGGTAAAATTAAAAACTTTCGGGAACATGTAGGTACTTTTGAAAAAAGATTTTAATTCAAAAATTGGATAATTTCAAATTAAAATCTTTTTGCAATCATTTCTAATGTAAGTGATATTCACCTATAAATTTATTCTTTTAAACTGAAAGTTTACTTTCAATTTGATTGTACACGTATTTAAAATAAATAATATTTTCATTAGTTTGAAAGTCATACAATTATTTTAAAATATTTTACGTCGCTGTTTTTATTTTAATTATTTTACTTTTGATTCAAAAAATCAATATTTTGAATTAAAAATTACGGCGTTTGAAACGAATAAAAAATATTACATTTAAAAGCATTATTTTTGGTGTCAAAACATTTTACTATTGTGATAACATTTTTAATTTCAAATCAATATAAAATAATTAATGATATAATACATTTAATTTAACAGTAATTACTTTCGTTTGAAAGATCAAAAACAGAAGTAATTTCAAAACAAATAAAAATTTTGTTGGATCAAAGTTGAATGCAAAATATTTTGATTTTACCTGCATTTTTTTTCATAATTAAAGTAAATTTTTTTTCAGTGTATATAAAAAATATATCATCACGGCATATTACCCATTTCTGGGTGTGCCAATCTGCTTTATCGCAGATATCGGTAATGGTGATGACTAAAGAGCGGATTCAATGCAATTGCATATATTGTTTTTATTAGACATATCAACAAAATCTTTTCATATGTCCACGTTTCATTACAAGTTAATGCCAAATAACAAAGAAAAAAAATGCATATTTTGCATATATTTATATTTTACTGCATATTTTTAAAATTTTTGCATAAATGCATATTTGGTGCATATAAGTGCATATTTTAATACTTTTTAAAAATAAAAATTAATTTTGACTAAAAATTCTTTTGCTTTTTCATTTTAAAAATATTCGTTCTTGTTTTATTCTTAGACTACAATAGTATGTCGTTGAAATCGAGCGGGAATTACAAATCTTGAAAATAGGCTTTCGATTTCTTAATTGCATTTTGAAGAATTTTGTTTTGAACCGTACAAAGAGACAAATTTAAATAATTCATCTATAAAGTGTAAATACATTTTTTTATGTAATTAAATAATTTTCTTATAAAGCTACTTTTATTACACTATGATATTATAATATATTTTAAATACATAAAATATGAATATGTAACAAAATAACATTAAACTTTCTAGTTTTCAACTTATTTAAATTTGGCGCTACATACGGTTCGCTATAAACTTTTTGAAAATGTAGTTAAGAAACCGGAAGCCCACTTTCAAGATTTGTATCCCACTCGCTTTTGACGTTAAAACTTTCACGGTGTATTATTTACGTATGACGTTTGCAAGAATATTTTCCCACAAAACTGCAAGTAGTGTAAAGCTGTTATCTACAATAGTTTTGCCCAGTGGCGCATTATCGCAGAAGTCCAAGAAGCCCGGGCTTCTGGCTCAAAATTATAGGGGGCGCAAAATTATGATAGGAATTTAAAAAAAATGACGACACTGAATATTGTTGCCATTGCCAAAACAAGAAAAATTATATTTTTGTCATTATACTATTTTAATTAAAAATGAAAGTTTAGTTTTAATGTTTGCTGAATTTTATTAATATGCTGAATTTTTCGAATCATTGTTATTACTTTTCATGTACCTAACTAATGTTTTCAAGAAAAGACTGCACATAAAAATGGAAAGAAGATAAAGATTATAGAAAATACGAGTACCATTTTTAAAGCCCACTGATCAATTTTTTGCATATTTTTTATTCAAATATGCATATTTACAGATTTTCTTGCATATATGGTGCATATTTTGTTGATTTTTTTGGGCATATTGCATATATATTTTGATACTTTTTTACTGCATATAATCCGCTCTTTAGTGATGACATATTTGTACCGTGCGGGTGTTTACCAGGCGTCACCTCACGGGCACTCATTGCTAGCGTGGAGAGTGCACCACAGGGATCACTTTTGTGCCATTTAAAATTCGAAATATTTGGCGTCGGTCGCGATCGAACCCGGTACCCCCAGGTTCGCGACCAGACACTCTGGCACGAGGCCACGGGACCCCATAATATCAGTTCCGCTAAAACTTGACTAGCTTTTATTAGAACTGCTTGCGGAATTTCTTCAGAAATCAGAAATTGCCTACAAGCTTGTAGTTTGACATTAATAAAAAAAATCGCATAATCAAATACAAGTTGCCGTCAGTTGTAAGCGAAATAATTTTTTTTGTAATTTTATTTGGAAGCAAACGCAATATCGTAGCAATATCTTTTCCTCCTTTTTCTATTTTTTATGATCTCTTGATTATATGGCATTGTTGTTCAATATGTTTGAATAATATGGTACAAAGTTTAAGTATAAAACATGATTATTTAAGTTTAACTATAGTTGAGTACGTTAGTTGAAAGTTTCACAAGTTCATGAACGGAGCTATAACAATAGATAAAGTTTACGTTCCGTGAAAAGTAGTTTATTTTTACATAACCGATATTGCGTAATTAAATTATTAAGTATCTTGTAGTAGACTTATATTGTTCAATCGATAAAAAAATAAACAAGAAGGAGCTTAATACACATATCTCAAATTACAAACTTAGCTCTTTGATCCCAGTTAAGATTAAACGATCTACATGTTGTAAAACTGTCGCATAAGCATTTTTGCTAGTTTATAGTTAAATAAATGATGATTATCTGAATTTTAATATAAAACGAATGATAAATATTTATCTTACTTAGGTATATAAAAAATCTGTTGTGGCCAGCACAAGACCTTCCGTTAATTTGTTGTATTTTGTACAAATCCCATACCAAAAGTTCATTGGAAAAGATTCTATATATCCAGTAAAATTATAACACGAAGATAATACATTTTTTTTTTAAATTCTATACATAAAGTCCCTTGGAAAATATTCTATAAATCCAATAAAATTATCACATGAATATACATTATGTATACTCATATACAAATACTTACCTTTAGGTAAAGAAAGTATTATCTTTGGTCAAAAAATTCGGTCAAGTGCAATTTACATAGTGTATGTTCGTTTTATAATTTTATTGGATATACATATAAGGAACTTTTTTATAGCATTTATCCATTTTTATTTCAATACTTTTAATTCTAAAAATTCACACAGTTGTTCAAATATTCTAAAAATGCGTACACTTACGTATCATTCTCTTTACAATCAAATAATGTTACTACCAAGTTTATATCTCTACCCATTTTTGAAGTATTGCCCCAAAAGTCAATATACCCTACATTTAGATAAAAATTTCAAAATTTTCAAAAATCTAATTTTTATGTATCTAGATACTTCTCAATGCGCTGATTCAAAATTTTGAAACCGCAGGTCGATATCTCTTTTCAAAAATTTGGAATCAGCGCATTGAGAAGTATCTAGACACATAAAAATTAGATTTTCGAAAATTTTGAAGTTTTTATCTAAATGTGGGGTATATTGACTTTTGGGGCAATAATTCAAAAATTGGTAGAGATATAAACTTGGTAGTAATATTATTTGATTGTAAAGAGAATGTTACGTAAGTATACGCATTTTTAGTGTACTTGAGCAACTGTGTGAATTTTTAGAAATAAAAGTATTGAAATAAAAATGCATAAATGCTATAAAAAAGTTCCTTGGAAAAGATTCTATATATCCAATAAAATTATAACACGAACACATACTATTTTTAAAAATTTCATACCAAAAGTTAGATTGAAAAGATTCTATAAATCCAATAAAATTATAACATGAACATAAACTATATAAATTGCATTTGACAATTCCTTCTTTCTTCTTCAGCTTTCTCCAATTTTATTAGGAGTCCCTGTTTCTTACTCTTCTCATTCACTCATTCCTGTCCAACGCATCTTCTTCACACAGTTCTTCGTCTCTCAAATCTTCTGCGATATAGTCCTTCCATCTTCTCTTTCGCCTTCCTCGTACTCCCGATATTCTGATCCTATACTTGCCATATTTGATTTTGCACTTGGTACTGACATCTGTCAATTAGAATTTTTTGCATATATCAGATGTTTCCATAATAAATAGCAAAACTACTTACCTGATTTTTGAAAATTAATCTCTTTATAATGCTTTAACTCTACCTTACCTAAAGGCGACGGAAGGTAAAAAGTAAAAAGTTAGTTGGGAATTTAACATCTAAGGTAGACTGAATAAATGCGAAATAATTTAATATAATTACTTATATAATCAGTTTGATAAGAATTTTCTTTCCTATTGTAGTAACTGCGACGTTCAAATGTATTTTAGTTATTTTTGTTTAGTTGTGTTTCAATTTCAAATATATTTTTGCTGTGGCAAGTCTGGAAGCGTTGTTTATTTTCTTTTCAATTTTTCATTCTACATATTAAATTTTGTTTTTTACTCTGAAACAAATAGAAGACAAAGACATACATATTTTAATGTAAAAGCGATGGTTAATTTTTTTAATGATTTTACCAAAAATTGTATGAAAAATATTTAAAAAAAAGTTACAAAGCAATCCTTTTGAAGTTTATTTTTCAATTAATAAATATAAATATCATAACGGCATTTTATTAATTTATTACAAGTAGCTTAACAAAAGCCCTTGGCATATCAATTTAATTGGTATTAATACCACAAATAATCGATAATACATCATACGAAAAACACTAAATACATTTTCCACCGCAGTCAAACATTCAAACTAAAATAACGGAAAACGATGCTTGCAACCAACGAGATCAATTACACATATTTAACCACCGCAGCTTTGAAAGTTAGGTTTTGTTGGTAACACTGTGTGTGTCGTATGTGAACGGAGAAAATCACAAAATCTAATTAGTAATCGCCAAAAGACGAGGGAACTTTCCTCTACAAAGCGATAATGAAATTCAGTTCAATTTGATTTCATTACAATTTTAGTTAGTCCGCTGCGAACTTACAGTGGAACCAGACATGAAAAACAAACGAATCTCTAATGGTGAGAAGTAGATTTACTACTTAATGTATAGTTAATTCATAGACAGGATAAATAATGGATTATCCTAAAAGTGTAATTATATTGAAATAAAAATAGCACAATAGTGAACTCTGGGTGAAACAATGTTAATAAAGTATTAAGAAAACCCTCGCAAAATTTCAGCGTCTGAATCAACCTTTCGGCCATCATCAGACGCCGGCCGTGCTCAGCTGGTAACCATAGACGCGTTTCGCTCTTGTTGGAGCTCATTAGTATAGTAACCGCCGTCTCTTTGCAGGGATAATTCCAAACTTAGCCTGGCGAGAGATATAAACTTCTCATAAAAGATAGTTGGCTTAAGAGGTAAATGTAACCACATGCAGAGCCATCTATCGAAGAATCGCCAAAAAGCACTGGCAGCTATTGAAATAAAGATAGTATAATAACGAACGAACGGTTGATTCGGACGCTGAAATCTTGTGAAACATGGCGAGTGTTTTCTGAATACTGAACTCGATTTACAAGATTTCAGTCTCCGAATTTACTGATTGTTGTTGACTTACTTCTTTACCGAACGATTACTTCATTGAAGATGTATTGGTGAACACTATTATGGAAGTCGGACACAATATGTTTATACTACTAATTTTAATTACACATATTCAGGGGCGGATTGGAGAAGTAAATCGGCCCGGGCGATTATTCTTAGTCCGGCCTTTTTCAGAGTGAAAATGATATATTACATACTCGTATATGTACACTGCTGAAAAAAAATCGGACACTTGGTTTTTTAATTTTTAATTTTTGTTATTATCTCGAGAACTATAAGAGCTACGATGTCGGTTAATTAGACGAAAGTTGTCCTATATTGGAATGCCATTTCAGCAATGTATTGTATATTCAGAAGAAACACATAGGTCATTAGATACAGACAAATATGTAAATTTTATAGATTTTTTTTTTGTTTTTGAAAACTTCTAAGTATGAAATGATTCCAGATTTTGATTTGCACTTCTGTAGGACACTTTTTATGGAGATATCCATTTTTTGTCACTACTGAATTTCACGCTACACTAATAAACTTTTTTATCCATCAGTGTAATAATTTTTATTTATGAAAATTATCACATTATCATATCATGTATTTCAAAATTGTCCAGAAACATGTTACCGGCCTAGGCCTATAGGCTAATAGGATTGGCTTTGAAAATCAAATTTTCCGATGATACCAACATAAAAAAAAAACCCTAGTATTTAATATTTGGAACGAAATACATTGGCAATATTGCCTCGGGTAAAAAATGCATATAATTTTTATTTGATAATTCGACCTTAAAATTACTCGAAATTCTTGGTAACTTTAACCGAAAACTGGAATCCATCAGAAACAGAACTTCGTTAAGTCTAATATTTTGGGGAAACTCCTAGTTCTTTTTATTTGGTTTGATTTGTAAGTTTTGAAACTGGACGAAAAATTTATATGTATGTGCAGGAAGATTTTTTTTTTATTCCAACAGATATCCATTTTTTCCTTGCATACTCGTATTCAATTTCGAGTTATCGAAGTTCTACGAAAAAATAACATGTTTTCCAAATATTAGAGTAATTGTCCAAAATTTATATTTTTAATATATTCTGACTACATTATTTAATTGAAGGTGGCCAACTGGCCCTTTGGACCACTCAGCCCTTCGGGATTTGCCCGATCGCCCGATAGGGCAATCCGCCCCTGCACATATTTACATTATTACAACTTATTATTATTGATTACTCTAAACATTACGAAGCCTGTGTCCGATGTTGCACTTTTATCGCCCTAATATCTAAATCCTAAATTTATATGCCCTAAATCTAGTGATTATTTAAAATTTTACGAATTAGATTTTAGGGTTTTGCAGGAGTACACTATGCCTTGAAGTTGACGTGCACTAATTAAACAAATCATGTTCGTTGCTATAATTTGTACAAAACATCAAATTTACTGTTAAAGAATAGCTTCTTAGCTTCTATTTTATGAAATGTAATATTAATATTTAATCTGACGCATCAAATTAAATCTAGGTGTATAAATCATTTTTATTATTTAAAGTGTTGCCATATAAACCAATGGATGTCATTAGTGTGCCATTCAAAGTTGTATTTATGTGAAGAAGACCTAAATCCAAAAATCTACATGTCAACATGCGATATCGAACACAGCCTAAATAATACTAAACATAATTAAATCCTAAAGATGCCAATACATCCTTAGGCCAAAATAATCGCGTCACGCAGAACGCGAGCCTAAACTAAAACGATATGAATCTCAACCAAAGACTAACTGAAAACTAACAGTCGTTAGCATCTTCAGCATGAGGGGTACAAGGAGACACACGGCATCCATAGCTAAATATCAACCTTACACGTCGGCTTACAATAACTTACAAATAATTTATTGTCAACACATTAAATGTCTACGTGGCTGACATCTAGACTAAACAGAGAGAGATATGGGAAAAACGATGATTATTTCTGAACAGAATTTTGACTTACAAAGATAATAAAGGTAAAATATTGATACACAGAAAAAAAAATAGAATTGAAATTTTGTCTAATTATAATTAGATATTATTTTATTAGGCAATATGTCTAATAATTTAGTATAATTTACATATCTTAATTTAGCATTTTAACTAATCCGAAATAGATTATAAATATTTTATAAAAAATCGTTAATTTAAATACGCAAAAGCTTATTGTAATTACTTATTATATTTAATTTTACTATATTTTGGCTTCACTATTTTTGTCTTACCATTTTCGGTAATTTATCTAATGAATTAGGTAAGTATATATAAAATAATAATATGTATTTAGTCATTTCTTTATTTATGTTTAGTTCAATACTAAAAGTAGTCATTTAATCTAATTTTGTATTTAATTTTATTATAATTTGTTATTACAAATTTAGAAAAGAACTAAAAATATATATATATATATATCATCACGGCATATTACCCATTTCTGGGTGTGCCAATCTGCATTATCGCAGATATCGGTAATGATGACGACATATTTGTACCGTGCGGGCGCTTACCAGGCGTCACCTCACGGGCACTCATTGCTGGCGTGGAAAGTGCACCACAGGGGTCACTTTTGTGCCATTTAAAATTCGAAATATTTGGCGTCGGTCGGGATCGAACCCGGTACCCCCAGGCTCGCGACCAGACACTCAGGCACAAGGCCACGGGACCCCATTAAGAACTAAATGACTAAATCAACTTAGATAATTTAATGAAACATATTATGCTGGGTTTATACAGCATGCAAATTATGAAATTAAATTAAGCCACTAAATTAAAAAACTAAACTAAAATAACGTCGTTTATGCAGAAAATTAAAATTCAGAATTTTATGTTTGGCATTTCGTATAGTCTAACTTTTACAGGTGAAATTGCTATACATTATATTTATATTGGACAAAAAAATTAAGGTAAACAATTTGTTGAATAAGTCCAATTAGTATTTCGTCGCTCTTTTCTGCAGAAACTTTGTTATCGTCGTACATTTTCATAGGTTAGGTGTGAAAATCTGTCATAAGTGCATGACGCAGGCGCAAAGCTAAGAAATCATAAAATTAAACTAAAAGTCGAAAATAGCCAACTTCTTAATTTAGTTTCCTTAGTTTAATTCGTCAGTTCAGTTGCATGAACGTTGTCATTGATATGGAACAATGGTTTCTACTTGTTTAGTTTTACAATTTAATTTTTTTATTTAGTTGCTTGCATAAACCTAGCATTAGTAGGCTGAAAATTAAAGAGTTTGTTAATTAATTTATGTAACTACAATTTAGAAGGTTTTTTTCTTCTGTGTATTGAACCTATGATTCAGAACAGTTTATCATAAAGTTATTTACTTGTTATTGTTCTGCCTTCACTTTATCATACTACCTCTCGGTCATTTGAGTCTCTTATAAAACCGAGAAGTTGATTCAGAGACTGTAATCTTATCAAGTATGATTTTTGAAATACTATATTAGACCAGTTTTAGCAAGTATCGCAATTATACTTTATTGTACATAATTATTATGATACTCGGTTTAAAGAACATTTCTATCATTTAAAAACTGATAATCCTGATAAATCTAGCGTTGCACAATATATGCTTAATAACAATCATAAAATTGACATTTCTAATATACAATTATTAAAACATGTTGATAATAATAGATATTTAGACGCACACGAGAGTTTGATAATATATAAATTTAAAGATAAATTAATGAACGCGGACCTAGGTGCATTCCCAAATTCTAAATTATATGAGACAGTTACTTTGTTTAATTTTAGTTACCCAATTAGGTATTCACTCACCTATGACACCTCTCCCTATATAATCCGAGTTCTTCCCTTATTCCTCAGAGCTGTTTTGACCTCTGGCTTGGTTTACATGCTAAGTAAACTTAACTCTCTGTCTTATTATTTTGTAGTTTGTACTGATGATGAGAAGTAGTTCTCGAAATACGTATATAGTTTTTTTTTTTAATTATTGTTGTTAAGGGATTTTTCTTTTATAGTTATAATTTAAACTTAAGATTCCATTTTAGTTTTTAATTATGGGCATTGAAAACTCGAAGATTTCAAAAACGAATAATTGTTTTTAAATTTTGATTGTCTATACAACTTTTGGGTCTAGTTTTAATAAAAATATCCCATGTCCAAATTCGTTTTGGTCGAAGGTCCTATTATTTCCAATTTGTTTTTGTAAGAAACTTCATGGTCTTTGGGCGATCATGTAACAATATTTTTTGTACACAGTAACATGACACATAAAGCTGTCCAAATTACTATTTAAAATCTATTTTTTATTTAAATCAGTTCTTTTACGAAGAGCTAGAAGAATACTTATTTGGTTTACTGTGTTTTGAGAAACGTTTACCTCTGTTATTTTCAAACAAAAAATATTTGTTATGACTAGAGTTTAGAAAACAAAATATTTGATTTCCTTATTCACACGTTGAGATTTTGAACTTGAAGTTGCAAATGCTACAAAGCTTATCGAAGTTTACAATAAAATTCTTTCAACTTCAAACAAAGATTTTATTTTGCGATAAACAATTTGATTCGATATATTTCTAAATGGAAGTGAAAACATTTTCAATTCAATTTGAATATTGAATTCTGCAAATGTAAAACTTTTCGAAACTAATACATAGATATTTTGTAGTAGAAATATTCATATAGTGATTTTGTACAAAAGCGTAATTTTGTGTGGGTATATACAGAGAATTTATTTTAAAATACAACATTATGGTTCATAACTTTCATAGTTACTCACTATTGTCAAAACATGATAGCAATGTAATATTTGTCCATTTTAAAATGCAACATTATAAATAGTATTACTGCACACGAGATACGTCCAGAACACATCACAAATGGTGTCAATTCTTATTACGACCGACTAGAATATTGCCTCAGTGTGAATGGGGGTATTTTTTTTAACATTTATTACATGAAAGATGTATTTTTGTAAGCTAAAGTTTGTTAAGATGTATGCAACATTTATATTTTGATTTTTTTGTTAATCATATGTAGGCTAATTTATTGGAAATTTGTTTTGATAATACAAAACTACAAATTTTGTATGTTGCATTTAAAAATGGACAAATTGTCATTTTTTGACAATAGTGAGTAACCATGGAAGTAATTGACCATAATAGGTGCGTTCGGCAAATGAGTTCTGTTCACTCTTTTCACTCTGTACACTCCTAGCACCGTTCGGTAATTACATGGAGTGATAAGCGTCTTAAAATGGAGCGTTCGGCAAATGCAGAATGGAGTCAAGTGGAGTGAAAAATGTTAACTCCATAAGCCCAACCTCGATATGCAAGCATACATGACATCTGTCAGATCATTTTGTATTTTTATGTTGAAATATTTTATTATACACAATTATTTTATATTTATAAAGTTGTTCTGTAATATAACAAGGCACAGTATGTCGGAATGGTAAGAATTCTGTACCTTTTCTAATATATGCTTTCTTCAGAATCATTAAAGAATAATACCAAACTGAATAACTTTTGTATGGTTAATTATTTATTTTTTTAGCAGTGCAGTATATAAGATTGTCAAAAAAAGGAGGTTATTACATTCGTGCACCAAAATTTTAACTCTACTCGTTCGGTTAATCACAAATAAAGGGAATGTACCTTGTTCCCTTAATCTACTCCAACTCCAGCACTACTCCCACTCCACTCCAACACCGCTCCGTAAATACTCCAACTCCGTAAGATTTACCGAACGCACCTAATGTTGCATGTTAAAATAAATTCCCTGTTTGAAAATATTTTCAAATATTTCACAAAAGTAACACCTGTTATGTACTGTTCACCCATCTTTTGTATTGAAGAGTTGACGGTACTCTATTGGTCAATTCTTTTAAATGTCATCTTTTTTTTACAAGGTTCAATCTATTTTAATTTTGTAAATAAACTTCAAAGATGTGGAAACTTAAATTATGATACAAATCGTAAATTATAATCATTTGAAAATGTTCCATTAAATATTTTACACAAGAAATGTATGAAATAATATATTATTCATAAAATATAGACTTTAATCTAAAATTACATTTATTACCTGTCTTCTAACCTATAATTTACATTATTTCGCAACTGTCATCCTTCTCCGCCTATATCTATAATAAGATCTTTTTTCATCGTTTACAGTACAATAAACTTTTATTTTATCTACTTCCCGCTAAAATAATATCTTTTCCCCATTTGTCGAACTTGTTACGACATGTCAGCAACCCGAATAACCTCGAAGTGTGTCACAAAGTCGGAAACACTCGCATTAATAAAAGTAGAAGTGTGTAGATCAGCAAGCAGGAGACTCGGGTTCAAATCCAGACGTTGTCCAGGTCACGTAGGCCATAGACATCGATCCCGAGGTCGTGTTGCCTCGGGAAAGGTCGGCAGGGATCGGGGAAAACATGCGAATATCTGTTGATACGCTAAAATAATAGAATTCGAGGATGAATGGGCGCAAATTGATAGTGATGTGTTTTTATTGTTTTGTTATTGTTTACATTTGATGTTTGAGTTGTCTCGTAAAATAACTAATAAATATATATGGAACCAGTTGGTAGATTTAAACTAATATACGAGGTCTGGCCATTAAATAACGAGACTGATCGATTTTGCATCTGTTCTAGCAATTTTAACTTGACAAGGAAACTAAAATTTTCACCCCTCATAAATAAAACTATGAATGCTGTCACTGCAACACGCATAGTTGGACTCTTATAATAAAAATATTATGAAATGACGCACTTATAATAAATATGTAACACAATGGGGTCCTATACCATAGTCACATTTTAACTATCTTAAATAAGAAGACGAAAATATACATAAATTAATGAGTATTAGTGAAAAAATTTTCTTTAAATATTAACTAGGTCACATACTACAAGCGATTGAAGCTGATTACTAATTGGGTATGACGCGTTAGGTACTAAGAATTTGATTGGTCGCCTGATTTTAAAAAGAAGATTCGCGCGTCTTCAGCGGTCACCTTTGAAAGAATATGAAATGTCATGTTGTTCTATAACCTAACAAAACATTTAACAATTTTGTGTTTGATGAATTTGTTTAATTATAACATCTAGTAATATTAACAATAATCACGTTTTTATAATTAAATCAATTTATAATATGAATTAAATTAATAATAATATTAATTAAATTAATATTGAAACTTCAAAACAGGCAAACATTAGCGCCATCCGTCGTCATACTTTGTGTAATAATATTGTCAAACTGTTTCAATGTTCTGTAATTTATTAGGAAGAAATCCTTGTTAAATGCTTATTATTTATGTTATTTATACTTAATAATAATTTCTTCGTGAATATAACGTATACGTTTTTATATAAAAACATTTCAGCTTTGCAAACATGAAAAACATTGTTTCCAGTATAACTAACAGTTTGTCCCATTGTTTGTCGATCACTTGTTAGTACCTGCTACGTCACGCACAAATTCTTAAACTTTAAAATTCATATCAGGCTTATTACGTAAAATTTTTAAGTCGCGTTTGCACTGAAGTTCTTATTTTATCCTGTTCTTACAGGAAAAAAAATAAAAGAAAAATGGTATAGGACCCCATTTGCTGCGCATGTTCGTGTAAATAAATTTTACTCAAATTAATTTCATCGACTTCATTGTGATGTCCCACTTTAATCGTAATTTTTGTTTGGTTCACTTCTAAACATTGTATTTTCTCAAAGATACGTCCAGTTTATTAACATTATTACTTGCACCAGCTATACGTCACCATCATTTGAAACCCACGGTTTCTACATTTTTTACCTCTCGCTAAGAGAGGTATTGGATTCATGCTAAAAATCACATATCGAGATTTAAGTGAATAAGCACGATTTAAGGTCCATATAAACCGATCTTTCATCTTCTAAATATTATTTTTTGAAATACTAATACTGAAGAACATAAAATTCTACTACTAAATAAAAATTTTAACAATTCGTCTTATAAGTGACCGACAAAATCAACAACCTTAACAAGGAATGACATCTATAGAAAGATGGAAGAATGAATTACAAAAAACTTAAAAACTCTAAAATTAAAAATTACTGTGGAGTGATATATTTAATATTAGGGTATAAATTTTTAGAATTATTGTAATCAGATTTACAATTTATAGAATTATCGTCAAGATTTATGTAACAACTTTCAAGAAATAATCTCTTTTGAATGTTAGATTCACTTATGAGACGAATTGTTAAAATTTTTATTTAGTTGACTTTTAACCATTTAGTTCTTTAAACTCATTGGTTTTTACAAAATCTTTTATATTTAAAATGTATTATTTTCATATGTTGTAATAATTTATTTATTGGTAAGCTGACAATTGTTACATTATGTTTACATGTAATTAACAAATACAAAATTTTTTGTTAGCTTGAAAATGGTTATAACCATACCGAAACGTCGCATTTGTAAATTTTGACTATGTTGAAATAAATGAAGCATTTATCCAAAAACCTCTTCGTATAGTTTAAATAAAAACTATGCAATTTTATATTCTGCTTATGTGCAATTATATCAGAATTTGAAGTATTTCCATGTACGACCATTGAAGTTGATCAATTGAATGGAAGTTCAACAATATTGCTCAAGGATGTGATATGTCGAGGAATACCTGAAAAACAATATGAACATTTCTTATCACTTTAATTCTAATTATTCTTTTCAATTTCAATTTGTAGGTAATCTTGGTTAACCTGGGTGATATGATAGGTTTCTATTTTACAAGTTACTTCTTATTCGCTAATTTTATGTAGTTGCTATGGATATTTATTTATTTCATTTCTACCTTGTGAATCAAGTCACAAAAGATGTCATTTTTATGACATTTGAAGAAAAACCGAATTTTAGATATAATTTAGATGCAGAGAACCCTAAAGATTATTTCCGAATAAGCTTATTTTTACAATTTTCGGACTTAGTCATCCAACAATTAAAAGAAAGTTTTACCAAAGATTATTGATGAGAATTGTGCACCCTCTTCGAAAATTTTCTGGCTACGCTACTGGTTCCTTTGTATTTTTATAGTATAGGCACAGAATAGACATTCATACAGAAGCGACAGTCAGAGAGAGAAACGAAAATTAGAGAGAGAAAGAGTATGCCAACAAATTTAAAGGGCTAATCGGATAAAATCGGATTGTTTCGGCATATCTTCGTATCTTACGATTCTTTGTTTTTTTCATTATCTCGACGAGAACATTTTCTGTTAGGGGTCAATAATAAAAGTATGTTGAGAAACACAAAATAATTTCTAATAAGAACAAACATATTACTTTTTCTACAAACGATAGGAAAAATCGTTATCATAAAGAAAATCATTATATTTCACATATTCTGGAGGAACTGTTGTCTCAGCTTGTCACGCCCATGTATTTTAGGGTTATAGCTAATTCAAGCAAACCAAACACGTCTTCTCAATTTTGACATATGTCATTTTGTGACCCGTTTGTGAATTTTAGAAGTGGTGTTAGTTTTTAATAAAATGGAAAAAACGAAGAAGGCAGAATCGGGAGGACTTGTTTGTTCATATAAAAACTGTATAAGGAGATTTAAAAAATGGAGAAAACGAAATGTAAGTTTGTTTCGTTTCCGAAAGATCCATAAATGTAAGTAATGCAAAACGACTTCCATATCATGCAAAATGTATATTCACTTAATAAATATAGGTGTAAAATGTGGCTCAAGGCCTGAGGAAGAGAAGATTTGATGGAGAAGGATATTTGGGACACATTAATCGAATCTGACGTTGTGTTTCCCACGTCAAAGATATAGAAATTTCTGCATTGTATTGAATTTGTAAAATTCACGTATTTGTTCAATAAAAACATAATTATGTGTTTATTTTATGATTTTTTCTTAATTCGTTAATAAAATTAAAATTTTAGTACTTTTGTGTTCTAATTTTTCTTTTACTATTTAAAACAATTTAAATTTCGCGCGTAAATTTGCCAACAAATTTAAAGTTTGAGGTCATAAACATCAAATCTCAACAACAATGGTGTAAACAAGGAGTGTCGCTTCTGTATATGTCTATTCTGTGGTATAGGTGTTTATCCTTTTGGTTTCGATGATTTTTATATCTAAGTTTACCCATATTTTCAGACGGTACTGTAAATGCAGTAATAACAGAGTTATGAATTTGACAACTCTAGTTCATGTCCGGTTTATCATATACTTCCTGTTAACTATGTACTACCGAAATTTCCGGATTATCTAGTTCATGTTTTCCGTACGTGAGTGGATTTGACAGGTCGACAGAATACAAATTAAGTTACTATATTCAAAACGTAGCTTCAAGGTATATACAGCAATTTATTTAAAGTTGATTATGAATACACGCAAATTCATAATATTAGTCATGTAAATGAAACAATGTTGTTATAATCATAAAAAGTGACTACTTTTATTGATATTTTATAGTTAGTATAACAGTTTCATAAATATAAAATATTGGAAATAAATTCCATTACAATTTATCATGAATAAACTGTGTTTATATTTAAACGATTGCAAATAAAATACTGGTATTACTCACCGGTCCCGATAAAATAGTTGGTAACGTAGTCGAAGCCGACTAGCAACCCAAGGGTTTCGGCTTCGAATCCCGGATATGTGAGTCCATTAATGCAACGTGAATAAAGGAAATGTTACAAGAACATAAGGAAAAATCTGATGCGGCCAGCACATTATCTTCCGTCAATTTGTACAAATCCCATACCAAAAGTTCTGAACATGTACTATTTTCTACAAACTCCATATTGAGAGTTTCCTAGAAATGATCAATTAGAATTATTTGAATATATCAGCTGTTTTCGTGATTATAGCAAAGCTGGCTGATTCATGAAAGTTAATCTCTTTATAATGGGTCCATAAACCATAACCAAAAATCTGATATGGCCAACACAAAACCTCCCGCTATTTAATATTTATTAATTTAAATACATACTTACGTATTTATTAACGCTGCAAACTGTTCCATTTATTTACTATTTTCTCTTTAAAATGTCACTATTATTAATTTGAAGTGATTATTTTTTGTCATTTACATTCATTTGAAATATCAACTATGTAACAAAGGAAGCATAGGCTTCGGGACTTATAAAAAAATGATTATTAAATTTATCTGTAAAGTATATAGAAAAAGTATTAATGTATTCCTGTAGAAAATTCAATAATTTAAATTTTCATAATGACATAAAATGCGAAAAATGGCATTTAATGGTATTTTTTGAAGAAAAACCATTATGAGCTTCAGGTAAAGTGTCATTTCCGGTTATCCGATTTACACCATAATCTAATAGGTTCTTTTCATATTAGAATAGGGTAAAAATACAAGGTTTCAGAATTTTCTGTATGATAGTAGTTGAGTTAGAGCGAATACAAAATCCCTACACATGCACACACACATACATACACACATACACACATACAAACATCATCGTGAAAATGTTAAAATTGGATTCTAGGGACCTTAAAACGTGGTCATTTACTAAAATCTCGATATGTGATTTTTAGCACGATCCCTATACCTGCCTTACCAAGGGTAGCGGGAGGTAAAAATATTAAAATGTACACTTTATCCTTAAATACTACTGTATAAATAACGATTAAGATAAAAAAAACTTTTTTTTAATAATTGCTTTGTGAGATACTGGTGTGAGAAATATAGCTATAGGTTTCTTTAAAAATTAAATGCAGTTATACGAAAAAACAATTATGACTTTTTGATACCACGAATTGCTTCAAAATTAAATGAACTTTTATTTAAATTTAAAAAAAAGGTTTTTTGGGCCCATTCTTTAACTTTATCTATTGACTATGAAGGAAAGTGTATAATCAAATTCTATAGACAATAAGCTATTCTTTCATATTGATGATCAGATAATATGTCAAAAAATAATTTTTAACTACGTTTTTTCAATAAAAACTGTTAAGAACTTTAAATAAGGGAACTTCCGGTTGACCAATTATAACCAAAATCTAATCACCTTTTCATATGGATGTAAAGAAGAGGAATACGAAAGAATCTTAATTTTTAGAATTGTGATATAGGAGTTAAACTTGAAGAAACATTTGTCAAAGTCTGACACACACACACACACACACACGCACACACACACACACACACACACACACACACACACACACACACACCGTATACTAGGGACCCTAAAACGTGCTTATTCATTAAAAACACCATCGAATTTTTTGACCAAAGACAATACCTCCCTTACATAAAGGTACGGAAGGTAAAAAATTGACTCACTCCCATCATATCATCAAATTGTAATAACTATGTAGTTGAGTGTTGAATACAATTATTACTGGTATTACTGTTTTTATTACATTCATTTTTCGTTTAAATGTTGTACATTTAATCCTCACATAAACAGATGTAATTTTAATTAGACAGTGTTTTAATGAAACCAGACAGTAATTAACAGAATAATGGAATTTTCAATTTGAAATTACCAGAACTGCTAAATATCTCTCGGGGTATAATGCACATACTTCCCGCAATGCATAAATGTAATAGTGGTTACTGAAGTCCGTTTGCCAAAATTTAGGATATTTAGATTAAGTTTACTATGCATTTGTGTCTATTAAGTATTTTATTTAGCAGTAGACAAAAGAATAATAGGTTGGTTTAGCAATTATTTTTCTTGTAAATCTTTTGACAAAGCGTGCCCGAACAGTAATAAATAATTTCATACAACTGTCAAATCTTACTAGATTTTAGAACAAGATAATACAACTAAATAAGATTCAAAGCTATTTAATAAATGAAGAGCAAAATAAAATATTAACTGAGTATTGACATATTTAAATTATATCGTGCTTCTTAATTAAAAAAAAAAAAAAATTTAAAATAAATTTTCTTGGAACGTGATATTTAATTTATTGCTATGCAAAAGTTTTCCCTGGATTATAAAAAATTAAGAAAAAGAGAGCTAAGTTTACATTTTTATCACAGTTTTTTACCTCTCGCTAAGAGAGGTATTGGATTCATGCTAAAATTTGCATATCCAGATTTTATTGAATAAGCACGATTTAAGGTCTCTAGAATCCGATTATAACATTTTTAAAATGATGTCTGTGTGTGTGTGTGTGTGTGTGTGTGTGTGTGTGTGTGTGTGTATGTGTGTGTGTGTGTGTGTGTGTGTGTGTGTGTGTGTGGGTGTATATGTGTGTGTATATATGTGCGTGTGTATGTATGGATGTTGGAGGGACGATTCCTCAAAAACTATAAGACTTAAAAAATATTTAACTGCAGTTTCTTCAATCTGACATTCCTGGGAAGAGCTGAAAAGGTTTTGGTAACAATTGAACAACCGGAAGTAGTAGTTTCTTAGAAAAATTCTTCTAAATATAATTTTTTGGTAGTTTTTTTTTTATTAAATATTGAAGAACATAAAATTCTCTATCTAATACACTTAAAAAATTTATTATATCTTGTATAGATTTAGAGATAAAGACACTATAATTTATAGAGTAAACTAATCGCAGAGGCTAAGGCACTAAGGAAACCAGTTGACAAATTCCAATGTTTATAACATAGTTTGTAAATGACACATGTCATTGTCAAATATCAACAGTTTTAGTGACATTCTGATAGCTTTTTCTGGGAAGTATATTTACCTTTTCTTATTGTTTTATTAATTAAATATTTGAAATTAGGTAAATAGGTAAAATTGTGGTAAAATGCATATATTCATCAGAAATACCGCTAATCTGGTTAATGAATTGGAAGAATCTCTGACATTTAGAAACTTCCTCATACAATGAAAAATAGATATAATTAGAATTATGTGTGCAGAAGACATGTTAAATACAATAAAAAACAATATTTGAGTAAAGTTCTGTAATTTTTTGTTATAAAACGAAGGTTCGAAAGCGAAGTACAATACAATACTTATATAGCCTAATATGGAAATGGCGAGAGGCCTTGTGCTGGCCACAACAGATTTTTTTTTTTGTTTTCTACAAACTTGTAATATTAATTTATTACTTTCTAATTTTAAAATTTTTCATAATAATAATGACTTAATTATTATTATATTTTTCTCCAAAATTGTTGTTGTTGTACCTATTTAATTTTATTTGTATTTCGTCATTCATAACAATCCAGAACACTTTTTTTATCCCCTCTGTAAAGATATAAATTTGTAGTGCGTACGTGTTGTACTTCACGTAAAAGTCACGCGAAAAGACGCAGAGACGCCTGCCTAGAGCTTAGGGCGTCTCGATCCCGATCCAGACAGTGAAGTCGCTCAGTTGAAAAGTTACGACGCAAGTTAATTGCAAGTGCAAGAGTTACAGCTAGTGGAATTACAGGCATTGTGAAGAGAACATGCCACAGAACACAGAATGGAAATAGTTTTCGGTAGGAATCAGTCTATAAATAGTTTGAAATATAAATTGAGTTTTTCTGTTTTGGATTTAGAATGTTATATTCTGGCACGCTTATTGGTGTTAGAATGGGCTTTATTCTTAAACGCTTTTTGGTGACATTTTACTTGGGATTGGTATGACAGTATTAAATACATAAAATATCTAGGCAACGGGGAAAAAAATAAAAACTCAAATCACTGTTACCTTATTAACTATTATTATAAATTGATAATGTAAATGAAAGCCGTTTTAACTAGGAATGACGAAGGGTACCCGGGTATAAAATTTCTTACCCGATTACCCGAAATATACCCGCTGCCCGTTAATTACCCGATACCCTTTAATTACCCGAACAGTTTTCAGCTGCCGGAAAAATTTTATCTGAAAGAAAAGTTTTTTACTATTATACCACAATTAATATAATTTATGTTGTTTTTTTTTTTTTTTTTTTTTAGAGATACAGTACCTAGGTATATTATTTATTTGTATTACTTTTTTATTAAAAAGTAAACTGCTAATATAAGGGTAACTGGTAATTAACAAATTAAAGAATTATGTATATGTACTTAAGGATAACGGGTTATTAAAGGGTATCGGGTAATTAACGGGTAAAGGGTACTATCCGGGTAGTTGTTTTGGGTACTCGGGTACCAAAATTATCGGAATTCGTCATTCCTAGTTTTAACTTTCAAAGGTCTAATTTTTACCTCTCTCTAAGAGAGGTATTGAATTCATGCTAAAATTCGCATATCCAGAATTTAGTGAATAAGCACCCTAGAATCAGGATTGGAAAAAATCATGATTTATTTAAAAATATCAAAAATCATTGAATTTTTTAAAAAATCAAATAAATCATGATTTTTTTTTTATTTTTACAGATCAGGTATATACCTAGTATTATTGTACTTTTTAAATTTTTTTAAAAGCAATATAAATATTTTATTTCATAAACGAAAACGAAATCTGTAATAAACCCCAAAAGATACATTTGAATTTTTGAAAGAATTTAGTATATAACGTACAAACACGCGCGCGTCTTTTTAAAAAATACATACCTAAATAAAATAGGTCAAAATATGTAATCAGTAATCTGTTAGAATTCGAATACAGTCCATATTTTTGTTGTTATTTATACTTTTGTAGTAAATAAATTCATTTTTATTACAATTTGAATCTTTTTTTCATCTGTGATAAAAATCAGTGATTTTTAAAAAAAAATCAGTTGATTTAAATCACGATTTAAATCTTGATTTAAATCAAATGATTTAAATCAGGCCAACCCTGCCTAGAATCCGATTATAACATTTTTAAAATGATGTCTGTCTCTCTCTCTCTCTCTCTCTCTCTCTCTTTCTGTGTATGTATGTATGTATGTATGAATGTGTGTGTGTGTGTGTGTGTGTGTGTGTGTGTGTGTGTGTGTGTGTATGTGTGTGGATGTGTGTATGTCTCGATGTTGTAGACACGATTCTTCAAAAACTATAAGACTTAAGAACTGTTTAACTATGGATTCCTCAATCTGACATTCCTGGGAAGAGCTGAAAAGGTTTTGGTAACAATTGAACAACAGGAAGTAGTAGTTTCTTAGAAAAATTCTTCTAAATATAATTTTTTGGGAGTTTTTTGAAAAGGTTTTGGTAACAATTGAACAACAGGAAGTAGTAGTTTCTTAGAAAAATTCTTCTAAATATAATTTTTTGGGAGTTTTTTTTATTAAATATTGAAAAACATAAAATTCTCCATCTAATACGCTTAAATTTTTTATTATATCTTGTATAGATTTAGAGATAAAGACATTATAATATATAGAGAAATCTAATCGCAGAGGCTAAGGCGCTAAGGAAACCAGTTGAGAAATTCCAATGTTTGTAACAGTTTGTAAATGACATATGTCAGTGTCAAAAATCAACAGTTTTAGTGGTATTCTGATAGCTTTTTCTGGGAAGTATATTTAATCTTTCTTATTGTTTTATTAATTAAATATTTGAAATTAATGAATTGGAAGAATCTCTCACATTTAGAAACATCCTCATACAATGAAAAATAGATATAATTAGAATTATATGTGTGCAGAAGACATGTTAAATACAATAAAAACCAATATTTGGGTAAAGTTTTGTAATTTTTTGTTATAAAACGACGGTTCGAAAGCGAAGTGCAATACAATACTTATGTAGCCTAATATGGAGTGGTGAGAGGTCTTGTGCTGGCCACAACAGATTTTTATATAAATATTCCATCTTCTAATTTGTTACTAGAGATTTGGAAATTCAGTATAGGATGAATTTCTGGAATAATATTTAATTCTTTCAATTCCGGTTTATCGCCACTTCTTTTCTTTTCTTTCATCAAATTCCTTCTCCCACATCCTCCACAAATCTTCCCTTAATCTCTTGTCCGCCCGCTCAACTAATTCTCTCGTCCTACAATCCTTTACTGCCGCTTTGCTATCCATGTAACATCCTGTAACTTCCTGAAGTAACGCGCAAATAACCCACCACAACACGCTTCCGTTTGACTTACTGCGCCACCGTGTCCTTGCCGGTGGAAGGACGAACTAACTGCGACGGTAGAGACGCGCGCGACGCTCGACGCTCGTGACTACACAATTAAACGTAGGACGTAGTGCAGACAGACGTGAGACGCCGCACGTATGCAATGTGGATAGTAAATAAACATGCTGAAACTGGTTGATTGATGCTTGCTCGGCGCGGTGGACGGAAAAAAGAAAAATCGGGAAACATATATGAGAAAGAGAAATCTTGATTTTTTTTATCCTTGACCTTCAGTTTTTTGTTATATGAGGGGCGAACCGGAAGAAAAAAGTTGATGTTTGTTTGATCGATTTTTTTTTTTTTTGAAGTCATTTGTTATGTAACAAACATGGTAGTAAATATAATGTAAACAAACACACAGTACACACCGATTTTTCACACTTGACCGTTACGTCATAGTTTGATGTTCGTATATTAGATATACGTATCGAAGACAGAATATAGGAAACCATAAGTAAGACAGAGATAAACATACGATACGTATGTCTAATATACGAACATCAAACTATAACGTAACGGTCAAGTAGTTCTCAAGTAAGGGTGCACTCGATCTCGAGCTTTGGCTAGTCAGTATCAAATTCACAGTTTCCTTAATATTTTAATGAAAACGGATGGAGTTAAAAAGGATCAAAATGATTTAATAACAACATACTTCACAATTAATCAGGGTTGAAAAAAACCCGGGTTTTATTAAATAAAAGCGGGTTTTATTGGCAAATATCGAAATGTAGTATGTATCATTTTTAATTTTAGTTTTATAAAGCATCTTAATACACATACTCAAGTCGGCGTAGTAGACAATAGATATTAATATTATTAATTTTTTTTTTAAGACTGTAATGTAATAAACAATAAATTAACTAGAGGGTGTACATGCGTACAAATTACGAATTAATATTAATAGTTGCAAGTCTGTGAAATGCATGTGTATACAAGAATAAGATCCAAGTGTCACAACTAATAGTATGTTTAATACATAAGTTACACAACTCAAAAAATAATGAAAATACTGACACCAGGATTGGAGTTGTTCAAATATAAAAGAAACACTGTGCAAAGTTCGCACAGCAATGAAAAATATATTAAAATGATCAAACACGAAGTACACAAAATGAAATTGATTGTAAAATGTTGCCGGTGACAAAATTTTATGTATATATGGATGTACCATATTTAATTAATAAAATATGATTTCATAAAAGTGGGTTTTTTAGATGGGTTTTTTTGGATTTATTTAGGTGGGTTTTTTTGGGTCGGGCAAAATTGCAACAACCCTGCAATTAATAAATATAAATATGTTATTTTACTTCAACAATTCAAGGTTATTCATTAAAGAAATAATGCTATTGTGATGTTATTAGTATTGTTATTATTAAATAAAAGTGGCCGCGTGTCTGAGTGTCCGGTCGCAAATCTGGGGGAACCGGGTTCGATACCGACCGGCGCCAAATATTTCGAATTTTAAATGGCACAAAAGTGACCCCTGTGGTGCATTCTCCGTGCTAGCAATGAGTGCCCGTGAGGTGACGCCTGGTAAACGCCCGCACTTTACTAATATGTCATCATCATTACCTATATCTGCGACAAAGCAGATTGGCACACCTAGAAATAGGTAATATGCCTTGATGATATATTTATTTATTTATGTAAAAGTGATTTTTGTTCTTACCATAACGATTTCTTGCCTTATTTTTGAGCAGAAAAAACCCTTACGTAAATGATCGTATATTTTTTGTATAAGATTTGTGAAAAATCTGTTTACATTTTCGAACGTCTTCGGTAAACAAAATGTTAAATACTCGTAGGTCTGTAATTTTTATAACAAACTTACACTAGAAGCGTCTCTTTTTTAACAATTTATGTTAATCAATGTTGAACGTTAAGGATGTAGAGGTATTTTTAAGTTTGACACGAAAAAATTAAACATTTTGCCTCATATAAAAATTAAAATTATGAATGCCGGATGCACCCAATTTCGAGCTTTGACCCGGTCCGATATCGAGTTAATTGGAATAATTGAATATATTACTAGTTTCCATGGTTATAGCATAGCTGGCTGATTTATTGAAAGTTAATCTCTAATTCTTTAACTCTTACAGGCTGATTCACAAAAAAGTTTAAGGTAAAATAAAATAAATAAATATATCATCACGGCATATTACCCATTTCTGGGTGTGCCAGTATCTACACCACATGTAGACATTGGTAATGATGACGATATACCCCCAGGTTCGCGACCAGACACTCAGACACGCGGCCACGGGACCCCAAAGTTTAAGGTAATCCTCATTTTTGGATTAGTGAATTCTATACTATTCCGGTATTTAAAATTAATCAAAAAAGGTAGATACTAGGAATAGATTAGACTATATTTCACGAACTAAACTGTTAAAATTAGAGTAGAATTCTCTAATCAAAAAATGAGGATTAACTTAAACTTTTTTGTGAATCGGGCTGTATCTTTATTGAATATGAAAGAAAATGTATAATCAAACCGTATAGACAATAAGATAAAAAAAAAACCACCTAATGATACAGTGTGAAATGTATTCTTTCTGTTTGAATCCTTGAAATATGTTAAGAAATAATTGATGTAAAAATAAAATAATTCATTTCTGTCTAGATTAGACCATATTGTGAATGAATGACTTGAAATTTAGTTTGTAACATCTGTTTCATTCAGTTCTGTTTGTAATGTTTGTAAATACATCAATTTTTTCTTATACACAAACTTTTATGATAACTGATTCATTTCTGTCTGTTGTCTATTTTGTTATTCAAGAATTGGCATAAAAGACTCCTGAACCTTGAACAGTATAAATCACAAGAATAAATATAGTGACGAGAATATATTTCATTAGTCACGTGACATGTTTTCCTCCAATCAGCATTCAGAATCTCCCTAGTTACATGGTACAGCGATGATAAAAAACAAAGAAATTATCACCTTATTTATATTCGTCAGTAAGGAATTTTTACAACATTCATAGTTAATTTTAACAAATATTCATTATATTCTCTCATTAATTATAAGCTCGTGATATAATTAATAATCGAGGATATTGCTCGTGAAATCTGCAACTCGGTTCTTGTCGAAAATATCATCGATGATAATCATAGATATCACTTGTTATATTATGTATGAATATAATTCGTTGTATAGCTAATATGAATTTTGTCATGAAATAAAATTAGATTTTATCCAATTTAATAAAATACAATTAATGGAAAAATATTGTAATTAATGCATGGTGTTAAATTTCTCGTTTATTAAAAAATGTCTTGTTTATTAATCGCCCTTATTAACACACTTTATAATTAAATAACTATAAAATCAAAATCACCACAGTTATAATCACAGTATAACATATTTTTATGTATATAGTGAAATAAAATTGCGATTATAAGCTAATAGAAGGTATATTGTTTTCTTTTGTAACATTAATAAATGTTGATTTAATGTGTAGTAAATCATTTTTTCGACTGGTTTAAATAATATAAAAATATTATCGACTACTTTTTTCACAAACATTTCTGCGTTACTGTTTTATTCCATTAAAATTACTGTAATTTTCAATAAACAATTTCTGTATATGACGTTTATAAATATTCGTTTCCCCATTTACCAGCGCCAACTACAATGGGCTACTTGCATACCTTTTTTTACCTCTCGCTAAAAATCACATATCGAGATTTAAGTAAATAAGCACGATTTAAGGTCCATATAAACCGATTTTAATATTTTTACGATGATGTCTGTCTGTGTGTGTGAATGTATGTATGTATGTATGTATGTATGTATGTATGTATGTATGTGTGTATGAATGTGTGGATGTTGGAGGGACGATTACTCAAAAACTATAAGACATAAGACCAGTTTAACTATGAATTCCTCAATCTGACATTCATGGGAAGAGCTGAAAAGGTTTTGGTAACAAATGGACAACCGGAATTAGTAGTTTATCTTCTATAAATTTAAAGATAAAGACGCTGTAATATATAGAATATCGGGATGTATTAAGTCGAGTAGGCTAAAATACACTAAGGAAATTAGTTGACAAATTCAAATGTTTATAACATAATTTGTAAATGACAAATGTCAGTGTCAAAAATCAAAAGTTTTAGTTACGTTCTGAAAGCTTTTTCTGGGAAGTACATTTAATCTTTCTTATTGTTTTATTAATTAAATATTTAAAATTATAGGTAACATGCATAAATCCATTAGAAATACCGCCAATCTTGTTAATGAATTGGAAGAATCTCTGACATAGGAACTTCCTCATACAATGAAAAATAGATATAATTAGAATTGTATGTGTGCAGAAGACATGTTAAATACAATCAAATACAATATTTGGGTAAAGTTATGTAATTTTTTTGTTACAAAACGACGGTTCGATAGTGAAGTGCAATACATTACTTATATAACATAAAATGGAAATGGCGAGAGGTCTTGTGCTGGCCACAACAGATTTTTTACTTAATATTTTTGAACAAAATGTTTATTAATTAGCCAGAAAAAAAAATGAAATTCAATTATTTGAATTACCGCCACACTGAGAAAATGGTATCATTTAAATCAAAACGTTTCTGTATTTTAACTTTTTACATATTAATTCAAGATACAATATATTCAATAAAAATTTATGCTATATTTGGAACACATGTTAAATCGTTTTAAACATTTGCATTTCATTCAAAGTTTTCAAGTTTTGAAGAGATATTTATTATTTTTGTGTTAATTAAATAATTTATTTTCGTATAAATATTAAATTAATTTTGAATGAAATAAATTAACTCTTTTATTAATACCAAAATTTGTTACAATAAAACGCAAATATTTTCCTTCAAATATTAAAAATATTTCGAAATAAATAAAATAAAAGTTTTAAATTAAAATATAATTTTCTTAATACAAGAATTCAAAGTTTAGAAATAAAAATGTTCTAGTTTTTATCTGATTCTTTTTTTTTTTTAACTGCGAATTGCGATGTTTGCTAACACCAACCACTTGCACTGAGCAGTGGTGTATGGTAATCAGCGAATACAGAAGTTGTGAAATAGTGCAATTTAGGCTTATTAATTATTGTTTAGTGATAATCTGTGTTTTGACGAAAAGGTAAGTGTACATTCGCATGTATTTTAGTATTAAGACCTTTAATATCATGAATTATTTTAAATTTAATAAATACAATACCCGGCATAACCTTAAAATTTCTGCATAGAAAACTTGCAAGCCGCGGTTGTTTAACACATCATAGGTATTACATACAAAAAATATATTTTCGTATTAAATGTACCAAGTACCACTGCCAATATATTAATTTTATAGATACATTATTCCCAATACTACACGCATGCAATTGCAACGAATACTCTGAAAATATTTTATCCGTTTTATAAAATAAATAACAGTAATATTCTATGTGCTAGTGAGTGACTTTGTTAGTATTAAAGTAAATACAAACAAAATACTATTGTAATTCTTGGTGGTTTGTAGTATGGCGTATGGGTAATATAAAAAACACTTCAAGCAAACGCATAATGTTTCAAGTTCAAAATCTAAATTTAAAATCAATATATTTGTGCTTTGATATAAAATTCAACTAGTTTTGAATGAAAATTTTAAATTTATCAGTATAAAGCGGATTAGTTTTCAAATAAAACTTAAAGTTTTGAATAAGAACTTATTTTTACTGCGCACATTAGAACAGTTCAACTACAACATAACATAATATCTGCTATTGTACGTATTTTTGTTTGTATTTATTTATTTTGCCATTATTGTTTTAATTTTCTAATTAATTATTAAATCAAAACACTTTACACTTGTTTACGTGCATCATTTCTTTATTTATTTTTGAGAAATTTAATAAAATAAATTTTATATTATAAAATTTAATAATCTTTTTTCTATTATTTAGTTTTACATTTATTTCTAATTTTAGGATTATTGACCAACTAAAGATGGCACATGAGAAAATACAAGAACTATTATTTTCATGGGGTTTCCCCGACTTAGTTAATACTTTCAAAGGTAATTTATTTTATTTTTTCCATAATAATCTGTACCACATCAGTATGCTTACTTCTAAATTTTTAGAACACGAAATAGACTCCAGCAACATAACTGATTTAACTGATAATTTGTTGAAAGAAATTATTCCAAAACTAGGTCCTCGAGCAAAATTCTTAAAACTATTGGAAACCTATAAAGCAATAAGCAAAACGGATTGATTATAGATCCAATCCTTGATTTCTCATCAATTGTAAGTATGAACAATAACCATGGTGTGGTTTGCTCTGAATTTCAAAAATATTTATAGGATGTTCCTGATCTGAATTATAAATCCGAGTCAAGTACTACAACTACTTACGACAGTATGTCAAATAATGTAATCTTGATGAATGACGACGAGTTATCAGCTGCATACAAAAATGCGACTTCAAAATTACGTAAATTTTGTGATGAAGAGGAAATGGAACAAGCATTTACTCGTAAAACGTTCCATTTTAATTTGAAAACGTTTTTCTATATTTTCGAAACTTGTTGATATGAAGGATGGGGACAATTTGGTTGCAATTTCATGGATAAAAGTTGATGGTATTCTTTACTCTCCTAATTTTGTATTAGAATTTGAAAGTAATTGTGATTTTTTTCCAAAATTTGGTATTATTCATTATATACTGCGGCTTAATGAAAAAGAATTATATTTTATTTTTAAATGCTGCGATTGTGTTGCATATGATAGGCATATTAATGCATGTCATGTAGTTGAAAAGACTGATTATTTTTGTAGAAAAATGAATGACATTAATAGCAATCCTGTTCTTATAAATGTTATAGGTGATGGACGTTTGTTTATAAAAACTTAAATAATGTGATTGTTACAAAGATGATTCAAGACTAGTGTAAAAAAAAGTTACAATGTATTGGAGAATTGTTCTAAATATAGTGTCCGATTCCTTCTGAAATGCAAAAAATATCTGTTAACTTACTACCCACAAATAATTGAAAGAAGAGCTGGAACATGGATTAATATAATTTTGACTTGATATAATTCTTTAACTAAAAAATAACTATATTACACATTTTCAATTCATAACGGCCTCACCAATAACTTCTTTTTTTTACACTAGTAATGAAACACCTCTATGGTATTTAGGTAAATAAGAAGACTGATTATTTTTATAAAAATATTGCTCCAATTAGTAGTATGTAGTATGTTGTACAAATGTTTTGTTAAATAAGCTTGTTTTCGATATATATTTTTTATATATTTTTATTATACTACCTGTTTATGTACATACAATTGAAATAAATAAATATCTTGAATGCAAATGCAATGTGTTTTAATAGAAAACGTATTTATATCTTAAATTAAAAGAGAATATGGTTTAACATAAAACGTAGTTACACATTGATTTAAAATAAATATGTTTTAAGCACAAAACAGAGTTATATCTTCATTTAAAATTAATTATATCTTCATTTGAAAAAGAATACATTTTACCATAAAACGTATTATACCTTCAATCAAGAAGTATACAGTTTAACAGAAAACATATTTACATCTTCATTTAAATTTATTTCTCTTAAATTAAAATTACTATATATTTTCAACTAAAGTTTATAAACTTTTGATACAAAACTTAAAATTTATATTCTCAATTAAATATTCTCTTTCTTTAAAACAATTAGTTTTTTTGCTACAAAATTAATAACATTTTCACATAAAACGTAAATATATTGAATTCAAATTCTTTTTTAAAACTTTATTTTTCTTGAATGAAAAGGAATTACACATGGCACATATAGAATGTGCAAAACGTTTTGAAACGAAGTGTTCTATTTTGTTCCAAAATATTATTTTTATCAGTGCATGTATGACGTAGAATTACATCGCATTAATGAATGCCGTAAAGCCATAGCGAGGTACCGCCCCATAGCAACGGCATGTTTGTGCGGGTAATATAAATCTCCTGTTTGACATTTCAACAATAGTTTAGAGGTTAGTATTTCAGTTTGTCTTTTTGGTATGGATATTTTAAATTCATGTAACTACCTATGTGTTTATTTGTAAAGTAATTAATGTATTTGAGAGACCAGAGAGAGAAAAATGAACTAATGTCAAATTCAAATTAAAACTTTCTCGCACGCGATGCCATCTATAGATTACATTCTTAAACATGGTTCCCTTCTCCAGTTCAATATAATGTCATAGAAAAGTTTCTTTCTTAATTTACTAAAAAACAAATAATTTTTTTAAAATATAATTTATATTTTTGTATATGTTTTCAACATAATATTACGTATATAGTGATAGAAATCGGATATTCATTCCACGCACGTACGTAGCGTTACCATATTTCAAAAATTCAAATCAATTATGGCCGGTTGCACCAACGTAACTTATGGCTTAAATTGACAATGTTGCATCGAAATGAAATGTCAAATGAATAGTAATATATTGCTGTCAAAATTTAGATTTGCATTTTTAAAATTTAAGCCTTGTTGGTGCAACTGGTCATTAAAGATTAATTCCTTCAATTAAATTTTCGTTCATTGATCATTTTGTTAGTTGATTGACCTTTGTAGTAGTATCTCATCCAATCTGAAACTATCTAAATATATCAATTGTTAATTTGAAGATGACATTGATGCGAATTGTTATTTTTAGTCATAGTTCCTTGCAAATTCCGCTAGTAGTGGGTGTGTTGAATAGATGGCGCTAGAGTAGCAGTGTAGGAGATATTTTTGGCAGCTACCGGGATAGAAGACTATTTCGGTGACGACTGGCGATTGTTTTGCCTTTGGCGCCTTGGATCCTGCATGTGACAATTCGCGATTAATTTAATAGACTGTTGTGCAAAATACTTTACTTGTTTGTACCGGTTTATGGGGTGTATTTTCAGAAATTTTTGTTTATTCAATTGCGTTTTATGTTTTTATTTATCAACAAAATTTTGTTGTACATTTAATTTAATAATTTTAATGACGTGAAAATAGATTTAGTATTCGATTAGTTAAAAATGAATGTTAAGTAACTGTCAAGTTAAGTAAATTGGATCTGGCCAGCACAATACCTCCTGCCATTAATTTTTATTAATGTAAAAAGCAAAATAGGTAAAGCATGGGATTCAAATCGCTAGGGGTAAAGAGGCATTATGATGTAATGTCAAAATTGACAGTGTTATAAAACAGGATTGCGAAGAAAGGACGGACGTTTTTTAAAACGTCACAAAATTGATATTTTTTGCTTAAAAAAAATCTGTTGTGGCCAGCACAATACTTCTCGCCAATTTCATATTAGGCTATAAATATTGTATTTAACATTTCTGGGATATACAAAATATTTTAATTACATCTATTTTTTATTTTTCAATTCTTTCTATGATCAAGTTTCTTCCTACTCTTCTAAATGTTCGAGTTTCTTCCAATTCATTGACGAGATTGGCGGGATTTTTGAAAGGTATATGATGAAATATATGCATAGCAAGCGCGTGTTTAGTTGACCTGTTACTGTACATACTTTGGCTTACAAATGAATCTCGTTTCTGTTTATACCAACTTTAGATGTTGACGGAGTCTTTTCCTTGTTATAAAAATCGCATATTATAATTACTATTACACCTCGACTTGTCCAAGTATGAATTTTAGGATTTCCACATTCAAGAAGAGAGTTAATTTAACGTGCGGTAGCTATATCTATAATTTTAAATATTTAATTAATGATAAAATAAGAAATATTAAATGTACTTCCCAGAAAAAGCCTTCAGTTTCCATGGGCTATTTGATGGATACAATGAAATATTTTATATATTTATAACTCTCTATCTCTAAATCTATAGAAGATATAATAAAAATGTTTAATATATTAGATAGAGAATTTTATATTATTTAATATTTGTATTAACAAATTTCCAAAAAATAATATTTAGAAGATTTTTTTAAGAAACTACTACTTCCGGTTGTCCAATTGTGACCAAAACCTTTTCAGCTCTTCCCATGCATGTCAGATTAAGGAATTTATAGTTAAACTGGTCTTATGTCTTATAATTTTTGAGTAATCGTCCCTCCAACATCCACAAACACACACACACACACACACACATCCACACACACACACACATCCACACACACACACACATCCACACACACACACATCCACACACACACACACATCCACACACACACACACACATCCACACACACACACACACACACACATCCACACACACACACACATACATACATCCACACACACATACATCCACACACACACACACACATACATCCACACACACACACACACACACACACACACACACACACACACACACACACACACACACACACACACACACAGACATCATTGTAAAAATGTTAAAAATCTTTTATAGGGATCTTAAATCGTGCTTATTCACTAAAATTTGGATATGTGATTTTTAGCATGAATCCAATACCTCTCTTAGCGAGAGGTAAAAATTATTGACAGATTTGAGTTAGTGATGACATAGACTTTGACAAAATCAAGTGTGGAAAACAATATCTTGCATAAAGTCCGTTATCATTCACTGAAAAAAAATCTAAATTCCTTATTTTTCAGTATCCAATACCCAATTAGCAATCAATTTCAATTGCTTGTAGTTTGCGACCTAATCAATATTTAAACATTTTTTTTTTTCACTAATACTCATTAATTTATGTGTATTTTCGTCTTTTTATTTAAGATATGACTATGATATAGTACCCTATTATTAATGTAGTTCACTGGGTTATATGTTGTACTCGCATGATTTTCGTTACGATATTAGGTATGTTATGTAATATTTTGAGTACTTGTGCATGAATGATAGAAGTTTGATGGGTAATATTTCCTTGGTAAACAAACTTCAGACTTGAGTACTTCATGTTCATGTCAAATACCAAAGATATAAAAATAAACACGTCAAATGTCCAAGATGCTAATCTTCTACTGAAGTAGGTCATATCTCGACGCGTTCTGATGAAATCTGTCAGGAAAATTTGAAATTTCAGTAGGAAAATACGAAACAAAAATAAAGAATTCCTGAGAGAACATAAAATTTTAAATAACAATAAAACAAACCGCAAAAGATTATTTTAATAGTTTTTCTAAGAGGAAAAGTTGAGAGAAATTCTTAGAATAATATATTTAGAAACAATTCCATAAAATGAATAAATAGGAAAAAATTAGCAAAAAATAGTAGTAGTAGTAAAACTATCAAATTCTGTTCATCGGATTAAAGTGAGCTTTGGAACTTTCCACGTTTGCTATGAGTGCCCGTAAAGTGAAATTTGATAAACACCACCTATATGGTAATATATATTTATGAAACTAGTGAGTAAAAAATTATTTTATCCACAAGACCAAACGTACTTATTTTCGCGACTGGATAAAACTATTTTTTCGCCGATAGTCATTAAAAGTATGATTTTATTAACAGTTTAACAGGCAACAAAGTTTTAATTTCTGAAAGTAACTTTCACTGTCACCGGCCGAGAAAGTGTATAAATAAAGTGTAAATACATAACAATTTTGATAACAACGACGGTGGAGGTTGGAAAATACGTCATTCCTAACTTTAATGACAATCTCTTGGGTTGGAAGTAACAGATTTTAAATTATTAAAATATCTTTCAGAACTCATATTAATAATTGGAATAATACTACCTTTTTAGTTTAAGTTCTTTATTTATTGAGCCATTGAGTTTTATAAAACAAGAAATATCAATCTCAATCATTGTGACGCATTAGAACTTAGTCGCGCATGGCTTCCAATATTAAATATGTTGTAATTTGTAATATGCATACAATTTTTTCTAGACTTTTTCTAACATCTGTTAATAAAGAGTACGGCTGCGGTATTTCGCTACCGATAAAGCGTCTCTGAGTTATACAGATCACTTCTCTGCCAGTTTTTGGGACGGTTTTTCCTCTGGCAAAAGGAGAGTTTTCCTGAGAAGATGCATGTTCGCCGTCCAAGTTATTGCCGGGCATTCATAATTATATTGTCTAGAAAATTGTATACATAAAAAAGGTAACATTTACGAACTTTTCTTGTTACCTTGGTTACTTATTGTTTTGGTTTTTTCATATTTTTATGTCAATTTCCCCTGAAGAAGGCACCAGTTTATGGTGCCGAAACGTTGGGTTTTAATATTAAATAAATAAATAAATACAAAACTTAAACTAAAAAGATAGTATTATTCCAATTATTAACCGATTTTACTTCCGTATCTTGGGTTGGAAATGTTTATGTAGAGGTTGCCTAGCAACATTGTCATAGATCCTTATAATAAAGTAGGATAAAACAAATTTTAAGAGAGCTGTCAAAAATATTAATAAAATTAAATATTATAACTCATTGAATGATAATGATTGTGAATAAAATAGTATACATAATCTCGGTAGGAGTTTCGTCACAGCCTCGCGCTTTATCCCACCTCGAGGCTTCGTCTCTCGATAATATATATATAAGCCCTTGGCTGTAATGAAACTTCTCCCACCTCGGATGTAATATACTATTAAAATATTGAAATAATCTGCAAAAAAATTATGTGTTCAACACGAACAAATTCACTATTTGTTAGGTTTAGACTAGACTATATTAAAAGTCTCTGCTTCTATCGTTAATGAAAACATCACTGTGGCAGAGACTAATTTGGTTCTTGTAGAAATATAAACGTATACCTTTATATTTTTCAAGTTTTGCTAGTTTTTTTTTTATTGCTATGAAAAATATTGAATATACATACTTTCATTCATATAAATCAGAAATTAATTTATTTTCATGTATGAAATGTGTTTATATAAAGAGGAAAATAAATTCTGATCTGATGAAACATTTCTATTTAGTTTTGTTTGTCTTGTAATTAATTAAGTAATTACATTTAACTGTCTCTTAAATTAGAATTTCAAAGTGGGAGTTAACGAAAGATAACTTTGTTAAGCAAACATTTTGTTTACAATTTGATCTTATAATACAGGGTGGTGGCGGTTACGGGTGAATATAGAGATTTAACATGGGTTTTTAGTTTTATGCAATTTCAGTAACTTTTTAATGGCCACGCCAATAAAGTAAAATTATTATAATTTTTTTTTTCAGAAAGATACATTTAATAGAAAACTCTTCTCTGACTGAAATTTGTGATATCTGTTATGGTTCACACAGAAAAACATACAGCCTGAATGACTGCACCGTGCAATGTTTAAAATAAATTTTATCTTTTATAGTCTATCTAAATTCTAAGCATCTAATTTTTAATGAAAGTAACGAGTTGTCAATCTTCTTGTTTAGGAGTAAGCTAAGAAATGTAATCGTCTTATTTATAATAATGGTAGTAAAAAATTATTAAGCCGAAAAAACTGATGTTACTAGTTTTAGAATAATGCGAAGGTAATTTTTGACAACCTATAAATAATGGGGGATTACACCATTTTTTTTTTTATAATTTCATCTGAAAATATTAGGAAAACTAAGACTATTGATGAAAATCCGGTGAAAAAATTCCTATTAATAAGCGAGTTATGGTCTCCCGAATTTTGAAAAGATTGCCGTGACGTCACATTTATGTGTTTTTATATCAAACTGTTTTCATCATGGACCTAAATGTTCTTGAAATATATGCTATTTTAAATTATATTTACATAAAAATAAATGAATATTATAACACTGTATAAGTCTACATACTTTATAATTACGGTGTATTTAAATTATTAAGTTTAATGCAAGAAATTTATGTTAAAATAAAAACTGTTTGAAAACTGCTGTACAGGAATGTTAGCCCCTCCTTTCGAATTTGAATTTCTTAACTTCCATTGGTAGTAATCCCCACCTCCTAACATGCTATTTGTAATGCATGTATAGGTGGTCTCTCGGTCGCCAATCAAAATATTTTCATATTAGTGTCGAAGCGCTATAACAAAAAACCCTTTATTTCCGAAATATCTCAATTATACCATTTCATTTTTTTTATTAATATTCGTTATTCAGCATATACATTCGTATTTTTTTGGTATTTTCCTTTAATTCGATTGAGCCGTAATCCCCCATTGTTACTGTCATTAAACATTAGTTGCCTAACATTTGGATAGACTGTTAAGGTAGGCTCTGTTAATCTGTGATTAAGCCGTGTCCCCCTATTTTGGAGACATCCTGTATAATCATCGTCCTGTAGAATTTATTTTGAAACCTATTAAAGTTAAATAGTGTAAATTTGTAAATACATAAACACGTGTATTAATCATCTGTTAAATGCAATTAATCTATTCATAGACGTTTGTAGATAGGTACATGAAATGTTACAATACACAAAATAATTATTAACTAAGAAACTTCAGAATAATTTTGTGTGAAAATAAGTCTGTTTTCCAGTTGGCTGGAGATAAAGTATGTTTAAAGTTTAAATTACTACAATAAATCAACTTTCAGTAAGTTTATGTGGGCCGTATGACATATTTTGCCTTGTCACTCTTATAATCTGACACATGAAGGACATTCACATATGAAGTGTGGGTTGCATCGCTTGAAATATTGTGAGAGCTTAAACAACAAAATAAAAACACATTGTTTTAAAATTTAAAGCCTAAGCCGTAACACTATGGTTACAGGGAAGATCTTATTTTATTTGACAAGTATGACGTAAATATACCAATCATCTTATAAAAGATACGTTTCTATAGTGATAACGGTACCATTTGATAACGGACGAGAAACAGAATCCCACCCATAGTGTGTTCAAAAGAATCCTAACTCGGAGTAGGCTATGAACAACAAATCTGTTGTGGCCAACACAAGACCATCCGTTAATTTGATGTATTTTGTACAAATCCCATACCAAAAGTTCATTGGGAAAGATTCTATATATCCAGTAAAATTATAACACGAATTATAAATTCCATAGAGAAAGCTCCTTGGAAAATATTCTATAAATCCAATAAAATTATTACATGAATATACATTATATATGCTCATATATAAATACTCTAAAAATGCTTACACTTACGTAACATTCTCTTTACAATCAAATAATATTACTACCAAGTTTATATCGCTACCCATTTTTGAATTACTGCCCCAAAAGTTAATATACCCCACATTTAGATAAAAACTTCAAAATTTTCAAAAATCTAATTTTTATGTATTTAGATACTTCTCAATGCGCTGATTCCAAATTTTGAAACCGCAGGTCGATATCTCGTTTCGTTCTCGCGATATTTAGATTTAAAGTTTTACCCAAAACTGCCCATTTTTGGATATTAACCCAAAAATGGGTCGAGATATGAATTTGGCGACCTCACCATTCGATTCTACGGCCAAAAATACATAAGTGTAGCAATTTTCATAATTTTTGTCCAACCGGTTCATTTTTTATGTATAAAAGCTTGAAAACCCCTAAAAATGCTCAAAATCTGAAAAAATCGTAAGGGGTACACCTTAGATTTTTGCGATTTTTGGCCATTTTCAGTTATTTTGCTTTAGAGATTATATGCGGTGTTCAAAAATTCTGAAAATTGGTGTACTTATGTAATTTTGCCCGTAGAATCGAATGGTGTTGTCGCCAAATTCATATCTCGACCCATTTTTGGGTTATTACCCAAAAATGGGCAGTTTTGAGCAAAACATTGAAGCTAAATATCTCGAGAATGAAAAGAGATATCGACCTACGGTTTCAAAATTTGGAATCAGCGTATTGAGAAGTATATGGATACATAAAAATTAGATTTTTGAAAATTTTGAAGTTTTTATTTAAATGTGGGGTATATTGACTTTTGGGGCAATAATTCAAAAATGGGTAGAGATATAAACTTGGTAGTAATATTATTTGATTGTAAAGATAATGTTTCGTAAGTGTACGCATTTTTAGAGTATTTATGTATGAGTATACATAATGCATATTCATGTGATAATTTTATTGGATTTATAGAATATTTTCCAAGGAACTTTCTGTATAGAATTTGTAAAAAATTGTATTATGTTCGTGTTACAATTTTACTGGATATATAGAATCTTTTCCATTGAACTTTTGGTATGGGTTTTGTACAAAATACATCAAATTAACGGAAGGTCTTGTGTTGGCCACAACAGATTTTTTGTTCATAGCCTACTCCGAGTTTTTTTTTTGAACACAATCATCAAGCTGTTACTTATGTAATTTGAAATTAAGCTACGAAAGTTAAGTTAGTTAGAACTTAGTTTTCGAGTCATCATTTATAATTTAACAACTTGAACAGTTTTTAACTCAGTCTAAAATTAAGTAGACAGTTTCAAATCTCCATTGCGGTTTTTAAGTCACTAAAAATTTATTTTCATTTTCTTTTAATGTAAAATTAAACAGGCTTCTAATTGGTTGTATTTGTAAAAGTACTTTTATATGTCAGATTGAATTTTGAAACAATAAATATTTTGCCAACATCATTCTTTATATTTTGTAAGCTATTATTACCCTAATTTGTAAATTCACGAGTACAACTGTCCTTTTCTTTTCGTTATGCTGGGTCATCAAACAATTATAAAAGTTAACCGTTTTGATTGAAAGGCCACATTGTGTAGCATGTCATTTGTCTTGCGGGATTTATTTATCGAAGAGTGTGTGGGTTGTTTTGTCTACGGTGCTCTTTTTAATCAGCAGATTATTTTAGGTGAGATAGAGTTCTCTGAAACAGATATTAATTTTGTTCTATTACAAATGAAATGCCATGAGTTTGAGTGTATATGACAAGTTTATAATTGGAAATCTCTATGGATTATACTGCAAGCAGTTGAACTTTTAGTTTTAAGTTTTAATTATTAAATTGTATTTGATAGTTCTTTAGATAAATCATGTATCATATCATAATTGATTTTTTAGTTTATAGTACAATGTAAAGGACCGTCCAAAAATATTGGTACACCTGATAATGGGCTACTTGCGTAACTTTTTTTTATTTAATATTTTTGAAGAGAAGGTAAAAACTTGCTACCCATATTTTTTCTTTTGACAAAATTTTTATTAATTAGCCAGAAAAAAAATAATGAAATTTGATTATTTGAATTCCCGCCATGTATGACGTAGAATTACGTCGCACCAATGAATAGTCGCGAAGCCAAGCGTGGTGTCGTCCCATAATAATGGTATGTTTGTGCGGGTAATGTAGATCACCTGTTTGACGTTTCAACAATAGTTTGGAGGTTAGTATTTTAGTTTATCTTTTTGGTATCGATATTTTAAATTACAAGTAATTACCTATGTGTTTTTTATAAAGTAATGTATTTGAGAGACCAGAGAGAGAGAGAAAAATGAACTAATGTCAAATTCAAATTAAAACTTTCTTGCACGCCATGCCATCTATTGGTAACATTCTTAAACATGCTTCCCTCCGCAGTTCAATATAAAGACGTCACAGAAAAATTTCTTAATTTAGTAAAAAACAAATAATTATTTCAAAATAAAATTTATATTTTTGTATATGTTTTCAATATAACATTACGTACATAGTGACAGAAATCGGATTTTCAGTACCACGCAAGTAGCCCATTGTCCTGACACCGTTCAGTAAAACACCATTTTCATAAAATAATTGCTGTTGCCAGTAATCATGTATACTTCCATTTTCAACACTACTTGTGTGAGACGTATATGATTAATGTAAAGAAGAAAAAGAAACAATTTTTCAAATTAATTTTCACTTTTACTGAATGACACTACGTTCTATTAGTAATTAAATTCTCCTTTTTTGTAAAATGTACTTCATTCTCGGTTGTTTTTTAAATGACAGTTAATTATTTAATTTATTGTGAACCGTGACAGTCATTTGTCTTGTCCTGCGTCACAAGTTCACACGCAGGAAAAAATAGTCAAGAGTGTTGTGAAAACTTAAACATTGGAACAGCGTTTCTAGACGTCGTATTTTTTCTCATATTGTTCGATATTTTTGTTGTAACCTTCGCTTGAGATATCAGTATTTTTAGATTTATGGATAGTTTACGATTGACAGAATAGTTTTATTTTCTGTAAATTGATAAAAGTGGCAAAAATAATCTTTATGGAGCACTTTAACTCAATTTGATATAGTTATGTCACTATAGTTAACAAATTAAAATAAGGGTTATATATATATTTGATAATGAAATGAAACGAAGTTGATTTTTTTTTGTCTTTTTCTTTAATTAAAATTTGTAGCTTGTCACAATAAATTATGTTTTGGACTTGAGATAAATGATAAATGGCAAACATAATTTAAAATTTAAATCAGCTGTCAACAAAATTGTGTTTAATTTTTTGAAAGTTTAAGACACATGATAAGAACTTGGGATTGTGACGTGACAGTTTTTATAAAATTTTATACTCGAAATTCTAGTATTCTATAATTTATAAATAAATAAATAAATATATCATCACGGCATATTACCCATTTCTGGGTGTGCCATTATCTACACATATGTAGACATCGGTAATGATGACGATATATATTTATCATTTAAATTCTGAATGTAGAGATACATATTCACTTTGAACTCGCAGCAATGGCATTTATGTCGTTTTCATTCTAGAATATTGGCCATTATGTTAAACAGTTAAACGATGTTTATTTATTAATGCAATTGTTTCAATTTATCGAATTGATTGCAGAAATAAATTGATGAAAATTCAATCAACAATTGATCAATTTTGGTCATCCTTGAAAAATGTTCTACCTTTATAAATAACTCGTAGGTACTTTAAAAATCGTAGTCAACATTGGTGAGAAAATAACAGAAGAAGACATATCACTCTATTTACATTATAGTGACTGTATATGCATAGTGTGGCCAACCGCCGCCATATTTAGGCAAAATGCGCGGGCAATTTGAATTCATATGATGTGATAACTAAACAAAATTCGAAAAACAATTAATGACATATCATATAAATTGCAAACGCAGTATTATTTATTTCAAAATATACCACTGAATTACAAATAAAGGTATTATATTATATTTTTTGTATAATTCATTTCCAATTATACAAATATTTACATACAAATAATAAATATGTACATACGCCTCCCATAATATTTAATTTGTAAATTAACACACGCTTTAAAATTTAAACTATACTTTTGATTTTTCGAAAAATGCTAGTTTTAAAATATTGATGAAATTTCCTGTGTTAGATTTATTCTTGTAATCAGTATTATTAAGTTATGATCAAAATCCTTTGTTGTAATCAGCAATTTTACACTTTTAATTTGCAAGATAACAATGCCAGAAAATTATCTGTTTCTTTTACTTTTTTATACTAAATTTTAATAGTAAATCAGCGAAATTAAATATTGGCAGAACAGAAAAATAAAATGATCCTACCTTCACAATTATTATTTCAATATAACGAGACTAAAAGAAATATCCGTTTGTACTTATAACTACTATATGTATATTAACTGTACGTTGTTTAGTACAGAACATCATATTAATATAAATCGTGTTAATAACAACTTTGTATCGAGTTATATTAACGCACTTAACCTAATAAAACACTTTTGAGTTACAACAACTACACATAATTTAATTATTTACAGTATTGGAATTATAAATATAGTATAATTACTTTAAATTCAGATATAATTCACAAACAATATCTTAAATTTCACTTTTCTGATGTAAACAACATTTGAGCTTGGCATAATATCCGCCATATTTAGGCAAATTCGCGCCGACCATTCAAAATCGATCCCCCTATTGGCCACACTATGTATATACAGTGACTATAATTTACACCATTTACGTCAAATGATTGGTTAGAAAAGTAGAATAATTGTTCTCCTTATTAAGGCAGAAGATTTTGGGAAAATTGACAACTGTTGAAATATGTTATTAGGAGAGATGTGTTGTGATATAAATTTGACGTTTATTGATCAACAGGACGTAAAATGATTATTTCTCTTCAATTATGAGTTGTAATCTGTTTTGAGTTAGGCGTTATATTGGGAAAATCAGAGTCGTATTAGTATTTTTTACTATTTTTCAAATCGCAAAATTGGATTATCGATTTGGTGTTGATGGAAATTTAGAGGTGTCTTTGAACTCAAAATTGTACCCGTGTAATACAAGAAGGCTATTTGCGTCACATATATTCTTATTTGCTTCAGAAAATAGCGTCAATTGTAAAACTTTTGAATGGCGTTCGTAAATAAGCGGAAAAGCAACCAGCATTACATATGCGAGCATAGACATGTAGGGATAATAATATATTTTTGTGTTTATGTCGGGTCGCATGGATTTGTGAGATAGTTAATTGGTTCAATATGAGGTAAGAATAGTTATTTACTTAACAAGGCAGGGAAGTTCGTCTTTTCATGATGGCTATGGAGATAGCCGAGGAATATAACCATAACCTCACACTTATTCACAAATTAGAGTTGCTGGGAATTCATGGATCATTATTGCGCTGGATTCAGTCTTACATAACAAACCGATCTCAATTAGTGAATTGCAACGGATTCAAGTCAAGGTATATCTATACTACATCTGGAGTACCTCAAGGGTCGCACTTAGGCCCACTACTTTTCATTTTGTTTATAAATGATATAATAACTTGTTTCCAATATTCTCGTTTCTATCTGTACGCCGACGACTTAAAAATATTCTGCGCTATAAAAAATAGAAATGACAGAATTTTGCTACAAAATGACCTAAACAATCTACAAGAATATTGCGAATCTAATTACTTAACACTAAATGCATCAAAATGTTATGTAATGCATTTCACAAGAAACCGTGAGACTATGATTTTTGATTACCATATTAAAAATATAAAATTGGAAAGAAAAAATGTTATTAAAGATTTGAGAGTGTTTTTTGATCCGAAACTACTTTTTATTGAACATATATATACTTCTGTTAAGCAAGCATACAGGACACTGGGATTCATATTCCGCAGCTGTAAACATTTTAAGAACCCCAACTCTTTTATACATCTATTCAACACTCTGGTTCGTCCTAAGCTAGAATATGCATCCGTTGTTTGGAATCCTTATTATCAAAAATACATTATACTTATAGAAAGAATTCAAAAAAAAATTTGTCACTCTTTTAAACTATAAATTTAACTTAAATATCAATAACTATTCACTTCTGTTAAAACATTTTAATATGTATTCGTTGGAAAATAGAAGAATTCAAGCTGACATGATTTTTTTATACAAGTTACTTAATAACATAATATATTCACCTTCAATAATTTCGACATTAAGATTTACTGTAAACACAAAAAGTACGCGTTCAACTAATCTTTTTGCATTACAAACACTTAATACTTACAATTACAAGAACTCGCCAATTAACAGAATCATGTCAACTTATAATTCTAGATTTGTGCATATAGACTTGTTTCATGTATCACTATGTATTTTTAAAAAAGAGGTGGTAAATGTTTTGTCTTAATCGATAACACTGATTTCTTCATTACTTATTTTGTACTTATATTACTTAAATCCCTTAGGTATGATTTATGTACCATTTTTGTATTATTTATGTCGTGGAAACCTGTAATTGGTATTTGTACACTGTTGGTTTCCCTTAATGATAAATAAATAAATAAATAAATAAATAATGAGTCATAAAAAGGAACCTCAATGACGAGATAAGTATTATTTTTTTTCTGAAATTGTATAAGAATTCAAAATTACTGAATGAAACATATAACCTATTTTCATTTAACAAGTAAATCACAATGAAAACTTAACGAACTCTATTTAAAATTGAATTTAAAACAAATGTGTACTGGACATCATTTATTTTAATTTTATGCCCGGTTTAACCAATATCAAATAAATCTTCGAATAAGGGTGTGAATATATTGGAGCTGCGATAAAAGCTAAAAGAGCGACGATAAGAGCAGCGATAAAAGCGAATCAAATCTATCTTTCTTTGATGTGTTTATAGTGGAGCTACGATAAAATCTATAAGAGCGACAAGAAGAGCAGCGATATAAATGTTGCTGACAATATTGTTAAAGCTATTTGTGTCCTACATAATACAATTGTATTATGTTCGTGTTACAATTTTACTGGATATACAAGCTGGTTGATTTTTCATTGTTCAGTTTATATCTTCTGAAATATTAAAGATACAAAGAAAAGTTATATACAAAAGTTGTTTAATACAACTTGATCTATAATTTAGCATAAACATTTTTTTCCAAGGCCTACCAATTTTTTGGGAAAATGTTTAACTTTAATTTTTTAAATGGAACACCTGTATATTTTGACAGAATAAGATTCTTAATAAATTTCTCTTTGCAATGATGTGTAACAAGTTAGGATTTACCTTTAAATTATGTCCTATAAAGCAAATAGAAATATGATAAAAGTAGGCTATGATATTGTATTGTTTATACCTGTAACTTCTGTCACACATGAACATTGGCTACGTAGGGGGCTTCCTTTGAATAAAATTATGTCTAATAAAGCAAGTAATTGAATTACTAGCATTGATGATTTACAAAATTATTAATACTTTTATTTAAATTTAAATATCAAGTAGCAATCTGTGACATATGTTGCTGGTATAAACAATAGAATATCACAGCCTACTTTTGTCGTATTTCTATTTGCTTTATTAGACATAATTTAAAGGTAAACCCTTACTTGTTACACATTATTGTAAAGAGAAATTTACTTAGAATTTTATTCCGTAAAAATATACAGGATGTTCCATTTAAAAAGTCTAAGTTAAATATTTGTCTGGAAAATTGGCAGGCCTGGGAAAAAAATTGTTTATGCTAAATTATAGAACACGTTGTATCAAATAACTTTTCTATATAACTTTTTCTTGTATCTTTAATATTTCAGAAGATATAAGCTGGACAATGAAAAATCAACCACCCTGTATAGAATCTTTTCAAGGAACTTTTGGTATGAGATTTGTACAAAATACATCGAATTGACGGAAGCTTTTGTACTGGCTACAACAAATTTTTTTCGCTCACCGAGCGATTTCGGTGTTTGATCAACACATGAAATTTGAATTAATTACAATTCGAGCTACTCATTCGCTACTGAAATACACATCTATCCTGAAACCCTCCCTGGCGGTATAAAAATACCATCCGCTCTCATTCGACTTTACTCTCTGTTTCCCGCCATTTGCTCCTCACCGCTCTGTGGGTTCTTCTGTCCCGAGCTGTCGTTGCGCCAACACCTCGGATTCGGCATCGCATCTCGCATCGGGACTTGAATTAGTAACTTGACTAGCTTAGCTGCACAGCATCGGGGTTGTAGTTAGTGCTCACTAATAGTGCTCTCGTCCGGCCACAAAACCCAACAGTGGACGGATGATGTTAGATACCATTAAAGATATTCTGGATTGTACCTACGCGGCAACCAAACAGTCCGTGGATTTGTACCAAGGTAGAAAATGGAAATGAATGGATGAGACAAAATGGGAGGAAACTTTATTAGATTTCAGTCAAATTATGATGTACCAATGACTGGATTTAACCTCAAACGGTTTACTTCCATGCTATGAATGACTGGTTTTAAAATACAGATATTTATGTTGAGCTGGGGTGGGATTCTAGAAACATATTTTTTTATAAGATAGTTGAGTATATTTACGTCATAATTGTCAAATAAAATGTTATTTTGTGTGATAACGATACCATTTGATATCGGACAAGTTACTGAATCCCACCCCTGGAGTGGTGTAACAGAAGTTATTGTAAAAAATGAGTTAGTTAGCATATAATATCAATTTCTTTTATTGAAATGGTGAAGCAAATCAGTATTTTACATTGTAACCAATAGATGACATTAGTTGTTTTACTTGGAAACAGTTGTTGGTAATTCGTAAACAAATTACTCTAATTCTTCAAATTCAGCGGCTTGTATATCTGGCACAGTTTACTAGATGTGTCATTCTTTATGAAAACTAATTTTGGTGTGTTTCTCTAGATGTGTGTGTTGAGTTGTTTTATGCGTTTGCACCGTACCCTTAAATTTACGTTAAGAAAAAAAGCAAATCAAAATTTTGACAGCAATATTTAATTTTGATTCGATATTGTCATTTTAAGTAACATTAAAAATTTAAGTGTCAGCGGTGTAATCGGGCATTAATATTTTAATTTTTATAGTTTAGCCTTTAACCACAGTAGCTTTGTTCTTACTTGTCGTTTGTGCAAGTTGTGATTTATAAAAATAAAAATCTGTTGTGGCCAGCACAATACCTCTCGCCATTTCCATTTTATATTATGTAAGTATTATATTGCACTTCGCTATCGAACCGTTGTTTTATAACAAAAAAATCTGTTGTGGCCAACACAAGACCTTCCGTCAATTCCATGGATTTTGTACAAATCCCATACCAAAAGGTCCTTGGAACAGATTCTATATAATATCATGTAAAAACACATACTATTTTTTTACAAATTCCATACCCAAAGTTCATTTGAAAAGGTTCTATAAATCCAATAAAATTATAACATAAACTACACTAAGTAATGTCCTTCCATCTTCTCTTTGGCCTTTCTCTGCGTGTCACTTGCGAGCAACACTATGACATACCAATTTTAGATCCTATACTTTTTTATCCATATTTGGTTTTGCACTTGCAACTGACATCTGTCAATTCAATTTTTTTGAATAATTATGTCAGCTGTTTCCATGATAAAAAGCAAAGCTGACTAATTTTTGAAAATTAATTTCTTTATAATGCTTTAAATTTACATCTATTGAATATGAAGGAAAATGTATAATCAAACTGTATAGAGAAGATTATTTTCTTTAATATATATAATAACAAAATGTCAAAAAATAATATTTAACTGTGTTTTTTCAAGAAAAACTGTTAAAAACTTCAAATAAGGGTACTTCCGGTGGATCAATTATAACCAAAATCTAATCAGCTCTTCATATGGATGTAAAGAAGAGGAATACGAAAGAATTATAATTTTTAGAATTGTAGTATTGGAGTTATCGTCGGAGAAAAATTTGTCACACACGGACACACACACGGACACACACACATACAGACATCATCTTAAAAATAGTAAATTCGTATTCTAGGGGCCCTAAAACGTGCTTATTCATTAAAAACTCACCAACGAATTTTTTGACCAAAGACAATACCTTCCTTTTACGGAAGGTAAAAATTACAGAACTTTACCCAAATATTGTTTTTATTGTATTAAACATGTCTTCTGCACACATATAATTCTAATTATATATATTTTTCAATGTATGAGGTTGTTTCTAAATGTCAGAGATTCTTCCAGTTCATTAACATGATTGGAGGTATTTCTAATGGATATATGCATCTTATCTATAATTTTAAATATTTCATTAAAAAAAAAAAACAATAAGAGAGATTAAATGTACTTCCCAGAAAAAGCTTTCAGAATTTCACTAAAACTGTTGATTTTTGACACTGACGTCTGTCATTTACAAACTATGTTATACACATTACTATGTTATAAATATTTGAATTTGTCAACTGGTTTCCTTAGTGCCTTACAGCCCGATTCACAAAAAAGTTTAAGCTAATCCTCATTTTTGGATTAGCGAATTCTACTCTAATTTTAACAGTTTATTTCGTAAAATATAGTCTAATGTCTAATCTCTTGAAAAGGTGATGTGTGGAAGTGATAATAAGACACAGGTATCAAATACAAACACGTTTTTATTTATATAGAACAGAGAACTAAAATATTGACATCTACATATCAAAAATATATTTTAACAAGTGAAGTGACATATAAAGGAAACGCCTACTGACAAAATAATCATAACATATGAATATAAGAAAATACGACAACAATAATATTATTATAATCAAATTATAATAACTTAACATAATCTATTCCTAGTATCTACCTTTTTTGATAATATTATGAAGATTACATTTTAAATACCGGAATAGAATAGAATTCACTAATCCAAAAATGAGGATTAGCTTAAACTTTTTTGTGAATCGGACTGTTAGTGTCTGCGATGTACTACATTAAATTATTCTATTTATTACAGTGCCTCTAAATCTATACCTGATATAATAAAAATTTTAGTGTATTAGATGGAGAATTTTGTGTTCTTCAATGTTTGTAATAACAAAAATTTCCAAAAAATAATATTTAGAAGATTTTTTGAAAGAAACTATTATTTCCGTTTGTCCAACAACAAGACTTACATTTTTTTAAAAATAATTTTCCTATCAACTTTTTTTAACTACTTTCGACACTTTGATGTATGTGTCATAATATTCTTGTACGAGTACATACTTTTTTGTTCATAAAACTATGTAGTTCCATCTTTGGATTCTCATTTCAACTACGTTTGCATTTATACACTTATTATATTACACTTATACCTACACAAAAACAATAGACTCAAGTTCATAAAATGTTTTCATGTAAATCTTATGTAATATTTTTTTGGCAGATAGATCTCTTTATATTTAAATACTCTTGAAACTGAAACTCAAAACACCTTTTACATACGAGCACAATACATAAATATTGTCTATTGGGAGTTGTGTAGTACAATATTAAATTGTATTGAAGTTTTCATTAGACAAATAAAAATTTTACTATAAATTTAAGTCTTCCCGGGTTAAACAAAAAGTTACTGAAACAAAATGCTATCAAAAATTGTAGAAAATAGTAGCCGGTTCGGTTAACCGTGATTATTAACCGGTTTAACCTCAAAAACTGGCGAACAGCGTTAATCATTAATTTTGTTAACCTGATGGACTATTTAACTACAAGTAATTTGTTAACCGACTAATAGTAAATATGTATTTGAAAATTGAAAATAATTTTCAAGTTTGACTTTGGTCTAAATTGAACCTAGACCGTTCAAATCATAATCGCAGTTAATAGGATAGGTAATCGAATATTTTGGATAGCATTATGCATAAGTATTTATAGGTATTGTAGAAAGTGCAATACACAGGTCATTAATATAAGGAAACGTTCTGTTGCATTTACGGACTATAGCCAAATAAATTAAAGTTAATGTTTGGTAACTACTTCGATTTATATCTGACAGAATCCAACTTCTATTTATCGCATAAATAAATATAATTATTTTGGTGCATTTTCTAGAACAGTTTTAGTGTCCATCAAAAATTATAAAATTATATTTATTGGAATTTATTAGAAACAAATTCTACACCCAACAAAGTATTTAGTAGAAAACTATTTTATTTTCGGTAACAAATAGGAGGGTTAAAATAGAATGAGGGAGAATAAGGCAAATGTTTCATATTTTTTAGAATTTTATTTTAAATTTGTTCAAAATAGTTTCCGTCAACAGTAATAATTAATAAAATACACCATTTTTTCTTTCTGTTCCTTAAAAGCTTTCAATCAATATTTTTTGTAATGCTTTTAAACCATTTTGGGGACTTAAAAACTGTGAAATTAATATTTAGAGATTCAAAAACTGCCAAAGCTGTCAAACTAATTTTTGAGGGAACTTAATTAACAAATTAATTTGAACTAAGATCATTAAATCTAAGGTATAATAGCCGTTTTCATAATGAACTTTATTTTTACTGAGGTAATAAAAAATTCTGGATTGCAGCCATAAAATTTTATTTAAATTCTCGGGTCGACCGGTTTCGAGCTCCACATGAGCCTTCCTCAGGAGATGAGAATTAAGAAATTTTTAGATACATGACAAAAAAATGAAAACGTAAGTGCAACATAAAGCACATGGATTTCGTCAAAAGATAAATAAAATAAATTATATAAAACTTTTATAAAAAACTAAAAACAAATGTTCTACGTGAACCACACCCATGGAACTACTTAAGTAAAGTATTTATTTTCACTTTAACACTTAAATTTAAATTAAAGTTGTTTTATTTTTCATAATATAATTTTAGCACTTTAGCAAGCACTGTAGTATTTACTTTAAAATAAAGATAAAGTCTTAAAGTAATTTAAATTAAAGTCTTAAAGTAAGCCTGATTATAAAAACGGCCCTAACTAACTTAACTTTCTCTATTAAATTTAAATGGGGTCCCGTGGCCGCGTGCCTGAGTGTCTGGTCGCGAACCTGGGGAACCGGGTTCGATCACGACCGACGCCAAATATTTCGAATTTTAAATGGCACAAAATTGACCCATGTGGTGCACTCTCCACGCCAGCAATGAGTGTCCGTGAGGTGACGCCTGGTAAGCGCCCGCACGGTACAAATATGTCGTCATCATTACCGATATCTGCGATAAAGCAGATTGTGACACACTCAGAAATGGGTAATATGCCGTGATGATAAATTTATTTATTTATAATAATAATATTATGGGGTTTCGTGGCCGCGTGCCTGAATGTCTGGTCGCGAACCTGGAGAACCGGGTTCGATCCTGCCCGATGCCACGTATTTCGAATTTTAAATGGCACAAAAGTGACCCCTGTGGTGCACTCTTCACGCCAACAATGAGTACCCGTGAGGTGACTCCTGCTAAACGGCCGCACGGTATAATATGACCAACCAAATTGGCACTCTCAGAAATGGGTAATATGCCGTGATGATATATTTTTTTATATATATTTTTAATAATTCTATATCGGGTCGAAACCCTCGTTTTAAAAATAACAATATCAAAAATATTCATTAATAACCCTGTAAAAATATAATTCAATACAAATCGGTACAGATTAAATTTTTGTTTTGAACATGCATTGCATATATATTATCATTTATCAATGTCAGATATGTGAAAATACCTACATGTATTAACCATTTCGTTACGTCCAGCAAATCATTTTTCATTTACTCAAAAAGCTTTTTTTCAAAACAAAACACTCTTCAATAACAGAATCTAATACCATTGGCGCTGGCGCTGCCACCAAATTTGTTCTCCATCATCTCTCTTTTGTTTTTAGACTTAATTCCAGTTTCGGCGCTAGTTTATTGCTTGTTTTGCATTTCTTTTGTTTTATAAGAACAATAGCGTAATCAGGTTAAAATCAATTGAATTCCACAGAAACTTTGATCTTCTTTATAGGTTATTTTTGTAGTTCGATTAAGAAATAACGATGATTGATTGAAGTATTTTAAGAAGCGAGGATAAATTTTGTAGGTTTCGTGAGTTTTAAATAGTTTTGTGTATAAGTTTGCAAGAATTTGAAACATTTGAGAAAGAAAATAAAAGTATTTGTACGTATTAAAATAAATTTAAAATTGTGACGTCATCAAAGCCGTTATAGGTAGTCATAAATCTATTAATAAACAAAATTTGTTTGACAATCACAAAATAAATATAAATAAATATCTTTGGCTTAATGTAAAACAACCAATGTCAATCTTTGTTCAGAATGACATTGATTTGTAATGTGCTAAAATACATTATATTTTTTACTTTATATACAAGAATAACAAAAGTACAACTGTAAAAGATTCTAGGAATCAGCATTCATTGAATCAATATCATGTTAAGAAAATACTAATTGTAATAATAAACAATGTATTGTAAATAAGCACATTTTAGGGTCCCTAGAATACGATTTTACTAGTTTTACGGTGCCCTGTGTGTGTGTGTATCTGTGTGTGACAAATTTTTCTCTGACGATAACTCCAATACTACAATTCTAAAAATTATAATTCTTTCGTATTCCTCTTCTTTACATCCATATGAAGGTTTGATTAGATTTTGGTTATAATTGCTCAACCGGAAGTTTCCTTATTTGCAGATCTTAACAGTTTTTCTTAAAAAAACGCAGTTAAATGACAGTTTTTGACATTTTATGTGTATATCAATATTAAAAAATATTTTGCCTGTACGGTTTGATTACATATTTTCCTTTGCTATAATCATGGAAATCTTTTCCAAGGAAATTTATGTATGGAATTTATAGAAAATAGTATATGTTCGTGTTACAATTTTACTGGGTATATAGAATCTTTTCCAAGGAACTTTTGGTATGGGATTTGTACATAATATGTACAAAATAAGGATTTATTTATAACGTTGGGGTACTTAGCGTCATCCCATGAGCCTTCAAAGTTGTCATGGACAATGCACTATACAGAGGATTTTTGTGCTATTTGAAAATTAAAAATAATTTTTAAATTTGATGCCGGTTGCTTTCGATCTGAAGACAGCGTGAAATGCGTAATAATACTTATTTGCAAACAAGTGTCAGAAAAAAATTCTGACACTCTATTTTTACCGGCTGTCAAAATTCACAGAAAAAATTGTGTAAATCTATTCTTATATTCTTTACCTCAAACCAGACAGAGCGAATGTTATTTTATTGAATCGGATCCAAGTTACCTACTCGTATAAAGCTCAGCCAATGTTATTTACACTTGATTTCTACACATTAAATTATTTCGAGTAACGATTTAATTCAGACGGTAAACACCGTTGTTTTTAACATGGAAGTTATATTCGTTAAAGTGTCTACAGTTACAAACGCGAGATCGTTTGAAAAAAATAACATGCTGATGAAGTTTACGTAATTTTTCGAAATAACTTCAAGATTATCCCTAACCTATCCAGGGTTGGCAAAAACCCGTTTTTTTTTTACTTTTGGGTTTTTTGAGCGGTTTATAATAAAACTAGTATTTGTATACGATTTTTTCTTTGCACCCTTCTATTAACTTTATATCCTTATAGTTTTTCATTTATTAGACACAATAGTTATTTACGCAACAAGTGTAAAAAGTATAGTCTTATTTCACGAATAAGAAGGTTTGACCGAACAAGCCGCAGGCGAATTCGTCAAATTCTATGAGTGAAATAAGACACATTTTTACTCGAGTTGCATATAATTTTTTTACGTCTGCAATAAAAGTGTGAAAAAAGTGCCGTAACGTTTCATTATTTCACTCCATAACGTTAAAAAAGAGCATTTTTTCACACTTTTAAAGTGTTAAAAAAATACTTACTTACATTCCATTTCATTTTGAATGTCCTAGTGACATTGTTTTTTGCTTTAGTGCTTTTATCTTTTTCGCATCAGTGCGTTTATTTGTTCGCACTAATGCGAAAAACATAAAAACACTAATGAGAAAAACAATGTTACTTCATAATAATGCGAAAAATTGACAGCTAACCTCTAATATGGTAATTCAGTTTTTTTCTTGTAACCTTGTATTCATTGCAAAATCGTGTTTTCCGCATATGACGTGTTGCCGAACTAGTGCGAAAAATATCAGCATTTTGCAATTAAACACATAAGTAGCTAATCTCGATTTCATTGGGGTTTTGTGGATTTTCTTTACTACCATACAAAATTGACGCTTGGAAAACTTGGGTCGTGTTTTGTGTGTTAGGTAATTGTTGTTATATTTAGAGAAATATGCAAGCTAATAAGCTGCTCAAGAAGCAACAACTGTCCTGCTTTAGAATTTTCTGTTATTTTGCACAAATCCGGAATATTTTTATATTCTACAAATAAAAATGGACTAATGCTCAATTTTTTCCCTTCTCTCTGTCCCTTGACCTGTGGTCTTGCTACTTCTTCATAACTTAGCTCTTAGCATTTTCAATATGACCAATGAAATTGGGAACAGTGTAGAAATCTCCAATCCATATTTATTTCACAGCAAGTATAGTATTAATCCACTCCTTGTTGGGATTTTTCTTTTATATGATTCCGCGTTCGGAACTGTTGCAACGTTCATTGGTTTTTTCCTTTCGGTTTTGTTAATAATCAGCTTTGTTTTATTATATGATAAAAAAAATTGACGTTGTGCCAGAGATTTAAATTAGAACTTGAACAAATTTTATTTTTAAAAATGTTGAAATAACATAATGTTTTATTAAATTTTCGTGTTGTTACAAAAAGTTTGAGCTTTATAAAACATGCTGTCATTTATTATCATAATTAATGTAATTTTTCTTTTATAAAATAAGTTTCATGTTTTCATATATCTTATCATATCAAATATTTATTAAAGCATTAATATATTTTTCATAAAATATAAAGATGATATCAGGTTATTAAAGCCGACGACGTGGTCAATGGCTATGCTGATAGACCAGCATCACTGAGGTCTCGGGTTCAATTCCACTCGTAGTTTACACATACTTATTTGAGTAACTAATAATCATGTCATCTCTTTACATCTGAAAAAGTATTGCACTTGACATGATCGTGATGGCAGAAAATAAAATAAAATTTCAAATTGATTTATCCTGTCAATAACAAACTCTCTAAGGATTATTTCACATTTTCCGTAATATTTTACGTCTGAGCTTTTTAAAAATCACAAAAAAATAGGTTATATCAAATTGGAGCATATCAAAAATCAGCATGAATTCATACTTTACTAATAATTGATTTCGTGATGTATGTTCTACTTTATTGATCTTTTACTGTCCTTTACTTACTCATTTTTCTTTTATTTTTATTTTATAAATACTTTTATTGGGCTTTAAGTTCCTTGGGGTTGCGGCATGTATACCTGTTTTACATTATAATACACGGACGTTTTAGCCATTGATATGTGGCCATCTTCAGCATAATTGGGTTACATTTTGTTTACATATTCAATATATAATATAAATTTTGCGATGAAACATAATGCGAAATTATATTGGCTATCAATGAAGTTAAAAATATTTAGCCATATTAGCACGTAGGAAAAAGTCACAATTGACAAAAAACACTTTAAATTTTGATAATTTTATTTTATCAAAATTTAAAGTGTTTTTTGCCCACTGAGAATTACTATTTGCTAATGCTGAGAGGTGGCGTTGTCAGATTTAATTAAAAGAAATTCAGTTTTTTTTATTTATTTATTTATATTATTGAACGATGAATTGCGGTAACTAACATTTTTGTAGCTTTATATATTAACGACCTCTTAAAACTAAAAAATATGCATGTTAATTAGTTTATTCGGTGCGGTAAAGTCAGCGCATGTGTAAAATCGCAACTACCATAGACGTCAACGATGTGTGATTGTAATGTTTGCAGTTCAGGAGGACAAAATTTATTAAGTATTTATGTAGAACAATCATGTGAATTTATAGATTTTACCTGGATCTCTGTTGACCTAAATATTATTGATTAATGAAAAAACTTGCATGATTGTATAATGCTGTATATTGCATGAATAAATATAAAATGTTTATACAGTATATTTATTAGAATATGTAATATTAATATGATTTTTTTAGTCACGCATATGTTAGATACTTTCGTGACTTAAATAAATAAATAAATAAATATATCATCACGGCATATTACTCATTACTGGGTGTACCAGTATTTACAACACATCGGTAATGATGACGATATATTTTACTGTGTGGGCGCTTACCAGGCGTCACCTCACGGGCACTAATAGCTGGCGTGGAGAGTGCACCACAAGGGTCACTTTTGTGCCATTTGAAATTGGAAATATTTGGCGCCTGTCGGGCTCGAACCCGGAATTTTCAGTATATTATTTTCTTGGAAATATGTTTTGTTCATAAACACGAATGTATTTATCAATGTTGAATTGAATAATTATATAGTTTCAATGACAGCTGTTCACAAACAGGCGTTCTCTAAAATACTGGTACGTGAACATAGCAAATTAATTCTGTTTATAATAACAGAACGCCCTGTTCGATTTGAATGAAATTTTGTACGAGATAAATCAAAGAGAATATTTATTAGGTATTATTAGTGGACCCACTAGTCACAGGCACTACTATCCATTTCAGAATAGACACTTACAAAATTGCAATTTGCACGAGCGCCTCTAACGGCAAAGCATAGAAATTAAGATTGCTATGGTTACCCCGTCCAAACAAAGACCTACGATCAGCCGACTCTACACTCTAGCCATCGTTTTAGTTGAATAATCGAATGATCTTCAATATTATCAAACAAGAAAGTTGCCCCAGACACATCTTCTGGTTTTAAACTCATTTTTATTAAACACAACGTACAAATCACAACAAAGAATTAGGTTTAACACTGAATAACAGATGCGAACACAATGACAGATAGGAACAGGGAACGGGACGTAAGACAACGAGGGGAGGTTTGTTTGGAAGCATGATCATCTATCTCTCTCTTGCAGTGACGTCAATTTTGTAAGTGTCTATTGAAGTCAGTTTAGTTTGAAGCTAAATAACTTACTTTAAAAAAATTCAAAAAATATGAAATACACTTCAAATTATGGACCATACATTTCTACGTAATTACACTAAGTTTCATATTTTTATTCAATTTTGACGTTGTAAACTGTCATTATTAACTCCATAGCAACAACTACAAGTAACGTTTTATTCAGAAGTGAATTAAAATTTTCTAAATCACTTTTACAAAATTTTAACTCTCTCTGCAACAAAAAATAAATTTAAAAATAATATCAAGAACAAAAATAACATATATTATTTTTTAAACGACTGTATATATTAACAAAAATAACACTCACCACATTATTTATCAGACATTATCAGCCCTTTTCATTATTTTTCATGGCACAAATGACAGACAATAAAGCCTTTTAAATGTATGACTTGACGTCTATAAGCGATGATTGTCATGCTCAGCCTACTAACTGATCAGTTTTTTATTTTGTCAAAATTAAATATTATAATGGTTTTTATTATTATTTCGTCAAAATTGAATAAAATATTGTACAAACCACGTGAGCTAAGCATGTTTATTCACTCGAAGAAATTAACTCACTCGCTCTTACAGGTTTGTGAGCTAAACTTTCTTCTCATGAATAAACATTGCCTTAGCTCACTTGGTGTGTAAATATCTATTAAATTAATTAATATAAAAATAATGGCAATATTCATAATTAAAAATTGATATTTGGCACGCTGATTCAGAATGTATTTTTTTTTTTATAAAATATAAATAAATTTTTATTTGCAGTATGCCAAATATCAATTTTTAATTATTAATAGAATCTGAGATCTTGCACTTATTTTTTTAATTGTTATAAATAAAATATAAATAAATCGAAAATAAATTAACGTTCAAATTATTCACAAAGCCTATGGTTAAAACATATTAATTTTTTTTCCATTCGTACATTTGAATATTAGATATCAGTGGAACAGAATAAAATAGTACTAAAGTTCCCAACGACGCCTGAAAAATCTAGTAAATTTCCTAACGATCCATGGAAAATTATAAATTCAATGTAAGTAAAATGGGATTGAATCCAAGTTATATTGTAGACAAATAAACAAAACATTGCATAACTGTTTACCATTCTTGAATGGAAATAATAATATCCATTATAAATTAAACAAATTATTTGTATGTTTAACAAATATAAATGAAAATTCACAAATTTGATTTGGCTACAATTCAAATATCTATTAATTTATTTGTGTATGAATGAATTTCTTGTAATTAATACTATTGTTTGTAACATTTTCTTTCGCCCAGAGCCAAATCATGTACGGAGCCTATTTTTAGAAGACGCCGGTTATATTGCGAAATAGACCTCGGTTGTACCATCACGTTTTATTGAAATTTTTTAGTATAAATTTAAATTCACTTGAAATGTTCTGCAGAGTTGTAAACATTAAACTATTTCGCGTAATTAACACATGTATGACAGCCTGCAGTCGCTCAGCAAAACAATCGAAGTAAATATAATAGAGATGACAATGGAGAATGAACAAATGACGCAGTGGAGTTATTTATCTTCATGAGGAATTTGCATTTGTGAGTTTATAATTTTTAATTTTCTAATGACAGGGAAATAACACGTAATAATGAAACGAATGAAATGTTTTTTTTTAATTAATTTGACTTTTAACTTTTTTAGTCGTTACCCGTTGCGGAAATGTACTGTGAGTTTCTGAAAACATTTGTGTTATTTGATATTTTCCATATTGAAGCATTTAAATTGAAAAAGTTCCAAGTATAATGTTTATCTTTTAAAGTTATTTAAAAAGAAATATTGTTTCGTTCATGAAAGAAGTTGAAATAACAAGAGATAAATATAAAATTTAAAGAGATTATTAAAAATTCCTTAAATACATACATGGAACTAAATTTACAAAATGATATAATTTGATTTTAAACGTAACATTACAAATTCCAGATATTATTCTATAAATGAAAATAGAAACAATATTTATGTCTTACTAGTATGTTATTGTTTTATAACAACCTCAACATTAGGTCCGTTATTGAGTAAATAATGCCCTAGGGCGTATTAAGTTACTATGGTAATGCTGACAACAAACTGAGGTTAATAATACTGATACTAACATAAAGTGCAGTTAAGGTTAAGAAGCATTGTGAATTGTAGTCGTTTATAATCATATTTGTTTCATCACAAATACAAACCAGCATACTTCTTATTCTTAGCAATAACATTGCTCGTGCATATTGACAGAAAAATACCACAAGAAATATATTTTTTGTTTGAAAAAATGCATTGTTTACAGAAACAAAATATTACCTAGATACCGCATTCACAGGCTACTTTGTAAGTTGTATTAAAATTTTGTGATTTATTATTTTTGTTTCATAAATTCTAGTCAGACAAAATGTTTATTAAGAATTTCTAGTAAGACATAAAACGTTGAAGGCACCACGGGTGTTAAACGACAATAATGCCTTCGGTCAACGTACTCGCCTCGGGCCAGAGGCCCTCGACAGTACACTGTTGACCTCAGGCATTATTGTCCTTATAACAACCCTTGGTACCTTAATTACTATTTTGTCATCAAATCGTATACTCTAATTAATCGATCTATCCCGACAGACGCCAAATATTTTCAATTTTAAATGGTACAAAAGTGACCCCTGTGGTGCACTCTCCACACCAGCTATGAGTGCCAGTGAGGTGACGCCTTGTAAGCGCCCACACGGTAAAATATATCGTCATTACCGATGTCAACATGTGTTGTAGATACTGGCACACCCAGAAATAGATAATATGCCGTGATGATATATTTATTTTATTTATTTATTTATTAAAAGTGGCTCCAGGTATAAATGTTCTCTAAGGCTGTGTCCGAGTCGCATTTAGTATTAAAGATATTTAGGTTTTCTTCACATAAATACAACTCCGAATGGCATACTAGTGATATCCGTTGGTTTGTATGGCAACACTGTAAAACAACAAAAATGAATTTTACAATTCGATTTAATTTGATGCTTCAGATTAAATGTTAATATATATATTTCATAAAATAGAAGCTAAGAAGTTATTCTTTGCCGGTAAATTTGACGATTTGCACAAATTATAGCAACGAACATGATTTGTTTAATTAGTGTGGGTCTACTTCAAGGCATAATTGCTCCTGCAAAACCCTAAAATCAAATTCCTAAAATACTAAATAATCACTAGAATTAGGGCATATAAATTTAGGATTTAGGTATTAGGGTGATAAAGGTGCAACATCGAACACAGCCTAAATAATATATTTGTCCCTAAATATAACTTCGTTCTCAGAATAGTAGACCTGTCACCAAATAATTTGTTGAAAACACATTCCGTGAACGTTTGCCACTGTCACGTTTTTTTGACAGTCGCTTCAGAGTTAGTGAGTGAATGGTTTTCACAGAAACAAAATAATCACCTGAAAACAAAGGGTCCAACAGAATTAATTTTTGTCTAATAATTCCACCCCCTCTTTCACCTCAGTTAAAACAACAGTTAATGTAGATCTTGCCATCACTGAAAATTGAGAGAGTTCGATGGGAGCCAACACGAAGCAAAGCGGGCTGATTGGCTTCCGGAGAATCGCCAGTGTAACGTTTTATCAAATTGTTGTGGGACTTGGACTTATCAATAAATAAAAAAAATCTACATCAAATGACACCAAATGCATGTCAATTACGTAATATTTAACTCCCATAAATTAATTATTAAATTAAATTTCTTATTAAATATCGCTAATGTAGGCATTTGAACAAAAAGATAAATGTTTGTATTTACCCAGTGTACGGATAGTATTATCAATGGTGACCGTACTCCTATCAAATTTAGTGACAGGTATACACCAATATGGAATACCTAACCTTATTGATACTGTATTTCAAGAAAAAGCCTTTATTTGCATTGAAATAATTTCAAATACAAATACACAGTTCGTGTCCTTCAAATCTTTCAGCTAGAAAACTAATATTTGTTCTTGACCTTTCACGTTCTGAAAGATCGAATTTCATCATCAATGTATTTTTATATTTTGTTCTGCGCAATATTTTTCTCTTTTCTTTTGGTGTGCTGTAAATAAATGCATTCTTTCATGTTGAAAAGTGCTGTTTACTAATTCGAAGATTACAAAGAAATTACTAATTGACGATCGTTGCACCAACGTAAATTAATTTTAAGCGTTCCTTAAATGGACATCGTTGCTGACAATATTTCGATGTGCATTTATTTGTTTAAGGGTCACTTGAAATTTAAGCTAATACAATAGTTATTTATGATATAAGTGTTAAAAGTGACATATTATGAGTTAGTGGGGAAGTTTGTGAAACGAGGCGAAGCCGTGTAAAAAAACCCCACGAACGAAATAAAATCACTTTTAACACGAATATCATACAATATTTTTCCTACGACCCTAGTTATGTATTAGTAAAAACTAAAAATTGTAGAATGACATTTATGACAGGTCATGATGTATTTGCTATGAACAACTGAAAATTGTTTATTCTAATCTCTACTTCCAACAATACTGTTTTAAATTCCAATTCTTCAAGCGCCTTGTAAGGAATTACTATAAACAATTGTAATAATTGTACTATAACAATACACGTTTCAAAATAATGTGTACTTCTAATAAAATACCTATATAAATAATTTCAGTACAAAAAATAAATATAAAATGAAACTATATTTACTTATGAACACTAAACGTAACTAGATTTAGTTATATTTTTAACACTAAATGTAACTAGATTTAGTTCTTTTTTAACACTAGTGTTAAAAGTAAATTTGTTTTTTACTTTTAATCCGTTGTCAATGACAACGATTTAAAAGTATTCACTGTGTTATAAACTGTTATTTTTAACTCGCTAAGCAACCGTTAAAAAGACTACTTTTAACAGTGGTCGTAGGAAAAAGATTTTATAAAGTAGGAAAAGAAAAACAATATAATCGTAGATTATAAATTTCACGTTTGACAATTGACTCTTATTAAAACCTTTCCTGGTAGTTCTGCAGTTCTATTTGGCTATTTCATTTTACATTATTATTTTTCTACAAAGACTACCCACATATGCACACACACATTCACACAGCTAGCATAAAGTTGGAATGTCATTGAGAGTTTTTATCAAAGTTTGCCTATCTTTATTCTCTTGTTATCTCACTTGTGCCGGCGTGTTAAATTTCTTTGCAAATTGAAAAGATCCATTTGTAATACCAACACTTGAGCTACAAAGCGTCACTTGACATTTAGTAGACAACGAAAGTGAGAGCGGAAAAACAATGCCTAGATGTGTCAACATTTTTTCTACCGAGCTTCTTTAGCATCTTAACATATAGTAGAACCGGTGGAGTGGCCGTGCGCATTATAGCGCTATGTCTCTACATGCTCAGATCGAATCTGAGGTTCCTCGGTTCGAATCTACCAGCCGGCTAGTCGTAAAATGCCACAATATCAGTTATTAATCTCACTCGCATGCGATGACCCGACCAGTTGTTCATGTTAAACATAGGTGGTGCTAGCTGTAGGAATATTATGGCTGCTGCACTCGTTGCATAGCAATCAGTATTATCTATACAGTGTCCCACACTCTATCTTCAGTGTGGCAGAGATAGCCAATGTTATTCTTATGGAGGTTTTCTGTACCATGTTGCCAATTTTTCAATGTAATGTAATATTGAAACATTCATAAATTTTCATTGCTATACCAAAATTAGTTAACACTGTACAATTTATGTTTTATGAGGGTCTCTTATTTACCCAAGGGCTTATTGTATACACCCAATACTTGTCTAAATAGTTTTATATACAGGGCTATTTGTACCTGTAATAAGTAATATTTCAATACAATATTTTAAAACCGCCCAGCATACTAATCTTGATTAAATGCATTAGAAATTAGAATTTTAAAATATTATAAATTCAAATTGGAGATTACAAAGAAAAAATAGACTTATGAACTATGTAAAATATATACAGTATTTCTATCAAGCTTAAATTTTAGTAAATTATCAAATAAGAAGATATAAATTAAATAAAAAATATGTATTATTAAACTGACCAGTGTGTTATTCAATTTCATTTTTTTCTTCGCACCTGTGCTATTTTACATCTATATTTTGTACTCGTATATGTATTAATTTTATATCTTTTCATAGAATGGAAATATATGGAATGCCGTTTTATCATTTATTCCCACATTTTAAAACAGTCATACAAATTGATGTATCGAAAAAATAAACTCTCATTAAAAAGAAAGATTTAAACTGATTGTTGAATTAAAATGTTTGTTGATAATATAATTACAAATTTTTCAAACAAACATTTTAAATCAATAGTCAACACACAACTTTCTTTTTAATATTAGTTTAATTTTATGTTTGTTCAATTTATATGATTGTTGTTAATCTCTAAACAAACGTAAAAATTCAAGTATCATAGAAATGAAGGAACATTTATATGAATGAATTAAATTCACCCTTTATTTACACGACACATGAATTAAAACGATTGTTTATTTCTGTGATACTTGAATTAAATTGTTTGTTTAATTCTACGATACATGATTTAATATGATTGTTGATAATTTTATAACAATCAATTTAAAAGGCACTGTCATATAAATTAATGTATCGTAAAAATAAACTCTTATTAAAATGAAAGATGTAAATTGATTGTTGTATTAAAATGTTTGTTGATAATATAATTACATAATTTTCTAACAAACATTTTAAATCATCAACATTTTAATACAACAATTAATTTACATCTTTCATTTTAATAAGAGTTTATTTTTATGATACATGAATTTATATGACAGTGCCTTTTAAATTGATTGTTATAAAATTTTCAACAATCATATTAAATCACATATCGTAGAATGAAACAAACAATTTAATTCAAGTATCACAGAAATAAACAATCGTTTTAATTCATGTGTCGTGAAAATACAGAGTCAATTTAATTCATTCATATAAATGTTATTTCATTTCTATGATACTTGAATTTTTACGTTTGTTTAGGGACTAACAACAATCATATAAATTGAATAAACATAAAATTAAACTAATGTTAAAATGAAGGTTGTGTGTTGACTATTGATTTAAAATGTTTGTTTAAAAAATTTGTAATTATATTATCAACAAACATTTTAATTCAACAATCAGCTTAAATCTTTCTTTTTAATAAGAGTTTATTTTTTCGATATATTAATTTGTATGACTGTTTTAAAATGTGGGAATAAATGCTAAAACGGCATTCCATAGAAATATGTATAACATAGGGAATTTATATTGTTGACGACGATTGTAAAATGTCCAATTTAGTACAAAAATGTTTTATATTATTTACTTTAAATTGACTAGAGTTTATATGTTAATTCATTTCATTTATCTACGCTTGTTATAATTTTATATCCTACTTACATTTTGTATTTGTATTATTTTATATTTTTTGTAAATTATTAAACTGACCAGTTCATTATTTAATTTAATTTTTTTTCTTTTCACTCACCTGTTTAGATACACTGAAAGTACACCAGTCATAAATACATTCAATTAAGTACCCAGAATATTTCATCTCTTTTTGGGCATCTATTTTGCTCTTTCTATCTTGCAGATTTACAGCAGGTAAATATGGCAACATGGTACTCCATAAGACCCTATACTGAACATAGAGTGTGGGTCACTGTATAGTACATCTAGTACTATCGGTTACGAAACGAGTACTTAAGGTACTTGAGGCCTTGGTCCTACAAGGGCTGTTATGCCACAGATGATGATGAACATATAGTAAATTATTTAATAAGTAAAGAAAAGTGGTAGTTTTCCAGTGTGTACTTTTACACGAGCTTGAAAACCTACTTACTGTGTTAGCCTGTGGCCATACGTTGTGCCAATATCGAATATTGACTATACGTACCACGATAAAATATATTTTATATTATATGGCGTAAAATTGGCACTCTCCAACTATGTATAATGGATGTAATATATTTATATCTCGATAACCCTTCTGGAAATTGAATTTTCTACACTTTTGAAATACGAGTGGTTTACATACAAACTGAATAAAAAGTATGGTCCCACTTTAAATTGATCGTTTATAGAAATAGGCTATTATTAATGATATCAATTTAATAGAGATGCTTTTAATTAATATCCGTTATAAATGGAAAGCTCCATTTGTAATCAAGGACAAACCAATGGCGATTCAATTACTTCATTTCAGTTTCAGACATTCATTTCCATTGAAGGAAATTATAATTATAAGGTTTCTGCAAGTACAACTTCAATCTAATAATGTTGTTCTCTCTTTTCCAGTTCATTTTATACTATAGTTTTAATAAATTTTGTAAAATGTATTGTTTATCTTCCTTTTAAAGCTATTAACCATAATTAACCCACTTTTATTGAAAGTAACCTTTAATCTGTATTAGAATGTGGTTGGAAAATTTTTAGTAAAAAAATTTGATGTGGTATGGGCTGGGTATTTAACACTGATCTCTATAACATATGTTATAGAAATCAATGGTATTTATATATAAATAAAGCAGTCATTATGTTCAAATATTTTATATTCATTCATAACTAACTTTATTTTTACGTAAAATAAATTTCACAAATATTGATAAAATTAGTAGAAAAACTTAACAAAATTCAAAATAGTACTCGTATCTTTACACAAGTCTTTTCAGAGCCGAACCCTGAAAGACAATGAAGCAAATAAACAGTACATATAATATTATATATGATGGATAATATATTATTTTTACAAACCTTAATTTTGTTAGAATCAAATATATTACTACTATATTCTCCTTGACACAGTTTCATTATTAATTTTAATGTAATTGCTTCCTGACAGAGATATTTGTTTAAATATGTCAAAATTGTTATTAAAGTATGCGTTTGTTTGACGCATAGGCAAGATGATGTATAAATATATTATTTTGCTAAATATTCATCCAAAAATGTCAACAACTCACAATTTGGAATTTTAAAGTTTAAATTTGGAAATATAAAATATGGTTATATTTTAAATCTAAATTTGTAAATCGTTCATAAACCATTGTACGCGTTTTAAGTGAGTTTATCTTTTAAAATCTAAATTGTAAATTCATAAATTAAATTCATGATAAACCAGTCCTTAAAATTTTTCTATAAATTAGGTCGCGAACTTGTGGCGTGGGTGTACTTTTATATTTATTACAACATAAAACATGTTATTAGATTTAAGCTTAACTATTGTTAGTTTAAATGAGGTATAAAATATAATTAAACTTGCTAATCCAACAAAAATTTTAATCTCACTATACTCCAAAATTTCCTTTGTGCGTCTTTCTACTTAAACATGATTAAATTTGCAACAATTTTCACAAAATTTAGTAGAAATACTTTGTATTTAAATTGGAAATTATTAATGCAGCTAAATTTTATGTAAATTACATTCTGCAAACATAATTTATTTTAGTGAACTTATAATATATGAAACATTAAAATTTGGCGAACAATAGTAATTTACGTAACAAGACCTGAAAGTGATACTTTACTGGGTGAGCAAGCATATTCCAGAGCGAGCCGTAGGCGAACTTTGGAAACTTGTGAGGTCATGTTGGGTACAATATTTTTTTTGCGATCCTGAAAAAAGAATAAAAAAGTATTATTTTATTTTTTACTGCGAACAAATAAGATATAAATAAACAACTGATCTCCATGGAAACATTTAGCTAACTGATCTCCATGGAAACATTTAGCTTTACCGGTCCCAGGATCGGTAAAGTACTTTCCGATCCCTTATAGACAACTTTCCGAGCTAGCTCAGCAAAGAAGGACTTTCCGGTCTAAATAGTGATCAGAAAGAGCTCATTTTCTGGGCGACCGCGAAAAAATATAATATTACAGCCTTGCATTTGCTGTAAAATGGCTACTGATAGACTTAGGGCCGTATTCTGCTCAAAACTGTTTGCGTGTAAGTTTTAAGCTATGCTGCAATTCTGAACAAATCTGTAAGTCTTACAGATTTGTAAATCTGTAAAAAACTGACAAAAACGCATCTATTTTTGTTGACAAATATACAATTGTACATAAGAGTGGCAGCTTTCGTTGTGATTTTGTTCATTATTTACAGATTTACAGATCTGTAAGACTTACAGATTTCTTCAGAATTGCAGTATTAAATTCACTGTAAACCAACAAATCGTAAATTTCAAATCTAAATTTGTAAATTTATAAATTAAATCCATCAAAAACCAGCTATGACAATTAAAAACAATACAATAAGGTCATGCACGACTTTTTTTATAATTTTAATTGATAGAGTAGTGAAAAATAATAGACCCGTATTTTTTATTTTTCCTCAAATCGATCTTTAATCATGAAAAAATTGTAATTGAAAATGACATTCTTTAAAATGAAGCTGCTAGACCCCCGCTTCGTCCCTTGTCAAATGACGTCAAAGAGTGACAGGCACGACCATTTTGATTTTCACATAGTCTTAAACGTCAAAGTGACATTTAAAGATAACCTAAAATTTATGAAAGTAAACATGTCGATGGAACGTTGTTTCGTGCCAAAACAAAGAATAAAATAATATTCTGCAATATATTCAATGTCTCACATGCGTTTATAACCTTCTACCATCTAATTCAAAGATTCAAAAGTGAAAGAAACATCTGATGTAACGTAGATAATTTCACGCCAAATGAAAATTATATTTATAAAAATAAATAGAACGATATCATATATTATATTAATATATTATAGCATATTCAGATATGTAATCCTCAATTTATAGTTTATATATAGTTTTCTTTTAGAAATTATGTGTCCATATAAAATGTCTGTTTGAAATGAGTCTGAACTTGGTACGTAACGTTGTGACGACAGAACATGGCTGGTTTTTGCAACTTTTTAAAAATATACTTTAAAACGGTTTTATACAACAAAAAATATAAATAAAACATAATTTTATCATACTGATCGATGAATTAGACTATCCTTTTTCGATTGAAACAGAAAAAAGGTACAATTATTTTTTTTTACCTTCCGTCACCTTTAGGTAAGGAAGGTATTGTCTTTGGTCAAAAAATTCGGTGGTGAGTTTTTAATGAATAAGCACGTTTTAGGGTCCCTACAATACGAATATACCATTTTTAAGATGTCTGTATGTGTGTGTGTGTGTGTGTGTCCGTGTGTGTGTGTGTGTGTGTGTGTGTGTCCGTGTGTGACAAATTTTTCTCCGACGATAACTCCAATACTACAATTCTAAAAATTATAATTCTTTCGTATTCCTCTTCTGTACGACCATATGAAGAGTTGATTAGATTTTGGTTATAATTACTCCACCGGAAGTACCCTTATTTGAAGATTTTAACAGTTTTTCCTAAAAAAACGCAGTTAAATATTATTTTTTGACATTTTGTTATTATACATATTAAAGAAAATACTCTTCTCTATATGGTTTTATTATACATTTTCCTTCATAATCAATAGATGTAGATTTAAAGCGTTATAAAGAAATTAATTTTGAAAAATTAGTCTGCTTTGCAATTTATCATGGAAACAGATGATATATTAAAAAATTCTAATTGACAGATGTCAGTTGGAAGTGCAAATCCAAATATGGAGCGTATAGGATCTAAAATTGATATGGCATAGTGTTCCTCGCAAGTGACATGCAGAGAAAGGCCAAAGAGAAGACGGAAGGACTGTATCGCAAAAGACTTGAGAAAGAAAGGACTGTGTGATGCGTTGGACAAGAATGAGTGGAAGAGAAGAGGAAACAGCGACCCCTAATAAAATAGGGGAAAGAAGAAATGAAGGAAGTGTCTAGTGCATTTTACCTAGTGTATATTTATGTTATAATTTTATTGGATTTATAGAACCTTTTCGAATCAACTTTTGGTATAGAATTTTTAAAAAATAGTATGTGTTCGTGATCGATTTTACATGATATTATATAGAATCTGTTCCAAGGACTTTTTGGTATGGGATTTGTACAAAATACATCGAATTGACGGAAGGTTTTGTGCTGGCCACAACAGATTTTTTTGCATGACCTCATTGTTTATTTTTTGTCATTATCCATGGCTGTCTTTACTAAGAGCTCATAAAATCAGTAATTTTATCATTAATTTTGATATAATTAGGAATTTGAATCTTTAATGGCCGGTTGCAGAAACGTTCATCAATTCCTTGTTTAGTTAACGAACCATCATAATGAACAAATTCGAATCAGTTTCCTTGTTCTTATGACATTAAAATCATTGCTGTCACAAAATCGCATTGCATTTGTTCATTTTGACGAACCGTTTATTGATCAAGGAATTGATGAACGTTTCTGCAACTGGGCTTAAACTTTTATTTGAAGTATTTTTGCATAAAATAATTAGATAAAGTTTACCCAAAAAAAATGATTTCCCATGTTGAACTTCTATGGCCCAATTTTCGATTTTCATCATGTACATGTAATTTGCTTTATAGATCTAAAGCGAATGAATATATTAAGCCTCCTGTTTGTATGAAGAACAGATGAGCAGAATATAAAGTAAACACGACACGATGTGTGTTTCGAACTTTTTGCGAGATAAAGTTTTGATCAAAAGTATGTCTACAGAAACTTACGAAAGAGAACAAAGAAAAGTTTAAGAAAGTATTTTGTTCTTTGTAAAAGGTAATTAATGGGCATTAACCAATTTGTTACAAGAAAATACATTCAAACATAAAGGTGTCTCACAACTCGCGCCCCAGACGAAACTGACACTTGCCGACGACAATAGGTTGCCAACAAATAAAAGAAAATAATTTGCGGCTGCTTGCATAATGGAGTTACAAGACTTTTTAATCCACCAATCCCGGAAGGATATCTTGAGGTGTGATGATATTATTACACTGAAATATATACTAACTGGAACTCGCATACTCTACCTATCAGCGTACGCTGCACTGAAGCTCATTAGACAATAATGGCTGGTCCTGTTCGCGCACGTTCGTGCCGAACCGAACCTAGCCGAATAACTCGTATCATAGCTGATCGCTTTGTTTTCATATTATGCTTCATTTATTTAAACATGCGCCACACGAAATAATTTCCGTCTACTCACGAACTGTCTCGATGTTTGCCAACTACTCCAGCAGCAGGCTTCCGTCTACTAACGAACTGTCTCGATGTTTGCCGACTACTCCAGCAGCAGGCTTTCAATATGCTTCACAGTCACGGTTCGTACGCGCATTCCAGTTAGTATATATTTCAGTGTATTATTACAAAATAAAACTGGTTGCTAGGTTTTAAAAATACTCCTAGTGAGTTACAAAATTTGTTTGACTTACTGTAATTTTGACACTTTAGAGTAGACTTTTCACTGTCAACAAATTTAGGTTAGCGAAGGTGTCATCCGAGATCATCATTTATATCGTACAGTGCAACGTGTTGTACGAAAATATTATTGTCCACATTCTCCGAAAATTATAATCATTCCTAAGTAATCAGCGGCTGAATAAATGGTAAGAATTTGCCTTTTTTTATTCACCTTGTCAAATTTAATTTGACACTGACATTTTTCAAAAACTACAGTCGCCCACACATTTTAAAGAAGATTTGGTTTGTATAAAACCATAGTAACGTAAAATTACGGCAAACACACGTTAAAGCTGTAGGTCTCTGATTGGTCAATTTTAAGACGCCTTTTCTCTAATATTTTTTAATATTTTTTAAGTTAGATTTTTTTTTCTTCGAAATTACACATCCGAGTGCAGTCTCGTGATTCCTCATAAATACGTCTGTGACAAATTTTTCGTCAAGACCTACATAAGAAACAAACTTAACTTTGTTGTAAATGACTGTAGTTACATGCACGTGTGTACCTACATAAATGTAACTTCAAAAGTCAAAATATTATTCATAATCTTCAAAGACTTTAGACTTTAACCGTCTCAATTTCATATATGATTTAATGATTTTGTGTTTACATCTGTCACAAGTTTAACAAAATCTATTGTAGCTAAACAAGACCTCTCGCCATTTCTATATTAGGCTTTATAAGTACATATTGTATTTAACATTTCTGGTACACATTCAAAATTCTAATTACATCTATTATTAATATATTTTTATATTTTTTAATTCATTCCATAAATAAATTTCCTCCTACTCTTCTAAATATTCGAGATTCTTCAAATTCATTGAAGAGATTGACGTATTTCTGATGCGTATTTGTAATTTATGTATCTATAATTTTAAATATTAAATGTACTTCCCCGAAAAAACCTTCAGAAATATATCTTTAATTTTGACACGGATATTTTTTTAAATTTTTCAACTGGTTTCCATGGAGTTATTTGGGCTGTGAGATTCATTACAACGGATTATTCATATATTTATAATTGTCTATCTCTAAATTTATTTATATATATATATATATATATATATATATATATATATACATATATAAATATATCATCACGGCATATTACCCATTTCCGGGTGTGCCAGTATCTACAACACATGTAGACATCGGTAATGATGACAATATATTTTTACCGTGTGGGCGCTTATCAGGCGTCATCTCACGGGCACTCATAGCTGGTGTGGAGAGTGCACCACATGGGTCACTTTTGTGCCAATTAAAATTGGAAATATTTGGCGTCTATCGAGATCGAACCCGGTTCCCCAGGTTCACGACCAGACACTCAGGCACGCGGCCACGGGAACACTATATAGTAATGTAATCAATTTGTGTGGGCACTCATATTCTTTAATATTTGTAATAACATAAATTTCCAAAAAATAATATTTAGAAGATTTTTTTAAGAAACTATTACTTCCGGTTGTCCAATTGTTACCAAAACCTGTTCAGCTTTTCCCATTGATGTCAGATTAACGAATACGTAGTTAAATTGGTCTTTAGTCTTATAGAATTTGAGAAACCGTCCGTCCAACATCCACAGACACACACACGCTCTCTCTCTCTCTCTCATACATACACACACACACACACACACACACACACACACACACACACACACACACACACACACACACACACACACACACACACACACACAGACAGCTTTGTAAAATTATTAAAATGGAATTCTAGTAACCTTAAAACGTGCTTATTCACTTTTAGCATGTATCCAATACCTCTCTTAGCGAGAGGTAAAAAACTGATAAATCAAAACAAATTGATGTAAAATTAACGCATGAAACTGTTACACTATTCACTAGCTTTCAACTACCATAAATCAAAATATAATTGTCCGGAAAACAATTCAGTTAAAGCATTAATTGAATAATATCTACAGGATGATTGACAATTGCTGCAAATTTGCGTGTTACAGTTTTATTCTGAAAAAGGTAACGCCATCTCTGTAATACAATTATACTATACACGTGTCATTCGCTACTCGGTGCACTGTAATGTAATTATAAATTATGGGAAATGCACTATATGATATGCGCTTCGCTAATGTCTCTGCATTTGTGACACTGACATTTATCTTTCAACTACCAACATTTTAACTTTACATCTGGTTTCCATGATGTTGTTTAGATTGTGAGATTCATTACAACAGTTTATTTTATTTATTTATATTTCTCTATCTGTAAATCTGTAGAAAATATAATAAAATTTGTAAATGTATCGGATAGAGAATTTTATATTCTTTAATATTTGTAATAACATAAATTTTCAAAATATAATAATTAGAGGATTTTTAAAAGAAACTACTACTTCCGGTTGTCCGATTGTTACCAAAACCTTTTCCGCTCTTCACATTAATGTCAAATTTAACAGGTCTTAAGTCTTATAGTTTTTGAGAAAACGTCCTTTCAACACGCACACACACACATACAAACACACACACACACACACACACACACACACACACACAAACACACATACATACACACACACATACACACACACACACAAACACACATACATACACATACACACACATACACATACACACACACACACACACACACACACACACACACACACACATTTTCTTAGCGAGAGCTAAAAAATATAGGTATGCTCCCATTTAAATAAAAAGTTTAGGCCTTATACTTTGAGAATCATTGGTCGACCACTGATCCCAACGTGACTGAAACGTTATGGAAAGATTTTTTTTTTTTTTTATTGAAGAAAAAGTACACATTAGCACCAGAATAAATAACTAGGTTTTTTACGAATACTTACCACAGAATATAATATTTTCAAAGAAATATGTATTTACGTCAAAAGTAACTTTCATCCACGTCGGTTTTTATCGTTCTTATTATCATTATTTAAGTCGAAGCAGGATCCATGCGAATAATCAACTGCATCCTGCTAATATTTAGCAGAAAGGACATTATTAATAATATATGATTGATGTAATAATCTGTCACATGTCAAATATTAGAAATAACAACGTGATAACAACCATAAATACATAGTTTTAGCAGTCGCTATGATAAAGACTGTCAAAACACGTAACAATTGTTGACGGTAACCACCTTCAGTACTGAGAATACCAATTTTGATTTTAACAATCTTTACGGTACATAACAACCATAAAGACCATAACGACTATGCAAATATTGAGTTCTGTATAGGCCCCTAAGGGTGGTTAGCGAGTAGTTGACTAGCATTATTTTGCTCTGTCAATTCTTTCCGGATTATTTTAGAGAAAAATAATTCAAGTAACAGTTATAGAAAACTTGATGGTACACATCTTTTATTTGAAGGATTTTTCACCAAAATAATCCATATACGATTGACAGAGAAAAAACAATGCTAGTCAACACAATCCAATTTAGTATAATGTGTTTTTTGATGTTAGAATTTTATAGAGTACCTATAGTACTATAGGGAGAAAATTTCATCATATTATTTTTACAAGTTTTTATGGAATAAATTATAGTCTATACAGTTTACAAGCAACGAGATTACGCCAAAATGTTTTGAGTAAATATATGGTGGAATAAATAAGTCTTAACTTAAATGTGATATATTTAACAAAGTAAGGAAGTTGAGAAATTCTATACATAACCTATACGATACGCTAGTTGGTTACTTTATCACTTAGAAAGTTTGTAGGAAAACTTATGTTCGTAGAGAGATTGGATAAGGGTGTTTTATGTATAAAGTGTGAAGTGAATGAATATACGAACTCCTGAATGCATACTTGGAATATTTTTGTTGGACGAGTAAAACGCGAAGCATTTTAAGTAGATCTAGTTACGGAATGTACATATTTTAAGTTTGTTCCATTATCTTTGAAAAATTCTTTTTTTTTTGCTAAGCAGGCGATAAGTTAGTTATCAGATTAAATAAAATAAACGACGATAGAGGCAAAGTAGTTATGGCTGCAAGAACTTCTTGACTGGAAAGGTGATGAAGGAAAGAAAAATTACTGGATTTCAGTCAATATAAAATATATTTTCCGCCTCTACCGGTTTCGACACCTCATGTGTCTTCTTCAGGAGGTGCAAATTTTTTTAAGATTGTAAAACATGTATACAAATATAAGACAATAATAAATAACATATAAAACATACAATGGTCGTCAAAAATTTAAAAAAATAAATAAGTAAATACATTAAAAAACTTATTTAGTCGTCAATAAAATAAGATATAAATCTTGATTTAACCAATGGCACCCATTTAACTGAAAATTAAGTTATAACTTATTAGTTAGATTAGTCAATAATTCAGAATGTTAGTTTGTTTATTTTACAGTTTGGGTATTTTATACGGATTCATTTATAATTTTAATTTCATGTAAATGTTTTTCCGTAAACAATTAACCACAAGTTACAATTACAGTCTTCGATCATATGCTGCCTAGAGGCCGCCTTACGGTGTCTCTTGTGATCGGAACATGGCTATGGGCCGTAGGGGGATTTACGGGGACGGAAGCCGTGGTGTATTGCGGGTTGCGTATTATCTTAATATTTGTACTACTTTTTTTACAAAATAATGACTAGTGGCTGCTTTTGAAATATGTAAATCACCTTTATTTCCAATAAATTTCAGTCTCTTTTATTTTACGTCATTATTAGCAAGAAACCTAAAAGTTACACTTTGTTTAATATATTATTTGTAAAAAAAAATCTCAGTTACTTACACATGAAAAGAATTATCCGTACTTTCTTTGCATTTTTCATTGCAATTTGATATACTCGGAGATATACTCACAAACCTCACGCAAAAAATAAGGTTTGGTTACAGTAAAATGACAAGTAGTGACATATAACACAACAAAATACTACCTGCAATACATCATCACTTCCAGCTTCTTAAATTTTAAGACGCGTATTGGGCTTCCAAATTATCAAGAGATGGCGCTGACGTCAAACGGCAAAATTCAAACGAATGGTACATTTTTCGCTGGCTTCCATAAGAGTACAATTGGTGTCTGACTAATTTTCGTAGTTTTTAATTTAATTTCGGATTTAGTATAGTGTATGTTTTGTTAATTTCGGTAGAATTGAGTTTGATCTTTCTTGTAGTAACAATTTAGTGATAGTTTTAATAATATTTTAGTTAATAGCGTTAATTTTAGTAAATATTTGTAGGTTAAGAGTATTTTAGTCATTTTCATTAACAGTAATTGTTTTTTTTTTAATAAAAAAAACATTTGATTTCCTTTATTTAGATTGTATTTCATTGCCGTAGTTGAACATATATTAATTTCTATCTACATAGCTTTACTATTATTTAATTATTTTTCTTTCATAATGAACAATTTTCTTTGCTTAGATTTAGATGCTATTTGTAGATTTGGGAATTGTAGTGTATCATCTAGAAATATGGTGGAAGGCCAGCAAGTAATAAATAGTGGCCAAATAATATTATGTGGTAAATATTTTCGGAGAAAACTCCATCGTAACTTTAACCTATAAATTACATATCTCCTAATTTGTTCATTAATTTTTTAAAAAACAAAAATTTACCTGATATATTATTAGATTAAAACAATAATAGCCGAAGATAAAGCGTATTAAAATTCGTATACAAGTAAATAGAATCCCTGAATAAAACAACCACCTTTGTACATGTACACTTCACTCGGTTCAGAAATCTGCCACCAGTGGCGCATTTTAATTTTGGAAGCCCAATCATGTAACTACTGAACGTTGCTGGGAGTATGCAGAGTGAAAAGTGAACGCACCTAATGTTAACTTTTGGAATGTTCAGATCGGTTCAAATATTGTTCCCCTAATATTCTAATTCATAATTTTCTATTTTAACATAATAAGTAGTGCCGATGGAATAATTACTAAATGATTGTGTTGTGTTTTTGTTGTTATAGGTAATAACAATGCGTGCGACAAAGCAAGCCTGGGCGGCTGCGGTCTCAGCTGGCGCGGGAGCGGCATCATGGTTGGGGGTGGAGTGGAACTGGGGGCGTCGGGGCCGCCGGGGAGCGGCGATGCGGAGTCCGCGGCCGGCGGCGGCCACAACGGGCTGGAGGGATCCGCAGCAGCTCCGGATGACGCTGTTCACCTCAAGAGACGGGTGGGACTCATCAGTGGGGTGGCTCTAATCGTTGGAACCATGATAGGTAAGAATAGCTTTGGAAATAATTTCTCGACCGCAGTGGCGTAACTAGGATAAATGGTGCCCGTGTGCAAATAATTCTTATGGGGCCCTATCAGTGGCGTAGCTGGTCTTTACATCCAGTAGAGGGGGGTTGCGAAGGGTTTGAACCCGTAAACCTACACCACTGGGCCCTAAATTTCTAAATATACCCATATTTATCATACATAGCAAATAGTTAATAATTAACATTTAATTTATTTCGTAAGTAGTTACATAAACAAAAATAAAAGAAGAGGGTTTTTAATTATGTACTCGCATTTATTTACCATGTAAACAATACAAGGTAAAAAACATAATACGTATAAACAAAAAATATTTATTTAAAAAAACTAATAATTTTATATTATAGATAAACAAAAATTACTAAACTGAAATTGTTTCTTTCGAGCTTTTTGTTCAGCAAAGACATTAATTATGTTAGAAATATCTAGACTTTTAGCCCGTTCATTTTCAATAGAAATATATTATTACTCAGCACTGGCTGTGGCATATATTAATTTTGAAGTTCAGTGATATATATTTGATTTTTTTAAACATATCAATTATTGCGGGGCCCCTAATGTCGCGGGGCCCGTGTGCCTGGCACACCTTGCACACTGGTAGTTACGCCACTGCTCGACCGTAAATGTAGATTTAAGAAAACAATTTCTTGGGGATGTCGGTCCAGAGATTAAATAAATTTAATTTTTCTTTTTCATCGCTGTTTCGGTATTTTATTTATACCATAATCATGATTCAAAGAAAATACATGAGAAAATACAGATCATTACAATTTATAATGATGAGTCGGCAATTAAAAATGAAACGAGACTTCATATTCATGTGTGATGTGTATTGCACGAAAACTAGTAGCGGAACACCTACAGAAATGGCAATGGTACTTATTTTAGCTTCAATGGAAGGTTAATTACTTGACGTTAGACGCAAGAAAGAGAAAGAGACAGTTGATATAAAAGTCGCCATTTTTATAGTCCTGTCTTCTGTCACTTGTATTTTGATATTTGAGTTCTACATAATTAATGTTAAATACTGTTATATTACTGTAAATAAATACTTGATTATCCATACCGTGGATAAAGCGAAAAAGCCCTTGGTGATCCAGAATTTCTTTATTTTTAACATTTGGACTTCTCGAACCTGCAGTGCTGGCACGCACTTTAGAATTCTATCATAGAAAGCAGACGAATGCGATTTTACTTTTACGAATCTTGGTAGCACGCACTTTAGAATTCTATATTCGCTTTTTGATTCGAAAATTATTGGATTTTATACTATAAAAATAAAAAAAATATTATAACAGTTGTATATAATAAATGTATAAATTATAAATAAATTGGCTTTGAATAGAACTGTGGCAAAATAATGACGTTAGTTGTACACTTTCGCCTCAAGTCGAACGCTTGCAGGCGAATATTTTGACACACACATGCTACCAAATTTTCGCTTCGATGCGAAAAGCGAAAACAAATGTCTCTTTTGATAGAATTCTACCGCTACCACTGCTGTAATGGTTCATCCTCAGCACTGTACATTAATAATACAAAAAAAAATTAAAATAAAAAATCATGAAAATATTCTAAACATAATTGTAATCACTCACCATTTTCGTGGTCCGTAGTCCAAAATGGAAACAGTAATATATTATTAACTTATATATAAAATAATAACATATTCAACAATTTTAAACGTCAAGTAAATTGAATAATTTAAAAATTATATTCCCAGAAGAAAAACAGGAACAGATATTAGATTAAAAAGTTCTACGACCGTTGAACTTGATTGCCTGAAACAAAATCGAGTAAACCAATTTTACAGTTTTATTTGAGTTTAATATTTACTTTAACTGAAAAACTAAATTTGACTGAAACTTTTTATTCTCGAACATCATCCTATCTTCATTTTCATTTTCCGCATCTCAAAATATTGAAATATAATTAATTCAACGTCAAGTTGATTAAAAATTTAAGACATTTTCAATTTAAGATAAAATATTAATTAACTAGAGCTTTTATACCGTTATAATTAACAAAATGTTCCAATAATATTGTTAGAAGCAACATCCTACGTAAAATCAATTAATATCAACAATTCAATTTTATATCAGCGTATTCATGCTGATGCTCGGTTGTTCTCGGTAAGTAAACAAATGAAAATGAAATGTCAACTACTTGAAATTAAACGTCATTACTTTGGAATTACCTCTCAACGTTAATTAATATAACCGTTTTATTACTAAAGACAATTGAATATTACTAGAGACAATTGTATATCATCTCTGCGTGATCGTATGTTTGTAATAGCGTTTAATTAATTAAACAGAGTACATTAACATTTTTCAAGTATGCTCGAAACAAATTGTCTTTTACGAGTTTTGTTTCATGTCTCATAAATCATTTGTTTTTGTCAAATCTTTTCTGTTTCAAAGAAAACAAAAAAAAAAGCTATTAGGTGTTCATTGTACTCTAGTTTGCATGTACGTTTTTTATAGTCTAATGTTTTTTTTTTCTAAATTAAATATTTTAGTCTAGTGAACGGAGGCTGAAAAAGGGGGGTATCCTACAAAAGGTCGGGTAGTTCTGAATTTTTGATATGTTGTATAAGATGGTTGATTAGTGAAAAATCCAAATTTCCACAATCCCCCTTCTTCCGTTTCTTCCGCCATCTTGTAAAATCCACCGAAAATCGGCACATTTTTCAGTTTATTGTCTATAATTTCTTTCTGGTGCATTTTAGCACAAAAAAGTTATTTGCCAACTTGTAGAGAACAAAATTTCCTGCAAAATAGTTTTGTGAAGTTATTTCGTACGATTAATAGCAACGGAGCTATGATGCTGACAAAAAAGGTTAAAATTGCGTACTTAGCAAAATTTTGAGTTTCTTTCCACTTTACATCGCAATAGCTCCGTAACACATCATTTTAGCGTAAAAGTCTTCATAGTCCGTCTTGTAGAGAATTTAATTACCAACAAGATCCAATTATTTTTTTAATCAATTCAACGAATTACAAAAAACGATAAAAATAGTCTGTAAAAAGGCGCCATAATAAATTCGTAATTTATTTAAAGTAAAATATAAAAAATCTACATCAGTTAACCGTAGTAATAAAAATGAAATTGTTTAACAAAAAGTGTAAGAAATAAATGGTATAATATAATTAAAATTTAACCTACGAGTTTTGAATTTCTTAAATTCATCCAACACCAGGGTTGCTCGTTATTCTTTTTACAAACTTCCGAATTGTCTGAATTATTACTGTTAAAAAAAGTATTTATTTTAAGAACACCTTTGTACATCTTTTTTCTTAATTGAACTCAATATTTAAATGATATTTTGAACTTAATAAAACAGCACAGAAGTACAACAAAGTAGCATAGAAAACATGCCAGACGCCTGCATTTGCAACTTGTGTATTGTCAATTTGGCGATGTGAAAAAGAAAATAGTATTCAACAAATAAAACTAATTAAACTTATTATTCAATATATTTATGTTAAAATTAATAGGTATATTAAAAATATTAGGATGAAAAGGATTACAGATTGTATTAATAATTTTTTTTATTTATAAGGTCAAATTTTTAAAAAATATTAATGATTTTAATTAAATTCTTGAAAAAGGCGCCTATATCTTGAAAATCTTCACAGGGTATAAAAGTATTATTCAAACAAAATAATGTGTATAGATGCAAAATAAACGTAATTATGTGTTGGCAAAGGTCAATGAAGTCTCATGGGCCTATTAGAAAAAACTTTTTAAAAACCAGCACGACCTTCTTTCATTTGTCTTTTACGCTGAATCTCGTTTATTTCTTCCTAATATTTTTTTTGGTGTTACATTTTCAATTACCACTAGTGTATTTTTTAAATACTTCCATATACAATTTAGTACATTAATGAATCCTTCAAATTTATAAAAAACTAATGGATCATTTTCACAAACTAAAACTCCACAACAATGGACGAAAATAATTACTTTTCTTTGGCATGTCCTCAATATATCATTTTGATCTCTTCGCTTCATTCCATTTTTCTAAATTATTAAGTAGGGATTATTGACTTTAAACGAAATAAATGATGTCGCATTTTGAAGCAGGCATTGTTAGTATAGGGGTGTGAGATGATATATGTTGTGTAAGAAATAATTGATATAAATGTATGTTTGTTTTAACAGTTTGTTTTGTGTTTGTCATACAGGATCTGGAATTTTCGTGTCCCCCTCGGGCCTGTTGGAAAGAACTGGTTCTGTTGGGATGAGCTTTGTAATATGGATGGCCTGTGGTCTCCTTTCACTATTAGGTAAGTGGACTACATGAAATTTTTATTTTTTAGTATTTATTTATAGTAGTTCAAGTTGTCACACGACTACAGTAGTGGCAACACGCATTCTAATATTCTAACATAGAAAACAGGCGAATGCGATTTTACTTTTACGAATCTTAGTAGCATGCACTTAGAATTCTATATTCGCTTTCAGTTTTGAAAATTTTCTGTTCTTAAATAAAAATAAAATAAATATATCCTCACGGCATATTACTCATTTCTGGGTGTGCCAGTATCTACAACACATGTAGACATCGGTAATGATGACGATATATTTTACCGTGTGGGCGCTTACCAGGCGTCACCTCACGGGCACTCATAGCTGGTGTGGAGTGGTTTGGAGAGTGCACCACAGGGGTCACTTTTGTGCCATTTAAAATTGGAAATATTTGGCGTCTGTTCTTATACTGTTCAAATAAAAAATAAAAATATTAAGACAGTTGAATATAATAAATAATAATAATTAATAAATACAGAACATAAACTAAAAAAAAGGTAGTATTTTTCCAATTTATAATAAATATATAAATTGACTTTGATTTGAATTGTGACACAATAATAACGTTAGATTAATTCTTTCGCCTCGAGTCGTAGGCTTGCAGGCGAAAATTTTGAGACACGCATGCTACCAAATTTTTGCTTCGTGGCGAAAATCGAAAACAAATGCCTCATTTGATAAAATTCTGAAGTGCGTGCTGTCACTATAGGTTCGCCACATAAAGAATTAGTTTAGCTCTTTATAAAATAATGTTCGAGTACTATTTTTGCATACGTCAAACTATAAAAAAAGTTTTTAAAAGCATTACTTAGGTATATATTTAATTATTTGCAATCTATTGTATTTAAAATTATCATAATTTAAGGATGCAGGGTCAAATTAAAAAAAAAAAAACAATAAGTTCTTCACTATAAAAACAAATTAAAAATGGGTCGAAGTTTAAATAAAGTTAGTTTTTAAAATATATTTTTTTTAAATTTTCTGCACATCTACTCTATTCCAAATTCTTTCTATTTCCCAGTATTCTGCTACCGCCTTTTTGAAATTCGGAATCCATTTTCAAGTAAATGAATGCAGAAAATAACAAAACAACGATAATAAACCAAATAATACTTGTTCGAATTTATGATGCCACGCCAGATAAAAACCACGTGTATTAATATTGAAATTGTATCATTTTTCATAATCTTCTAAAGTGAACTCTACTGTTTTGGAACAAAATGAGTTTAACATCTACGTCATGGAATATTATAAAAATTATTACTGAATAATGAATAATAATTAAGATTTTCCAGAACTACAAATATCTGTTAAATAAGTTACAATATTTTAAAAAAATATTGGGGGATTATTACGAAAATTAATATTTATTTTGTTGTAAATTGAATAGCTAAAAATATACATTTGTGGTTGATCTTTGTACTTAATATATTTACAAAAATTGTTTTCAAAACCTAAATGAAATCCTTTAATTAGTGAACATGATAAAATTTTAAATGTCAAAAGTCAAAAGAAAAATATGTATAACACGTCAGAGAAAATACGTTTTTCAATTAAGTAACTTTTTTATGCTAAATTAAAATGTGAACTCATTTCAACAAATTATCTTAATAATTCTTCAGATCTTTTCTTAATTGATGCAATTAATTGTAATCTAAATATAGAAATTTCTAAGAAGATTTTATATATTTTCATACTTCACAAAGTAGGAGTGCATATTTGGATCCTACTATAATTGGCGATATTTCTGTATATGTAATATATGTATCTATAATTTTAAATATTTTTTAATAATAAAATAAGAAATACTAAATGTACTTTTTATTAATTATAAGCATTTTAATTTTTCAAGTGGTTTCCATGGAGTTATTTGAGCTGTGAGATTCATTACAACGGATTATTTTATATATTTATAATTCTTTATCTCTAAATGTATAGAATATCGGATAGAAAATTTTATATTCTTTAATATTTGTAATAACAAAAAGTTTCAAAAAAATAATATTTAGAAGATTTTTTTTTAAGAAATTACAACTTCCGGTTGTCCAGTTGTTACCAAAACCTAATCAGCTCTTCCCGTTAATGTCATATTGAGGAATCCGTAGATAAACAAGTTTTAAGTCTTATAGGATTTGAGAAAACATCACACACACAGACATCATCGTAAAATCGGATTGTAGATGTCTTAAAACGTGCTTAAAGACAATTTGTATAAGCGTTATTGTAAACTTATTTAAAAATCAATATCTGATCATCTCAGTAGGCCATTTCCCGTCGATTTCTCTTCATTTGTTTCGCGCCATGTGACACCCAATCACTCACGCTCACATGTTATCTACATCGCGTGTGACGTCACAGCGTCAGCGTCGCCAAGATCACTCGGTCGGTATATTTAGCGCCGCTAGACACAGGATTGTTCAAATCGCGTACACATGACGTATTTTCCACGAATTAGAAACCTCTTCTCGTGTACAGCTTTTTATAGACATACAAAAGAATGTTATGGGCCAAAGTACAATGGTGATTTGGATAGAGCTGGTTTATTCAATGAATTATGTATTGTTTGTAAGAATTGGATTGTTTTCGGATTTTGTTTGTTATTAGATAGTAAACAGTCATTTATCTACTGATAGAAAGTTCAAATAACCGAGAGGTTAATTCAGATGCTGAAATCTTGAGAAGCATAGCGAGTGTTTTTCTAATAATTTATTAGACATTGTTTCACCCGTTTCACCGAAAGTTGGCCTACCAAAGCTTTACGGCGTATTTCAGTAGATGGCTCTGAATATGGTTAGTTTACCTTGTATGAGATAGCTTATTGAAAAATAACTAAATAAAGAGAGACATACAGGGAATTTATTTTAACATGCAACATATGGCGAATCACTTCCATGGTTACTCACTATTGTCAAAAAAAGACAGCAATGTAATATTTGTCCATTTTAAAATGCAACATACAAAATTTGTAGTTTTGTATTATCAAAACTAATTTCCAATAAATTAGCCTACATACGATTAACAAATAATCAAAACATGAATGTTGTACATCTTAACAAACTTTAGCTTACAAAAATTCATAATTTTCATGTAATAAATGTTTAAAAATACCCCCAATTACTCTAAGGCAATATTCTAGTCGGTCGTAATAAGAATTGACACCATTTGTGACGTGTTTTGGAGGTATCTCCTGTGCTGCAATACTATTCATAATGTTGCATTTTAAAATGGACAAATATTACATTGCTGTCATTTTTGACAATAGTGAGTAACCATGGAAGTGATGAACTATAATGTTGCATTTTAAAATAAACTCTCTGTATATAATAGGTGCGTTCAGTAAATCATGCGGAGTTGGAGTATTTACGGAGCGGTGTTGGAGTGGAGTGGGAGTAGAGCTGGAGTTGGAGTAGATCGAGGGAACAAGATACACTCGTTTGTTTGTGATTAACCGAACGAGTAGAGTTAAAATTTTGGTGCACGAATATAATAACCTCCTTTTTTGACAATCTGATATACTCCACTGCTAAAAAAAAATAAATAATGAACCATATAGAAGTTATTCAGTTTGGTATTATTCTTTAATGATTCTGAAGAATATATATATTAGAAATAGTACAGAATTCTTACCGTTCCGACATACTGTACCTTGTTATATTACAAAATAATATTATAAATACAAAATAATTGTGTATAATAAAATATTACAACATAAAAATACAAAATAATCTGAAAGATGTCAAATAAAACAAAAAAACTCCATGTATGCTTGCATATCGAGGTTGGACTTATGGAGTTAACACTTTTCACTCCACTTGACTCCATTCTGCATTTGCCGAACGCTCCATTTTAAGACGCTTCTCACTCCATGTAATTACCGAACGGTGCTAGGAGTGTACAGAGTGAAAAGAGTGAACAGAACTCATTTGCCGAACGCACCTAATGATGCATTAATAAAAAAAGATGCAAGCTGTTTCCATGGTTACTAGGGACGATCACTAACTTAAAGAAGAGTGCTGAATTCGACCCATTGTCTCTACAATTATTGTAAACAAAAAAATCCGATGTGGCCAACACAATACCTCCCGCTTTTTATTTTTTATTAATTTAAATACATACTTACATATTTACTAATGCTGCAAACTATATTAAGTTCCTTTGCATATAACTATTGCTTTATTTACTATTTTCTTTTTAAAATGTTACCATTATTAATTTGAAATTAGTTTTTTGACAGTGACATTTACCTGTACGCTACATAAATTTGAAATATGAACTAAAGGAATCTTTAAATCATAGACTCTGAGATTTATAATAAAGACTATTCTTTTAAATTTATCTGTCAAATATATAGGAAAAGTATTAATGTATAGGTACCTGTAGAAAATTCAATAATCTTTAATTTTTATAATGACAAAATTCGAAAATATGACATTTAATGGTATTTTTTGAAGAAAAACCATTATGAGCTTCAAGTAAAGTGCCATTTCCGGTTATCCGATTTACATCAAAATCTAATGGTTTCTTTCCATATTAGAATAGAATCAAAATACAAGAGGTTTCAGAATTTTCTGAATGATGGCATTTGAGTAAGAACGTTGACAAAATTCACACACACACACATACAGATATCATCGTGAAAATGTTAAAAATCGGATTCTAGGGACCTTAAAACGTGGTCATTTCTCAAAATCACGACATGCGAGTTTTAGCAGGTGGTAAAAAACGAAGTCATATATTTGACAACTCTCATTTTTTAAAAATATTGTACGCACACATGTACATACAGACATCATCGTCAAAATGTTAAAATTGGATTCTAGGGACCTTCAAACATGGTCATTACTAAAATCTCGATATACGATTTTTAGCACGATTGCTATACTTCCCTTACCAAGGGTAGCGGGAGGTAAAAAACGATCGTAGAAGATAATATTTAATGAACATCAAATAAAAAAGTGCATAACTTTACTAGAGCAGGTCCCTGGTTTGGTGATTAAAGATAATTTTAATAATGTATTTGTAAAATATGTACAATAAATAATGGCAGACAAAATTCAATTTATAAGGATTATACCTAGGTCGACAACCCACAATACATAAATGTCAAGCTTGTTAAATTTTAATTAATTTTCAAGCCAAATAAATGAATTGCATATTTTTTTTTGTTCAAAAATAAACGATAATTACGTTATTATCAATATTGATGAGGATTCACTACAAATTTATAATATTCAGCGTAGGATGAAATTTTATAAATTTTACATCACTAAATCCATTGGAAATAAAGAACACAAAACTGAAATAATTATAAATAAAAAGCGAAATATTTTTTTTTAAGTGTAATCAAAAACTAACTCGGAGTAAGTTATGAACAAAGAAACATTTATCTGACCATTATTGAATGCAACAAATGAATATTGCCTTTCGCCGTTTTAAAATTTATTTAAATGAATATATCATCACGGCATATTACCTATTTCTAGGTGTGCCAATCTACTTTGTCACAGATATCGGTAATAGGCTATTCCACGATATTTTTTTTTATTTTTTTTTTTTTTTTTTTGAAATACATAAAAATATAAGACCACATGTGAAAGTCCGAGTTAAAAATTCCTCCAAATAAGCGAGATATTAAGGTCCGAATTTTAAATCTGCTTTGTGACGTAGGTAATGTGGATATACCAGAAATAAACAAACAGTGGTTCACGAGCCACGAAAAAATGTTACAAATTACAAAATAATGTATATTTAAATTGTGATATTATAATTCATTATTAGAGACAAAATAAATTATTATACTTAATTTATTTCACTTTTTTTCTAATTTTATAAAAACAAAGAAATTACAACGTCTCCCGAACAGCAACCGAACAGATCCGACACACCCGAAGAAGTATATTCTTAGTTAGGGCGGGGCTTCTCAAAGTCGGATGTCATACTTGGATCCTATTTGCTCAAACACTCGTGCACATGTTCTGCATCATCAAAAGCAAAACTCCCCGTTTCTTCTAGAAGGAATAATTTATAATAAAAGAAATATGGTTTTCCTTATCCTTTAACTATTATTGTTCATATTTTCAATAAACTTTTACTATTTTTGATTACTGTGGAATAGCCTATTTATTTCCATTTCTAATATAAGATTCAAGAACATACTTGATTGGTTAAATTTTTTTACTCAGTTGTTAAAAATTAATCACTGAATTACAGAATAGGCCCGATAATTTGTAAAAAAAACCTGACAAAAGCACATCTAGTTTTGTTGATTAATATAAAATTATACATAAGATTACAGATCTCTACTCCCCAGTTGCACCAACAGGACAAATTTTAAGCGTTCCTTAAACAAAAAAAATGCAAATCGAAATTGTGGCAGTAATGCATAATTATTCATTTGACACTTAATTTCGATGCAATATTGTTAATTAAAAAGAAACGCTTAAAATTTATGTTACCATAATACGGCCACGGGCAAAAGCTCATTCTAATAATACTTGAAATATCCTCAAAATAATGATATAAAAAGCCCAAATCGTAAACAAGTAGGCCAAGGAAAGGAGTCAAATACTGTCAAGTTCAGCTGTTTAACAATAAACAAAAATTCCCACTTTAATCAAATGATTTTTGGCACATTTTCTTCTCAGTTTATTAGGCAGATAAACAACAATGTAGTATTGTAATAATTTCCCAAACCAACGGAATCAAGTTTGGAATCTTTTCAAAAAATCTTCAAAGAAACAATAAAAAAAACTCTTGTCTAAATGAAAACAATTAGTGAGCTACGGCTATTTTTTCATCTGTTTGACGCCAATGAATGGCCACGTGATTTTTATTTATTGTGCTGTTTTTACGTTTAAGAATTGAGGTAAGAAATGACTTGGATTTGTTTCAATACATACATCACTGAATTTCTTTATTGCAAATTACTCCTGTCTTGAAGTTTATACGTAATTTACGTTGATAGCTCGTTTCCAAGAATGAGCTAATCACAAATATGCTGTGATCTTGACAGTGTAACATAAATGCGTGCTAAAATTAGATGAAATGCTCAAATATTTAGGTCATATTATTGCAGTTAAATTAAATCGTATAAACAAATTGTGTAGCAATATTTTTAAATCTTTATAAATAAAATTTGGATGACGTCTGTGATTCTATACGAAGTGACATCAAATTTCTTATTTTAAATGGAACAGCCTATACATTTTTTACCTCTCGCTAAGAGAGGTATTGGATTCATGCTAAAAAACGCATATCCAGATTATAATGAATAAGCACGTTTCAAGGTCACTAGAATCCGATTTTTACAATGATGTCTCTCTCTCTCTCTCTGTGTGTGTGTGTGTGTGTGTGTGTGTGTGTGTGTGTGTGTGTGTGTGTAGATATATATGTCTGGATGTTGGACGGACGGTTTCTCAAATTAAGACTAAAGACCAATTTAACTGCGTATTCCTTAATCTGATATTAATGGGAAGAGCTTAAAAGGTTTTGATAACTAAATTTTATTTTTTGAAATTTGTACAAATACATAGTATTCTCTATCCAATACGTCGAACATTTTTATTATATTATTTTCTATACATTTAGAGATAGAGACTCATAAATATATAAAATAATCCGTTTGAATCAAATAATACTGAGTATATATCTCTACGTACTTTTGAATTATTGCCCCAAAAGTCAATATACCCCATATTTAGATAAAAACTTCAAAATTTTCAAAAATCTAATTTTTATGTATCTAGATACTTCTCAATGCGCTGATTATAGATTTTGAAACAGCAGGTCGATATCTCTTTTCGTTCTCGAGATATTTAAATTCAAAGTTTTGCTCAAAAATGCCCATTTTTGGGTAGTAACCCAAAAATGGGTCGAGATATGAATTTGGCGATATCATCATTCGATTCTACAGAAAAAAATACATAAGTACACCAATTTTCATAATTTTTGAACACCGCATACAATCTCTAAAGCAAAATAACTGAAAATGACCAAAAATCGCAAAAATCTAAGGTGTACCCCTTACGATTTTTTCAGATTTTGGCCATTTTCGGGGGTTTTCAAACTTTTATTCATAAAAAATGAACCGGTTGGACAAAAATTATGAAAATTGGTACACTTATGTAATTTTTCCCGTAGAATCGAATGGCCGTGTCGCCAAATTCATATCTCGACCCATTTTTGGGTTATTACCCGAAAATGGGCAGTTTTGTGCAAAACTTTAAATCTATATATCTCGAGAACGAAAAGAGATATCGACCTGCGGTTTCAAAATTTGAAATCAGCGCATTGAGAAGTATCTAGATACATAAAAATTAGATTTTTTAAAATTTTGAAGTTTTTATCTAAATATGGGGTATATTGACTTTTGCGGCAATAATTCAAAAATGGGTAAATATATAAACTTGGTAGTAATATTATTTGCTTGTAAAGACAATGTTACGTAAGTGTATGCATTTTTAAAGTAGCCCAAATAACTCAATGGAAACCAGTTGTAAAATTAAAATGTTTGTAATTGACAGAAAAATGTGAGTTGTCAGTGTCAAAAATCCATTTACATTACTGAAGGCTTTTTCTGTTAGTGTGTTTTTGGCATTTAGAATTCAAAAATGTAAAAATAACAGGGTGTTCCATTTAAAATAAGAAGTTGATGCCATTGCCGGTTAAACCGGAAATAATATGTTTACCATTTATACATGAATATGATGTCAAATATTTAAATATGTTTTCTTGTTCTGTTGACACTACATAAAGACATTTTTCTTTCGTTAAATTTACTAAAATTGGTCCTCAGCCATTTAAAATTTCCTAAATGCTTACCTGTATATCCTGCGTCATTTTGGCAAACGTGCAACATTTACTATATTACTTTAACGAGGCGAAACGAAATTATTCTATTTTTATCTAAAATACAACCACTATTCCAAGAATTTACTTGCATTCCAATCTAATGTTTGGTTATGTAAACCTGCATTTTGACAGGTCAAGTTGTGTGTCTCATAATAATTAATGGGGTCCTCCACTCTAATTTTTTATTATTTTAAATGAAAGTTCGTTTAATTTTGAAGCAATTCGTTGTTTTAAAAATTCTTAAATGTCTTTAGTTTAACTGCATTTAATTTTTAAAGTAGGCTGCCAGAGAAAGATGGCAATAGTATGACGTCACAGTGACACTGACAACAAATATCAAATATCTCCGAAATTAGTTATTTTTTTATCTTAATCGTTATTTATTGAATAGTACTTTTAAGTACAAAGTGTATTATTTTTCGTAATACCATACTGTTACTGTGATATAAAAGGACTAAAAACAAAAGTGAAAAGTTTCGCCTACAATAAGGATCAAGTGTTCCTAGAAAAATAACAGCATCTTGAAGGACCGTTGGCATGGAGAATTTATAAATCAACAAAAAAGTTGTTCAGTATGTCAGAAAGAGAACATTTTTATTATCATTTTATTATTGCTAAATGTTTAAATTTTGTTATTACGAAAAATCTTGAACGCCACACGGCCGATATGCAAATAACGGTAATAACCAGGGATGGTAACCATAAAAAATATTGGTTTAGGTTACGGTTTCGGTCATCGCGAAAATAAAAATTCTGTTTTGATTTGGGTTTCGGTTTTTATACAGCAATCGGTTTTGGTATACCGGTTTTACTAAAAAGGTTTCGGTTTTGCAAAAGTAATTTACGATAATAATAATATTATTGATTTAGATTGAACAATTATTATTATAATGATGCAAAAAGTGTCCACAAACACGTGTACAAAGTTTTATAACAATCAGTTTTAATGGGAAGCAAACATTCAAAATATTCTAATTTCCCATGTTAAATGCCTATGTAAATGTAACATGTAACGAATTTCGAGTGCCACCCGATTGAGGTACTACGTTGAAAAATGAAATACTTTTCGACAAAAAAAATATGTTTATACTTTTTTGTACATAAGTATTTTAATAATAAAAATTTACAATATTTAACAACTAACAAGAGACCTGTGAATAATGCGGTTAACCGATAAATAAAAAAGGGTTTTGCTTTCGGTTCCGGTTTTGTATCTGTTTCGAATTTCGGTACAGGTTTCGATTTCGGTTCTCATATTTTCCGGTATTTTTCGGTTAATGGTTTCGGTTCCGGTTTCTGTTACCATCCCTGGTAATAACTATTTTGTTATGGTGGAGGACCCCATTTGCACAGCTGTTCTAATGAAAAACTGATAAGCTGATTCATTCAAATCCAATCTAGATTGCGTAGGAGGGTTTAAATTTAGAAAATATAATTTTAACTTTTGTGGTGGTTTAATTTTTTGTATTTTATCGCTTATCTGACGTAGACTCCGAAGGAGTTAATGGGCGATATTTATATTTTGCTTATCTTGATACAGGATATTTATGTTACGTAATTCGTGTGTATATAAACGTAGATACTCGTGACGAGAAGTTAGATCAGATGTAATTAATTTATAAAGTATATTTTCATTGACCTTTTGCAGGATCATTAATTAATTTTATAATTGTAAACCTAAAACTCAAAGCAGATATGAAAATACGAGTACGTATTTATTTCTAGATTTATTGTAAAAATACACAACAAACTTTAGATTGAATTACAAAAATGTTTTCGATATTCCATTTTTATATATGATTATCCTTGACATATCCATTAATATTTAATCATGAAGGATAACTCTTTACGTGTACTTATATCATTTGCTGATATTTAATAAAATATAAATTTGTTGTAGACAAAAGTATATAGATAAAAAGCATAATATTGATATAAATATTTATTTGTGGTCAGTGACGACGCTTAATTTTAAAATTTAAAGGAGCGATTTGGTCCAGCATTAATTTTAAGGGAAAAGGAAACACATTATTTATAAATATAAATTTTGTAAAAGATACTGATCGATAAAACTGAAGTCATTTTCCTAAAATATTCAGAAGAGGTAGCATATTTTTGGTTGTCCTATTTCCTTGAATTGCCCTGTAGCACCACTATCTACCTTTTACAAGATCTTCCGTTGTACATTATGCAACCAATTTAACGTATCTGTAGAACATTATGCCTATAATGATAATTGTGCGTATATCTGCTCGTATGACGTGAGTTTCAGAGTTTCAGCTAAGATGCAATATTACTATTCTGTCATTAATGTAATACTAGGATACCAATTATACATACTGTATCGTTCCAAATAAAATGTAACATAGGTTGTCAATGTTTAATGAACTTGTCATCATAATAGGGCACCTGCACCTACGTTACAACATGGCGGATGATCAGCTGATCTTGGACAACCAAGCTTCAGTTTAACATTGCGTCTTATGCAGCGAATGTGTTTTCTGTACAAGAAATTCAGTTTTTCCTAAATTTATACATGCTATTTTAAAATGTAATTAGCCATAATTAGAGATAAGTGTATGAATTATTTACTGGTAAAACAAAGCAGTCGTATTTATAAATATATTTTTAAAAATAGTATCAGGTAGTATACATTCATTTGAGTTTGTATAAGTTTTTTTTTTATGTGTATTGTTAAATGAAAACATGAATATTGAAATTAAAATAAATTGAATTATTAGATTTTTTTAATTTATAAAGAAAATTAAATTTGAATATATATATATATATATATATATATATATATATATATATATATATATATTTACCTTCGAGTTCATTTTTCTTATTGTCATATGTGTATTTTTATTGTATATAAATGAGCTTATTGAGTGTGTACGACAAAAATTTATCTTTGGAAGCCAAAGTACGTTAAATCGATAAATTTAAGTGGATACATAATGTGGATCCTTATACATTGACATTTTTTTGACGAGGATTATAAATGCCTTTTAAAAATCAATATGAAATCAATAATTGATTACCTATCTAATTTTTAAACCTTTATGAGAAACAGACACAAATATATATATTTTTCCTAAAAAAAACCTGATTCAAAATTTGTAATTCTGTCATTTAAAAAATATGTTTTCATGTTTTTTATACATATTATTAAAGAAAATTACATATATTTAAACATTCATACAATATGTTCCTCTCCGATTATGTTTAAATTATTTTATATGCAATAAAAGTATACACAAAAAAATAGGATTGGGTTAGTTTTAATTTAATAACCTGGAACTCATTAAATAATAAGAATGTCCTGACTTATTTTTTACGGAAAACACTCATATATTCACTTTTACACACTCTAATCAGTTTTTCCCAAATAAAACAATAAGTGCCGTAAAAACATAATAAAAGCTTACGGCACGATATTTCTCCGTAAGACACAATGCAAACTGAAGGTTTGGTTGTCCAAGATCAGCTGGTGGCCGCCATGTTGAAACGTCACGTGCAGGTACCCTATAATACTGATTTATAAATAACGTAAGAAAGTAATAACAGCAGTATCTTAACTCTTGGTGATTTTAAAAATGACAATAATGAAATTTGTCGTCTTTTAATAATTTAACTACAGAAATTTTGCTAATATTTAATTCATTTGCCAAAACTGTTGTAGACAGCTGATTTTTTCTTCTATTGTACGTTGTAAATTATTTTTATTTTCTTCAGTTCGCGGTTTTTGTTCTTGCCCTTTTCGTATAATTCTTATCTAAACATCCATCACTTTTAAATTTTGTTAATATTCTCGAAACTGTAGAAGAATTTGGTCTAGGACGTTCTGGAGATAAATTAGCAAACATATCACAAACATTTCTCAAACTATAACCAGCATTCAGCCTTATTCTTGTGAGCCTTGTTAAGCGAATAACAATTGTTATATGTAACAATATTGTTAATATTACAATACAATGATGAATTTGTATTCACGTAATCATTGATGTTTGTTAGCAATTGTCTGCTGAGCAATATTGTTACGCTTGATAATAATATTGTTATTTTTGCAATCACCTAATTCTTATGACCTCTATTAAATATTGAATATTGGAACTTAAATATTTCAGATACAATTTAAGGTTAGAACGACAACAATTTCGTGATTCAAGTAATCCGTTAACGATACTAGAAAAAACATTTCGTGGTAATTTCAGATTATCACTAGAATTAGCTAACGATTTCATCATCGAACTTGCTCTATACTTACGGCAACTTAGAAGGCCATAAATATCTATTCCGGAGCTTTTAAAAATATTCGCATGTCTTTATTTCTTTGCACAAGGAAGTTGTCGAAAAAGTGTGGGACAGGATTCATATTTTCCCATTAGTCAGTCATCTATCCAATTTTATTTTATTTTATGAATAGAGAAGAACAGGTTTTTATATTTTTGTAAATGAAACAGGGTGCATACTCAACGCCCGAATATTCAAAACTAGAATATTAAAAATCAAAATATTCAAAAGCAGAATATGCACAGACAAATCATTCAAATCCCGAATATTCAATCACAGAATCGCGCATTGCCCGGAAGCGTATCAGCAGAACCATCGCTAACCAAAGTAAACATAACCTAATCCTCCTAACCTCGCCCTCGCCCCGCCCACATACTCGGTTTATAATTCATTCGGGCAAAGCGCTTTCTGGCGATGCACGATTCGGTTCTTGAATATTCGGGATTTAAATGATTCTGTGCGTGCATATTCTGGTGTTAAATATTCTGATTTTGAATATTCGGGTGTTGAAGGCTTTCCCAATGAAACCTATAATATTTGAAATAAGTGGCATTTATAATTTAATTTATTTTTATTTCTCTTATTTTTAATATTAAAGTTCACATTTGACAGTTGAAGTAGCGATTTATCGGAAGTAGCGCTATTTCAAGATGTTAGAATACGGGCCATAACCACTAGATTAAACGTCAAATGATTAATATATTCAGTCAACTGCTTAATGTCCCTAGATTTCATCAAAAATTTCCCTACATTCATTGCTAAGTTATAACAATTGTTATGATATTGAAATTGTTGAACGTCAATAACAAGGGTGCCACCTGAATACAAAATCAAAACAATATTGCTAACAGCCTTGTTAAGAAAATTGTTATTATAGCCAACTTACTACAATTACAAGAGTCACAAGAATAAGCCTGATTGTAACAAGTAACAAAGATAAATATATTATTCGTTCATGGTTCTCTCTTAAAGAATTCTTAGTTAATATCATTAGAATGATTTTAATCTCTCCATGAAAATTTTACTAATTATTTCTTACAAAAACTATCATTATCTGCTCTTTGAAAACAACCTCCAAGAACAAAAGTTGACCTTACCCGATAAACGAGTAAAGTTTTTTCCATTTTTCTTTCTTCAATATAATAAAAAGACCCAGACGCCATACCACCGTACGCCCGTTAGAATACAACAGTTGTCTCAATATAGAACTCACTAAGAATTTTTTTGTTGTTACGGAAAACCAACAACGCAAATAAAAGACAAGAATCGGAAAAATATTTATCTTTTCAATAATGTAAATAATGAAATTGATATAGAAAATACCAGTAATTTTTTCCTGGACGAAATTCAAAAGCTTGTTAAAACAAAAGATAGATTAGTTTTTGATTTTTTTTTTGCATAAATAATGAATAGTCATGTATTAAATACTTAAATTTAGTGTTTCATCATGACAAGAAATCTTGTCTTGATCATTTCTTGTCTAGGCTTGATTTTCCAAGACAAGAAAATAAAAATTTCTTGTCTTGCTCATTTCTTGACGACGTATTTCTTGTCTTGTTTCAAGAATTCTTGATATTTCTTGATTCTTGAAATTTTAGGGGAATCCCCTTTCTCTATCGCTTTATCCAATAGGGTCTTCCACCGCAGTAACAAATTAGAACAAGGGTCAGTTATATTAAAACTAGACCTTATAACTGTGTATTAAGGACTGTCAAAGTTTAAAAATAGTTATTAGTTTCTAAAATAATCGAGTTTTTATTACCATTGAAAGTAAAAGATATGTTGAATGACATAGGCTACCAGTTGTAATCAAATCTTGGACTATAATATATATACGTAGTATTTTTATTAATTATGACTTTAAATTACTTATTACCGCCCATGTTTCCAATTATTGACCACAAGGATTTTTTTAACATATTTATACATTAGAATGTAGTTAAGAGAGTTGGAGTGAGTCAGTTGAGATGGTTTGGTCATGTGGAGAGAATGATGAGTAAACGACTTGTAAAACGCATATATGTTGGTAAAGTTGAGGGTGTTCGATTGCGTGGCCGTCCAGTGTGTAAGTGGATGGATGTTATTGGTAGTGTTTTGAAGGAGCGTAAGTTTCCGAGTGGAAAGAGATGAAGAGCATGTATGAATACGATTATGAATGTGGCTGAGGCGAAAGAAGTTTGCCAGGATAGGAATGTGTGGCGAAGGATGATTGTTTCGTAATTATTGTGGTTTGAAGATGTATGGTTAGTAAGAATGTTTTGTGAGAATGGAGAGACAGCTGAACTTTTATGTGGACGAGGAGAATGAAGTATGTTTGTACAGGAATGTGTAGCGAAAGATGATTTTTGTGTAACTATTATTGTGGTCCAGATGCGGTTATTCGCTACCGAAAATCGGTCACTTTAATATGTTATTATGTATGAATACGTTTATGAATGTGGCTGAGGTGAAAGAAGTGTGCGTGGATAGGGATATGTGGCGAAGGATGATTGTTGCGTAACTATTATTGTGGTCTGGATGCGGTTATTCGCTACCGAAAATCGGTCACATTAATATGTTCTTTGTATGACTGTTATGATGATTTTGGGCAAGGCGAAAGAAGAATGTTTTTAAAGAGTTAAGTGATTCAGTGGAGCTCTTACTTTCATCCCTTTTCTTATTATTTTCGGGTGTTTGCTAACCCACTAAGTGGGAAACGCGTGATTTTATGTATGTATGTATGTATTTATACATTTTATAAATGTTGAAAAAAATAAATTTACGTGACTTCAATTATTAACGAAATCCACTGTTTGAGAACAAAATCATCTCTATATCTACGTCACAGAATATTAAAAAAAATATTACGGCTTAACGAATAACAACAAAGACTTTCTAAATTTGCATATCACTTTCAATTTAAATGAAGTTTCGTAAAAAAATATAAAAAAAATATAGTGGAGGACCCTATTCGAACGCTCAAGTGTAGCGTTGGCGTCTGCCAGGGTTGAAAAAAACCCGGGTTTTATTAAAAAAGACCGGGTTTTATTAAATAAAAGCGGGTTTTATTGACAAACATCTAAATATAGTATGCATCATTTTTAACTTTAGTTTTACAAAGTATCTTAATACACATACACAAGTCGGCGTAATAGATAATAGATATTAATTTTTTTTTTTTTAAGAGTGTAATGTAATAAACAGTAAATTAACTAGAGAGTGATGTATAAGTTACGAATTAATATTAATAGTTGCAAGTCTGTGCAATGTAAGTGTGTACAAGAATAAGATCCAAGTGCCACAACTAATAGTGTGTTTAATACGCAACTCAAAAAGTAATGAAAATGGTGACACCAGGATTGGAGTTGTTCAAATATAATAGAAACACTGCGCAAAGTTCGCACAGCAATGAAAAATATATTAAAAATGATCAAACACGAAGTACACAAAATGAAATTAATTGTAAAATGTTGCCGGTGACAAAATTTTATGTATATACGTGTGTAAGATATAAGTATGTACCATATTTTATTAATAAAATATGATTACATAAAACTGGGTTTTTTAGATGGGTTTTTTTAGATGGGTTTTTTTGGGTCGGGCATAATTACAACAACCCTGGCGTCTGCCCTTTCCCATTTCCGTTTTAGTTAAATCCTAATTTGATGTAACAATGATGAACAAAAGTTTAGAATTTCTGATAATGAATTTACGACGGCTTGGAAGGGTCAGGGTAAAATATTTTTTTCTCTAAAATCCCGACTTTTTAAAGTCAGGATCTCGACTTATAAAGTTGGGATTATGAGTTGCCAGTTAAGTTACGTTGCAGTTTGTATTTTTTTACAATAAAATAAATATAAACTACAACGTAACCTAACTAGTAACTCATAATCCCGACTTTAAAATTCGGGATTGCAGTAAATAAAATTGTACGTCTTGACCCTTCCACGCCGTCGTATGAATGTAAACTACTCATGTTATAATTTAGTTTTGTCTGTATGTTAAAACGCATCTCATTTATTCAGCATTCAGTATGTATGTTCATAAAAATGTGTAAATTCAAATCTAGAATTAATGTACGCTATGTTGTAGTTTTCTGATATGCTATTTACATCTTTTATTACTATTACTAATAAGTAAATAAAAGTTCAATTTACCTCAAAATATCTATCCCATCTTCCCCATCATTCGCAATTTTTTCCAAAGTCGTAACAAACGCGATGCCAAATATAGATATGAGATACCACTTCAGGAAAGTCCCAGACATACTCAAAATACCCATATTGGTACAAACTCGGATAATGCTTCTATATGCTTCGAAGTATTATTCGAAAATAGTGTGGTTACTATAGTTTTGAAAAATAGTATTATTACACACAACAATGCATTGTTGTTGCTAGGTTACTAGTAAAATGTAAATATGTATATTATTAAAATATAAAAAATCTGTTGTGGCCAGCACAAAACCTCTCGCCATTTCCATATTAGGCTATATAAGTATTGTATTGCACTTCGCTTTCGAATCGTCATTTTATAACAATATTACAGAACTTTATCCAAATATTGTTTTTTTATTGTATTTAACATATCTTCTGCACACATATAATTCTAATTATATTTATTTTTCATTGTATGAGGAAGTTCCTAAATATGAGAGATTCTTCCAATTCATTAACCAGATTGGCGGTATTTCTGATGGATATATGCATTTTACCACAATTTTACCTATAATTTCAAATATTTAATTAATAAAACAATAAGAAAGATTAAATATGCTTCCCAGAAAAAGCTATCAGAATGTCACTAAAACTATTGATTTATGACACTGACTTTTGTCATTTACAAACTATGTTATAAACATTGGTATTTGTCAACTAATTTCCTTAGTGCCTTAGCCTCTGCGATTAGATTACTCTATATATTATAGTGTCTTTATCTCTAAATCTATACGAGATATAATAAAAATTTTAAGTGTATTAGATGGAGAATTTTATGTTCTTTAATATTTAATAAAAAAAATTCCAAAAAATTATATTTAGAAGAATTTTTCTCAGAAACTACTACTTCCGATTGTTACCAAAACCTTTTCAGCTCTTCTCAGGAATGTCAGATTGAGGAATCCATAGTTAAACAGTTCTTACGTCTTATAGTTTTTGAGGAATTGTCCCTACAACATCCAGACATACACACACACACACACACACACATACGCACATACACACACACACACATACACACATATACACACACATATACACACACATACACACACACATACGCACATACACACACATCTTAAAAATGTTATAATCTTATAATCGGATTATAGGGACCTTAAATCGTGCTTATTCTCTAAAATCTGGATATGCGAATTTTAGCATGAATCCAATACCTCTCTTTGCGAGAGGTAACAATAATACACCTTTATTCATAAAATATTTTAATTACAACAAATGTACATTTCGACTGTAAAGCAATCATCATCAGTTTACTATAATGGTTTCTATTGAAATAGGTAAACCATGAACTTTAAAATTACTGTCTTGGTGTAAAGAGGTCGAATAATATTTCAAAAACAAATATAAAATATAATAATCCTTACATCATTGAAAAGAGAAAAAAATAATGATTTTTTTGAGACTGAAATCAAATATGGGTTCCATTTAAAAAAATATAAGTTTGTGTTATATCTCGAAAATTTACGAATATAAAAATTTATTTCATACGCCACAGGTTAGCTAATAAAAATATCTATCTTTTATATTTGAAACGTTTTTCTTAATTACTAATAGTTTAGACGTTATTTGAAAAAGAAAAAATCAACAATATTCAGTTTTTCGTCATTATCTAGTGCCCTATGAGAATTTTTGGAAAAACAAAAGCACATCTGAGATGGCCTCCCAAAGGCGCACAAAAAGTTCCATTTAACCGACATCGTATCTCTTATAGTTCTCGAGATCCCAATGGTGGCACCTCCAAATGGGACACACTGTATAGTAAACTCTCATCATAATTTTTGTTGTAGATTGAAAAATCTATTGTCATTGTTATAATAATCAAATGAAAATAACTCTGGGTCATATTTACCCCATCATACCAGTTGAGGGTTAATACACATTAACACTGTTTGTGTTGCTTTCAGGCGCATTAGCCTACGCCGAACTAGGCACCATGAACACCAGCTCAGGCGCTGAGTACGCCTACTTCATGGACGCTTTCGGCGCGCCTCCGGCGTTCTTATTTTCCTGGGCGAGCACCCTGGTGCTCAAGCCCTCCCAAATGGCGATCATCTGCCTGAGCTTCGGCAAGTACGCCGTGGAAGCGTTCGTGACGGAATGCGACCCGCCAGACTCCGTCGTTAAGATGGTGGCCCTGCTGACCATCGTGGTCATTCTGGCGATCAATTGCTACAGTGTCAATCTGGCGACCAGTGTGCAGAATATTTTCACAGCGGCCAAATTGGTGGCGATTTTGATCGTCATCATTGGAGGGGCCTACAAGCTCTATGAAGGTAAGAAAATTTTTTTTTGAAGTCTAAAGTCTACATTTAATATGGAAACTCCAGAGTGATCAAAAATAACTGATTCAGTTAGCAATGCAATAGACTATTCCAAGATGACGTCACCTGTCCCTGACAGAAGAGATTTTAACCTCATTTTTGAATATTTAAAAAAAAATTAATTATATATCTTATTATGATAAATATCGAGAAATTTTGATTTTGATACAATTCATTCATAAAATTAAACCATAAATTTTTCCATGGGTCCATCATTGAGTAAATTATGTATGAAATTTATTTCTGACAGCTGCCCCTCACGAAATTCATTTGTTCTGGATTGATCTAGTATGTAGATCTTTTTATTTCAAAAATGAAAGTGGAAATACTATTTGACATGTCATTTTGACAATAAATACAAATAGGTTATGTCAGAGATGCAACCTGACAGCTAATAGGATTTGGAGTGATTCAAATGCTTTAGATTATGATTATTTCTCTATGGGTAATTTAAGAAATAAAAGTATGTGGGTAAGGAAAACAATAACTATTTAATAAAAAGTTGTAAATATACCCAAATTTAAATTTAACTGAATCATTTATTTTTGATCCTAGATCCTAATACAGGGTGTTAAAAAGTGTCACAAATTATGAGGGCATATAATATATAACTAAAATGAGTAAAAGAAGTTTAATCAACATGGGTCCGATCTTCAACTGTTTTTGAGAAAGAGGCCATTTTGTATTAGAATCGAACAAAAATTGACTAAGATAGTGGTCGAACAAAATTTTGTCTTTGCCAGTAAATAGACTATAAAAAAAACAATAACATTTTATAAGAAACATTTTTTTCACTTTCTAGTAGTTACGAAGTAATTTATAAACTAAATATTGGCAAAGGTCGCAACAACTTTTGTCTTAGTACAATTATTTGATTTTTTTAAGAAAAACAAAAATACACCTCAGATGACCTCTAAAAGGTAAACAAAATGTCTCATTTAATTAAAGTCGTAACTCTTTACATTTTTCGAGACAGCAGAGATAAACACCGAAAAAACTCATTTTTAATTACCTTTTATCTCGGAAACTATTGAAGATGGGACCCATATTGATTAAACTTTTTTACTCATTTTGGTCAGTACTATATGCCCTCATAATTTAGGGTACTTATTTTTTAACACCCTGTATACTACGTCCAATTCTGTGGTGGGGTTATTTTTTTCTCTTATTTTCAAACGACCCACCTCTGGATCTTTACTGTAATAATATTGGCCCAAATTTAGCATTCTTCACTAGCGTAGTGAACATCTCTAGTAACTATGAAAACAGCTTGCATCTTTCTCGTATTAATGTATCAATACATATGTCTCTCTTTAGTTTGTTACTTTTTAAAGTAACTTCTTTAGTTAAATAACAATGCATAATTCGACCCATTGTCTCCGAAATTGATGAAATTCATTAACCATACTTAGCATAAAAGAAATTTATTACAAATTGTATTAATTAACATAATAACTGAAATTTAAACGCAAAGTAACATAAAAACAATTTTTAAAATTAAGTTAAATATTAAATAGTCACAGTTAATAACTGAATTCATAATAAAAACTTAATTAAAAAAATACACCCAGTGAAACAATTAATTCAATTTCACAGATAAATGACATTATGTAGAGACATTTTTAACTATTTTTCCTTTTGACTGGAAGTAAAAAGCTGCAAATGATTTGCATGATTTTCATGACTGTTTCTTTTTATTACCTTCCGTCAAAAGGAAGGTATTGTTTTTGGTCAAAAAATTCGGTGGTGAGTTTTTAATGTATAAGCACGTTTTAGGGTCCCTACAATACGAATGTACTATTTTTAAGATGATGTCTGTATGTGTGTATGTGTGTGTGTCTGTGTGTGTGTCTGTGTGTGTGTGTCTGTGTGTGTGTGTGTGACAATTTTTTCTCCGACGATATCTCCAAAACTACAATTCTAAAAATTATGATTCTTTCATATTCCTCTTCTTTACAACCATATGAAGAGCTGATTAGATTTTGGTTATAATTGGTCAACCGGAAGTACCCTTATTTGAAGTTTTTAACAGTTTTTCTTAAAAAAATGCAGTTAAATATTATTTTTTGACATTTTCTTATTATATTTATTAAAGAAAATACTCTTCTCTATATGGTTTGATTATTCATTTTCCTTCATATTCAATAGATGTATAGTTAAAGCATTACAAAGAAATTAATTTTCAAAAATTAGTCAGCTTTGTTATTTATCATGGAAACAGCTGACATAATTATTCAAAAAAATTTAATTGACAGATGTCAGTTGCAAGTGCAAAACCAAATATGGAAAAAAGTATAGGATCTAAAATTGGTATGTCATAGTGTTGCTCGCAAGTGACACGCAGAGAAAGGCCAAAGAGAAGATGGAAGGACATTACTTAGTGTAGTTTATGTTATAATTTTATTGGATTTATAGAACCTTTTCAAATGAACTTTTGGTATGGAATTTGTAAAAAATAGTATGTGTTCGTGTTCGATTTTACATGATAGTATATAGAATCTTATCCAAGGACCTTTTGGTATGGGATTTGTACAAAATACATGGAATTGACGGAAGGTCTTGTGCTGGCCACAACAGATTTTTTAATTATTTAGGAAAATAACTATAAATTATTAACATATTATTCAACTAATAGAAACCAATCTAATGCTGTGTGCAAATTGAATAACTCAACCAACATACCCATTAATCTTGTCATTCAACAAACATCTAATTCATCTAATTCAACTTAAACAAATCGTAACTAACTCCGCAGGCAAATTAACACACACGCTTTGCTGGCAGTATATCAATCCATTTCCACCAACACATTTCAGCAATATGGTAGCCGACCTCACAGGCGATACAGAACTAATTGCGCGGTACAAATATAGAACATCAGCGTCAAATTACAAAATATTGTTATATGGACAATGTGAAATGAAATATCGAGCTACTGAAAGTGGATGCTACAACAGGAAAATTGTATCGTCGATAAAGGAAATAGAATGTTTGTAGTTAATAGGTTAAGTTAGTAAAATTGACACAAATAAAATGGACTCAACCATCGTAAAATGGAATGGTCATATTGTCCAGTTAAGTTTTTATGACGGTCGAATATTTCATGATGTGTGACTTACACGAAAGTCTGTAGCGAAGCTGCAACCAACTCTGCGAAAATATATAACTACTACAAAACGTAAGAAGTGGCTTAGTGGTTTGCAGCGATAAATATTAGTACCCAAATTTAAATTTTCAAATGTCACTGTCAACAGTGTCAAAAACAGGAAATAAATTTATTTATACCCAAATCATTCAAGCAGCCAATGCACGTCATTAATAAAAATTGAATAAAAGTAACTAGATGTGTGACGTCATGTACTGCTACGTTTGCAGAGGTTTTAGAATCTTTATGAAAGGAGTTATACATATTGCAATCTATATTATCGACATGTTCATGAACTGTCACATCTACAAAATAAATACTATATTTTCGTCACTGTCCATTTCTATTTAAATTATTTTATAATACTAACCTTATTTATACGTATGTATGCCATATAAAGGCAATAAATAAAAGTGAGCCGAATTTCAAAGAAATATACCAAATTCTTCTGATTGATTAGAAGTGCTATCTTTGGCAGATACACAGATTTTGTGTTTGCATTAACGGTCACGTTGTGTCGTTGCATTGCGTTTAACATTACTTTATTATAAATAGACCTTTACAACGCACAAAAATGTTTCAAACACGATACAAATATTATTCAAATAATAACTTTGACACTATGAACGTACAAATTATCAATGTTGCTAACTATAGCAACAATTAAACGAATAATATGACGTTGATGTACATTATTTATATATTATTCATGTCATATACGATAAGTAATGAACTCTACTATTCATTTTAATAATAATTATATACTGCTATACACTTTTTGACGGTTAAAAAATATTGAAATTTTATTTCATTTTTCACTATTAGTGATTTTAATGCATTAAGGTTTTTACACTAAGTGATGACGTGCATTGGCTGCTTAAATGATTTGGGCATCGACCTTTAAACTAATGGACCAAGTGTCTCCTATTCTTTTATTGTTAGCATAATGCTCCAACATAAAAGGATAGAAATATATATTCTGTCCTTCAACAGTACGGAAGTTCTCAGTTAAAGTATACTGCGCATACGTTCGTACTCAATGTACATCTTTTTCAGTCATATGTAAACCTCTATACATCGCTCTCTATCACTAAATAGTTGTCAAAATCTACATTTGACGTTTCGTGACTGTTTGTGCATTATTTACTTTTTTGGAGAAAATTTACAATTATTTTTGTCAATACATACGTATTTGTGTTGTGAGGTGCGTATGGGACAAAATAATAGGGAAACGGTGTATTTCGTGCAGTCAGCAGTAGGTACGTACGCGGTTCAGCTTTGTCATTTCATACGTAAGTTCTTATTAATTATTACTTGTCCCCTATAATATAATAAGTATATAATATATTGTATAATCTATAATCTTAGCGATTATGCACCAAGTATAACAAGTTAGGGACAAATCAAATTTTTCATTTTGCCGCTTTTTCTTAACTTCCGTACTGTTGAAGGATAGAGATACTGTGTCTGCACCGTTATGGCGGGATAAGCGTTTTGCTCGTACGCTGCGTCTATTAGTTTAAAGGTCGATGGATTTAGGTAAATCAATCTTACCAATTTCAATTATTTTTCAAGTATTGCCAACGTTGCCAACTGAATCATTTAATTTTGATTGATCACTCTGTAGTTGTTCACGCAGCGAAAGTATGGTTTTAATGGCAACAAGTAGCTTTGTATTATAGCGAAATGTTGTTTGGTATTATTGAGTGAAGCCCAGCTGCAGTTATTGTATAAAAACCCTGGTCAGGTTGCCTGCAGTTTGGTGGATTATGGGCACCGACAACGCAAGAGTACCGTATCGCAAGTGACGGAATGTCAATCTGACATCGCCCCGTGGCAGTCATAGTCAATAGGGCTGATGGTATGCATTTCGTCTGGATCTGGAAAATAAACTCTTGATATTTAAATTAAATTATGGTTGAATCTGGAATAGATTTGTTTTCATTAGAAAAGTTACAAATATTTTTATTAATTATTCGTTAAGTTGAGTGAGCTGGTTTCACATTTTTCAAAAATTATGAATGTTTATAGAATATTTTTCATACTAATGAAAAAATTGTTGATATATTTGTAAATAAATAAAAATATTGCCGCCAGAAATAGTTATGAAAAACAACTCCCCACTCCTGTGACTTCAAATTACGTACAGTACGTTCATAGCCAATAGGAAAATAGTTTCAGTATCATGTACATTATTATAAATTTATAAATTAACGTAGACGATAGTTTGTCACATGTTTGACGTCATATTCTGTTTCAGATCACTTTATTTTTGCAAAATATTACACAAATTTCAATAATTAATTATAAAATATTAAATGAATATTTCGAGATATGTATTTCCAAATTTGAGGCTATTTAAAGAATAACATTTTTAAAAATTTAATACTTGAAAGCATTTAAAAAATTCTTTCATGAGTCCGAACGTTAATTTAATCTCATTTTGTTCTCATACTGTATGTATTTCGCTGATAATAATAATTGGAGTCATTTGTATAAAGTATTATGTGAAAGATAATATTTGAAGAAACTATATTACGCATTCACGTATTCGTATCGCACAAATTGAATTTGTTATTTCTTATTGAAGCACTCTAGTACATTTGCATAGATACCTGTAAAACCAACGAATTTTAAATTTGCTTACAAATGTATACCTGCAGAATACGTAAGAGTAATATTTCAGAAAAAATCAGATCCCTATTCAAAATGGGGTCCTATACCATTTTTCTTTTATTTTTTTTTCTGTAAGAACAGGATAAAATAAGAATTTTAGTGCAAACGCGACTTAAAAATTTTACGTAATAAGCGAGATATGAATTTTTAAAGTTTAAGAATTTGTGCATGACGTAGCAGATACTAACGTGTGATCGACAAACAATGGGACAAACTGTTAGTTATAGAGGGAACAATTTTTTTCATGTTTGCATAGCTGAAATGTTTGTAAATAAAAACTTATACGTTATATTCATGAAGAAATTATTATTAAGTATAAATAACGTAATAAATAACATTTTTTTCCTAATAAATTATAGAACATTGAAACAGTTTGACAATATTATTACACAAAGCATGACGACGGATGGCGCCAGTGTTGGCCTGTTTTGAAGTTTCAATATTAATTTAACTAATATTATTATTAATTTAATTAATATTACAAATTGATTTAATTATAAATATAGTATTATTGTTAATATTACTAGATGTTATAATTAAACAAATTCATCAAACACAAACTTGTTAAACGTTTTGTTAGGTTATGGAACAACATGACATTTCAAATTCTTTTAAAGGTGACCGCTAAAGACGCGCGATTCTCCTTTTTAAAATCAGGCCACCAATCAAATTCTTAGTACCTAACGCGTCATACCCAATTAGTAATCATCTTCAATCGCTTATAGTTTGTGACCTAGCCAATATTTAAAGAAAATTTTTTCACTAATACTCATTAATTTATGTATATTTTCGTCTTCTTATTTAACATAGTTAAAATATGACTATGGTATAGGACCCTATTGTGAAAGAAATCCTTAACTAAAAATTAATTTAAATATAAACTTTCATTCACTTGGCGAACTATACTTATGATATCGTTTTGAAGGAATACAAATTATAAGCTACCGCATGTCTTCTGCACACATATAGTTCTTATTACATTTATTTTTCATTGTATGAGGAAGTTTCTAAATGTCAGAGATTCTTTCAATTCATTAACAAGATTGGCGGTATTTTTGATAGATATAGGCCATCCAGCGAATCAAGCGGTTTACGTCATAAATACAATATCACTAGAAACAATGACGTCATATGTTAATAGGTTTACATGAGCATGTAAAACGGATTAAAATCTGTGGGTTACCTTCATAAACCCAAATTTTTCTTAAAAACACGTCTGGTATAATATTTTTCCAGCGAAATCCAATTTTATTTAAAATATTCTGAACGATACTGCTTACGCCGTTATAAATACTTCATTCTTGTAGTATATGCAACAAACTATCTAGTATTATGTGAGATCCTTAAAAAACTACAGAATACTGCATACCATACAATTTCTCACTGTTTCTATACTTTGCGTATAGCGTTTGCCACACGCTGTACATATAGATTTAATTTTCAAATTATTACTAACAAATAGAACCAAATATTACCTCAATATTAGATTTCAGTGAAAGTAAAAACCCACCAATCTATTTTTCATTTTCAAAATAAGTCAATAAATTAACTACAAGCTTTTGAATTTGACATGACAGAGCATTTGACATTTTGACAATGAACAACGAAACCAAAAACAAAATGAAATCACAATACACGTTGAAAAGTATAATATAGACATATAACATTTAGTAATATACATGTTCAGAATTACCAATATTAAAAAAATTTAATCAAACGTCATTTTGCAAAAATTTACAAAATTTTACTTAATAATAATATATCCAAATATAATTATTTCTATTAAAGGTGTCAAATACATGGTAATAATAAAAAAACCAATAAAATACCGTTAATAAAATATATTTAAAAAGTAAAGAAAATTTCAAAAATCCCTAAACGATGACGTAAACCGCTTGATTCGCTGGATGGCCTATACATATATGCATTTTACCTACAATTTTAAATATTTAATTAATAAAACAATAAGAAGATTAAACTTGCCAGAAAAAGCTTTCAGAATGTGACTAAAACTGTTGATTTTTTACACTGACATCTGTCATTTACAAATTATGTTATAAACATTTGAATTTGTCAACTGGTTTCCTTAGTGTATTTTAGCCTACTCGACTTATTGCATCCCGTTATTGTATATATTATAGCGTCTATATCTCTAAATTTATAGAAGATATAATAAAAATTTTAAATGTATCAGATGTAGAATTTTATGTTCTCCAATATTAGTAATATCAAAAATTTTCAAAAAATAATATGTATTTAGAAGATTTTTTTTAGAAACTACTACTTCCGGTTGTCCAATTGTTACCAAAACCTTTTCAGCTCTTCCCCGGAATGTCAGATTGAGGAATTCATAAAACAGGTCTTAAGTCTTATAGTTTTTGAGGAATCGTCCTTCCAACATCCACACACACACAGACATCATCGTAAAAATGTTAAAATCGGTTTATATGGACCTTAAATCGTGCTTATTCACTTAAATCTGGATATGTGATTTTTAGCATGAATTCAATACCTATAGGGTTGTTGCAAGAATTTTTATATGTCTGCTAGGCTAAGTACTAAAGTATACAAAATATTGTTCTTGAAACTAATATCCAAATAATTTTAAAATATTTAAACATGATCCCGTGTTAAATTAAGTTACAGAAATCTATAAAATTAAAGAAGTTAGAAAGTTGTTTCTTTGATTCAAATTCTGTACATATGGACGAAGGTTATTTTACTAACAGCTCTTCAATTCAATATTTATTGCACATACTATTTATAGAAAATATTATAAAATATTCAAAATTTTCCACCATAACTTAAACTATTAATTCTTTTCTTGTCATCTTACACCCTAGTTCTAAATACAAACCTACCCTAACATAACTCATTCAAGCATTCACGTCTTCATTAATTTACCACCATTTCTATAATTATTTTGTGACGATAGCACTGCATATTGATCTGCTAATAACATGAGAAGTACGCGAGTACGTCAAGGGCACTACAAGGTCGTCCTCATGACCTTGCACTAGCCCAGCAAGCATGCACAGGTCAAGAGCCTCGTTGTTTGCTATCAGAGGGACGCGCCTCAGGGATGCTTTAGAGTTTTGTTTTTTCCTCGGTTCTGAAAAGACAGGATTACGCCTGTTACATGTAGGTATGGGATTATAGGAAGAATATTTTATGAGGAAAAGTTTGATTGGATTTTGTTGGTGATTTTTTTTCCTTATAATTGAGGTTGAGGTATGATGTGTAATTAAGTTTTGTGAATATTTTAGAAAAGTAAAAAAAAGTTGGAACATCGGAGTCTAAATTTAATTTCAATATTTTTATTTTTTGTTGAATATATGAACATATTATCTTTTCAAAAACGTAGTCATTTTGACCCCCCTCCCCCAACTTCTATCATTATATAGATAACTTTCAAAAATAAATTCTACGAGAATATGTCTATTTTTTCATTTAATAATAATAAATAAAGTATTTTTGATAACATAACCCCACGTGCACTTCTTGTAACAAAATCAAATCCCTTTTAGTAAGTGGCATTTTGGAAGGTTGTGTTAACAGTGCTGTATTGTCTAAATCAAAAAGTAGTTGAATGGCACTTTCAAATTTTGTTTATAAAACATTTTTTACCTCTCGCTAAGAGAGGTATTGGATTAATGCTAAAAATCACATATCGAGATTTAAATGAATAAGCACGATTTAAGGTCCATATAAACCGATTTTAACATTTTTACGATGATGTCTGTGTGTGTGTGGATGTGTGTATGTATGTGTGTATATATGTGTGGATGTTGGAGGGACGATTACTCAAAATCTATAAGACATAAGATCAGTTTAACTATGAATTCCTCAATCTGACATTCATGGGAAGAGCTGAAAAGGTTTTGGTAACAATTGGACAACCGGAAGTAGTAGTTACTAAAAATATTCTTCTAAATATTATTTTTTGAAAATTTTTGATATACTAATATTGATGAACATAAAATTCTACATCTGGTACATTTAAATTTTTTATTATATCTTCTATAAATGTAGAGATAAATACGCTATAATATATAGAATATCGGGATGTAGTAAGTCGAGTAGACTAAAATACACTAAGGAAATCTATTGACAAATTCAAATGTTTATAACACAATTTGTAAATGACAGACGTCAGTGTCAAAAATCAAAAGTTTCAGTGAAATTCTGATAGCTTTTTCTGGGAAGTATATTTAATCTTTCTTATTATTTTATTAATGAAATAATTGAAATTATAGGTAAAATGCATATATCCATCAGAAATACCGCCAATCTGGTTAATGAATTGGAAGAATCTCTGACAAATAGGTACTTCCTCATACAATGAAAAATAGATATAATTAGAATTATATGTGTGAGAAGACATGTTAAATATAATAAAAAACAATATTTGAGTAAAGTTCTGTATTTTTTTGTTATAAATCGACGGTTCGATAGCGAAGTGCAATACAATACTTATATAGCCTTATATGGAAATGGCGAGAGGTCTTGTGCTGGCCACAACAGATTTTTTTAAATAGGCTTCATTAATTTTCATTTGTTCAGAAGTGTGTAAGAACTTACTATTTTCTTATTAAATTTAATTTATGACAAAAATTTTTATTCAACATATTTGAGAAAGTAAGATCCGAGAAAAAATTTGGAAACCGAAACACCACCTCGCACCTCTGGATGTCAAATATGCTGGAAATGATAGAACGATAATAGTAAAAAACTTCCATTAAAAATAGTAATTTACGTAACAAGACCTGAAAGTGATACTTTACTGGGTGAGCAAGCATATGAGCCCAGTACAGACACTTTCAGGTCATGTTGGGTACAATATTTTTTTGAAATATTGAAAAAAGAATAAAAAAGTATTATTTTATTTTTTACTGCGAGCAAATAAGAAATAAATAAACAACTGATCTCCATGGAAACATTTAGCTTTACCGGTCCCGGGATCGGTAAAGTACTTTCCGATCCCTTATAGACAACTTTCCGAGCTAGCTCAGCAAAGAAGGACTTTCCGGTTTAAATAGTGATCAGAAAGTGCTCATTTCCTGGGCGATCGCGAAAAAAAAATATTTAAAAGTAGCTCAAATATCCAAGAAAACAATACCCCAAACTAATGTATTGATATACGACTTTTTTGCCTCGGCCTAGCGGTCTCGGCTAAAAGTGACATCCTCACGCGCAACCAAAAAAACAGTCATTTCGCGCACTTAATAATACAAAAATAGCGATTATCTCTTCGTGTGCCCTTCGAAATCTTTATTGTCCATTTGTCTAATGTGGAAGTTATCTATTTTAACATGCAATTATGTATTACCCTTACAAAAATAAGTCATGTATTCGAAAGGTACATAAAACAGTATTTCCTTTTTAATACCCAGTTAACAACATGTATTTAAATAATTATAGAACGTAAAAACGAAGCACTTCAAAAAATTATAAAATATGTCGGACATACTCTCCCCAATTTACTGTAAATTAGCAATGAATAGGCTTATTTTTATTCCTAAATCAAATAAGCAACCCTTACAAATAGCAAACTGATTTAAATTTAAATTTCTCATTTGCAACCACCGGCTGAAGCTCATTTGAAAATTTGCGAACGCTGTGACTGGCTACGAGTGCTACGTCACCAGCTCTGCCTCTAACCAGTGGTTGGTTTGTGAATTTCAAGCGCGCATTTTCCCGGAAAAATCAATAGCAAGATGTCGGAGTGCACGTGGGAGTCTACCAGACACTTTTTAACATATTTCACATATTTTTATTACGATCGCGAGATGCTTCCCACGAATGTTTCCAAAATAATGTGGTCTTAAATTTTGACATTGTAGGTTATGTTATAAAACAAATTCTTTTGTCTAAAGCGGGAAACAAGTTTCAGGTTTCAGTTAGGGGTTACTATGCACACTAGATTAAGTGCCCAATAGGGAATTTATTTTATGACTTCTTCTGATAGGAATATATTAGGATTGCTTTTTTATTATTTTTTGTTCGATGTCAAGAAGATATTAAATTTATTATAGGCATAGGAAATAAGTTTTCTGCTTTTTAATTTGTATATTTTTGCTTCTAAATTACTAAATATGCAGAGAATAAATTTTTATTGGTTATGAATTGGTAGTTTTGTTTTAAATATTTAACAGACTACAAAATAATATTTTTTTCCTGAAGTTGTCAAATTACGCAAAATCGCAAGGGAAATTGAATTTCCCTGCCTAGGCAAGGATGTAAAATGAAACGTTGCCATATTTATTTTCACAAACACATTTTACGTTTTAATATGAAATACAATTACAAAATTAAAATAAATGATGTCCAGTACACATTTGTTTTAAATTCTTGTACATTATAAAAAGAGTTCCTTAAATATAAATATAAATACCGTGAGTATTATTTAACGTGAAACATTGGGTTTGTTATATCCATGGTTACGACTTGACATCTGATTGACAGCAATGTATTTTCCTGTCCCATTTAAAATGAAACATAGAGAACGAATTTGACATTTGACAAGACGTCAATAGAGGTTAATTTTGTTTAAATAATTATACCTGCTTTCTAAATTAAATTTAGTTGTAGGAAAAATATTGTGTGTACCTTGTGCCCGAGTGATTTTCTGACTTGGTTAAATTTATTACAATATTTAAATACAATACTTCTGTCAAATTCATTCCCTATGTTTATATGAGACTGGCAAATTCATCAGTCAAATATCAAGTCGTAAAATTCTACGATTATCTGTCATATTGATAAGATGTCATTAGAGGTTAATTTTTTTAAATGTTTTCTAAAAATTAAATTTACTTTTAGATAAAATATTGTGTGCACCTTGTGTCCGAAATATGTTTAGTACTCTCGAGTGGTTTCCTGACACAGCTAAATTTCTTTTAATATTTGAATATATTACTTCTGTCAAATTCGTTCCCTATGTTTCATTTTAAATGGGACAGGCAAATACATTGCTGTCAATCAAATGTCGAGTCGTAACCATGGATGTGACAAACCCTATGTTTCACGTTAAAAAATACTCACGATATATCATCACGGCATATTACCCATTTCTGAGTGTGCCACAATCTGCTTTATCACAGATATCGGTAATGATGATGGCATATTTGTACCGTGCGGGCGCTTACCAGGCGTCACCTCACGGGCACTCATTGCTGGAGAGTGCACCACAGGAGTCACTTTTGTGCCATTTAAAATTCGAAATATTTGGAGTCGGTCGGGATCGAACCCGGTTCCCCAGGTTCGCGACCAGACACTCAGGCACGCGGCCACGGGACCTTAAGTTTTCAATATGATTTACTTGTTAAATGAAAGTAGGCTGTATGTACCATTCAGTAATTTTGAATTCTTATACGATTTCAGAAAAAAATTAATACTTATCTCAGCATAGAAGTTCCTTTTCATAACTGTTTATGATTATTTGCCTCGGCTCTAATGAAAAGAAAAACCTTCCTGCCTTGAGTGCCTTGATAAGTAAATAACTATTTCAACAATCGTGCGAAAAATACTTAATTATTCTCAAACTCAAAATGACTTCAGGAAATAGCCAATTGCCGCACTAGTGCGAGAAATAATTACATAATAAGAATTTTGTGTGGGTGTCATGAAAGAAATTTTCATGATTGCTTAAAAGTACCATGCACAGATACAGGCGTTCAAATAGTAGATGATACGTCAAAAATTTAAAATATATTTCGTATTACTTCCTTGTACGAAGTAAAGGAAGTATTGTAATCGCGAAAAAATTCGGTTTCCAGATTTCAACGGAAATATCCATTTTGACCATCCCTGAATCCATTTTGACTAATTTCGTCGTGACGTCTGTACGTACGTACGTACGTATCTCGCATAACTGAAAAACGGGAAGCCGTAGAAAGTTAAAATTTTGTATTTAGGACTGTTATAACATCTAGTTGTGCACCTCCCTTTTTGGTCATTGCATAACTTTCAGAAGTGGTACTTTACTTGAAGCCCATAATAGATTTTAATGGAAAACTATATTAAAATATAATCTAAAACTTTTCAAATTTGGTATATAAGACTTTCATATCAATGAGAATAACATAATAGATTTTAGTAAAAATGGTCTACCCGGAAGTGGTACTTTACTTGAAGCTTATAGTAGATTTTAATGAAAAACTACATTAAAATATGATCCAAAACTTTTCAAAATTGGTATATAATACTTTTATAACAATGGGAATAACATAATAGATTTTAGTTAAAATGGTATACCAGGAAGTGGTACTTTACTTGAAACCTATAATAGATTTTAATGGAAAACTATATTAAAATATAATCCAAAACTTTTCAAATTTGGTATATAATACTTTTGTATCAATGAAAATAACATAATAGACTTTGGTTAAAATAGTCTAACCGAAAGTGATACTTTACTTGAAGCTATTATCAGTTTTTCTTGAAAAAAATGGTGTTATTTTGAATTTATCAATAAATGCTTGAAATAAAAGTTTTAGAGAATTGAATTTTGCATCGAAAACTTCAAGTATGATTAAATTAGTTCTTTGCATAAGCGAGATATGTAAATTTAAACATTATGTACTTTTTGGTTTCTGTAATTAAGTTTGCTATGAATTAGGACAAAAAATAACAAAAAAAAAAGAATTTAATGTCAATGTCAAATTATGTCAAATACGTGCAATTTTATGATTGGGTCTGTTGTCTGTTATTATACATATTTTAATTATTAACAAATTATGTATAGTGTAACAGGCGTACAAGGAAGTCATGTGGTGTCCACATCAGATATTTTTTATATTTCGTATATTATGAAAATCCATGAAAACTGCGTTGCACTCGTTTCAGAATCATTTATTTCTCGCACCTGTTACAAAAATAACTATTCTATCTGGATGTAAATATGACGAGTTATAACCAATCATAAGCCGTAGATGGAACTAGAAAATTTTAAATTATTCCATAGTAACTTTGATTAAATGAACAAATGCAACGACAATTTTTGACAGCAATGATTTAAGTATCAGAAAAACATTGAAATTACTGTACTAAACTAAATTGTACTGGACGTTTATAATACCGGCTCTTAGTTTAAAAACGAATCATACTTCTGCAAAATCTAGAAACAATTTGCGTTGCTAGGGTAACGAATCAATAAAATGCGCATTTTTTATATACTTTCTGCTGTTATTAATTGCATTTTTACGTGTCCTATTTCAATAATTATTTAACTTTTCCGGGAAGTTATTTACAGTATTCGCTTACAATTCACCTTTAAATTGCCTGTTTTAACCTCAACTAATAAAATAACACATTATACACTTGATACGTAATACATTATTTTAGTAACAAATAAAGTATTATATGTACTTATGCATAAAATATAATGTATGCAAAAAAATAAATAAAATTATGGAATAATTTAAAACTTTAAAAAAGAATAATTCATTTTTCAGATTATATTAAGATAATATTGTAATAACAATTCGTGTTACATTTTACAAAAGAAATAGTACATACCGGAAATGATTTATTATTAAAAAAACGAAAATAAATAAGAAATGAAAGAAAATCTGATCTATAGTGAACAATACCGAAATGTCAAGCTGGTCACATGCCAACAGGCGGAATTCTTGCTGAAAACGGAAGTCATATTTATTTTATTACTTTAATTTGAATTTTTCCATAACTTTTCACACACTAACCTAAAATGTTAAAGGTCAGTCCGGATTTAATGCGCGATATTGTGAACTTAACTGCTGCAAAGTTTTACACAGAAGATTATGTCGATAATGCAGCTCCAAGTTCATGGCTATGCTGAAAATCTTGGTTGAATTGGCAGAAAATTAGAGTTACGGTCTGAAAATTTATTAATAAATTCTCGAAGTTTTCAAGTTTTAATTAGTTTTCAACAAATCTATTAATTTCCAGACGAAGTATTGTTAACAAAATAAATAATTATGTTTACGATTTTGTGAGTAATATCTTTTGGAATGACATTCAAGATGACCACTTTGTTTAAAAATAGTCTGTATAGAAAATTTAATAATCTTTCATTTTTATAATAATATAAATCGCGAAAAAATGTCATTTAAAGGTATTTTTCTATGAAAATATATTTAGGGCCAATCTTACCATCTCTGGTTAAAATTTTAACTACCAGTTAAATAAACAAAACCGAAACGAAATGAACTGTCAAATGGCAAATTTATAATTGCTGTGAATAATCCGATCAGAGATGGTAAGATTAGGCCTTAGTTATTCAAGTAAAGTGCCATTTCCGATTATCTAATGGTCAAAACAATAGTCAAATTTTAATTATTAGACAGCGAAAATATACGTAAATTACTGATAGTCGAGTCAATGGAGACCAAAAAAGACCTTTGCAAAAGGTAGGGTAAAAACAATTTTAACATAATGTTATTTGGGTCGAGACGGGGATGAAAAATTTAAATTTGTGACCTTGGGGAGGCTCGGCGTGAGCCGCCATCTTGGATCATCGGAGAAAAAAAAAATGAGCTTTTGGCTATTTTCTCGAAACAATGACCCGTAACAAAAATTTTCAAGAATACGAAATTAAAGCTTGTACCTAGGATGAAGTCTCAAAGAATTATCTTCATAAATAATGGGGATTCCACGATTTTTTGACTTTTTTATGTCGTAGTATTTTTAAATTGTGAAATTCTCAAATTTTTCTCTTTTTTTAATTGACTTATAAATTATTAAACAATCTCTTCTTTTAATTCACAGGTTTTGAAGTGGAATTAACCTAACATTGTTGTGCTTTTCAGGAAACACTCAGCATTTGCGCAACCCGTTCCAGGGAACAGAATACTCGATCGGTAACATCGCGACCGCCTTTTACACGGGCCTGTGGGCGTACGATGGCTGGAACAACCTCAACTACGTTACTGAGGAAATCAAGAGTCCTTCCAAGTATGTATTACAAGCAACTAGATCATATCAAGAATATTAAATACAGTATACTGTCTCTGATATTTGGATATGAATTTATCTCTTGCCTGAAGGGCCCAGGGCGCCTATTTTGTAACTAGAATACAAATTCAGATGGAATACGAACCGCCCCCCCCCCCCCCCCCCCCCGCCCCCCGTTTAAAGGCAGCCATTTCCCACTGAATAAGCTGTTCGAGTGGTCTGGACAGTCTGGAGCACTCGAATAGCTTATTCCACTGTAAAATAGGATTTCAATATCATTTTTATTATTTAAAATATAAGTTAATTTGACGAAGATGATAAATAATATTTTAAGCAAGATTGCTCATTTATTTCTTTTATTTTATTGCGAGGAAATTATGAAAAGAAATAATACTCAAAATTTAAGGGTGGACAGAATCATTTAGGAACATATTTTGGTAAATATTATAATTAACTGTGCGGTAAATTTAAAATTTCAAGATGAATAAATGATTTTATTACTCACTTGTAATAGTAATTTACCTAATAAGACCTGAAAGTGAAACTTTACTGGGTGAGCAAGCATATTCCAGAGCGAGCCGTAGGCGAGCTTTGGAAGCTTGTGAGCCCAGTGTAGACACTTTCAGGTCATGTTGGGTACAATATTTTTTTGCAATCTTGAAAAAAGAATAAAAAAGTATTATTTTATTTTTTACTGCGAGCAAATAAGAAATAAATAAACAACTGATCTCCATGGAAACATTTAGCTTTACCGGTCCCGGGATCGGTAAAGTACTTTCCGATCCCTTATAGACAACTTTCCGAGCTAGCTCAGCAAAGAAGGACTTTCCGGTCTAAATAGTAATCAGAAAGAGCTCATTTTCTGGGCGATCGCGAAAAAACTTAATTTATTGATACTAGTGACTAACTTGTAAAATTGATTGCTAACTTTGAAAAAAATTACAAGTTAGTTACCATCTGGTTACCATGTTAGTAACGTTGTTGACATGTGAAAATTGTATTTTGTTACGTCATACATATTAAAAATAAATGTCAATTGCAACTGAGAGGTTTAGGTTATAATTTTAAATTTGATTTACAAGTATCAAATAAAATATTCAGCAGTAAAAACCGTTTTACCTGGCTTGTAATGTAAAATAGTATTACACAGTTCGGTAGAATTCGTGAATCTAAATAGAAAATAAAGATGGCCTGCGCGCCATGTTGAATTCGTATTCGTTATCGCTTTCTATTTAGAAAATAGGGGCCCAGATAAAACTTACGAATAGATTCTTGCTTTAATAATTTTGAAATTATTCTTGCGAGCTTTAAATTCACCATTTTTTTTTTTAATTGTTAGTTTCACGTTAAATGTATGTTACAGGTTAATTAAGTTTTTTTTTTTACCAAAAATTCAAATTTTTAGTAAAATAGTCATGAAAAATTACCTCCCATTCCTGTGACGTCAAAGTACATACAGCAGGTCATTTATAACCAATAGGAAAACAGTTTCTTCATCACCTACATTATTTATATACATAAGATTAGACGATTATTATTTACATGTGAAGCTCTATGAACTTCGACGTCTCAATCTGTTTCAGATCATGTAACTTAATCAAAATGTTACACAAATTCCAATAATTAATCGTTTAATATCTAATGGAAATATCTTAATATTTTCAAATGGAGGTTATTTAAAATGTAACACTTAATATCAGCTTTATTGTTTATAGTGGAGGACCAAATTTAAATGCTTCAACTTTTGTTGTAAAACATATTTATTACATAAATAAGGAACTAACAATAATAGCACAAAGATCATCTCATAAATAAAGACTTTTGGCAATACGAATATAATGAATTGGTTCTTTTGAGAAATACTGATAAAATACATTGAACGAGTATAAAAATGCTCGGTAGATAGATAAATATTTTATATTTTTGTATGAAATATGAACTCAGTGAAAAACAAATACACATGAATAAATAATGTTTTTTTTTTTTAAGAGCAGTTAAAATGAGCTAAATATATGCGTGGGATAACAGACACAAACATGCAAAAGCGCAAAAATAGATAATAATTGTTGTATATTTATGAACTAAAAGTAAAATAATGATACATTAAAAGTTTACAGTTCTAAATACTGTAATAATCTTTTCGTTTTTCCTTGTGTTCTACAAATTGCGAAAGATTTACTCTTATACTCTCTAATCTTAAATGAAAAATAAAAAATCCTTTTCCGATACTCAATTACGTTTTGATAAAATCAATACTTTTCATAAAAAGTAAAATCAGACTTCAACATAAAACTTTCAATATAGTTCATTATAAATTGCTGTTTGCTTGTATTTTATTTTCGTACGAACAATACAAGTTAAATTAATATTTTTTTGATATAATTTACAACAGAATATTTGACACCAAGATATCAATATCGTATCATATATCTGCATTATTCATTTTTAATTTACGATGGTAATAAATAGTTGTTTAACAATGAAAATATCGGTCGTAAAATAACGCCGATAAATACCACGATAAAATAACTTACTTTTACTGGCTTTGATTTTGATTTAATATACTCGTATTCATTCAATCAATTAAATATGTCTTTGAAAATGTACATACTTAAATATCTGAACATTAATTAATTGAAATTAATAGGTACCGAAATATCGCTAATTGAAAATTTTAATTTTAATATTGCATTTCATATGTTCAGAAAAAATGTAGATACCTGGTGTATTTTATCTTTATAATTTTAAAAAGAAAAACAAAATGATTTTTAATTTTGTTCTCTACATTTTAAAATAACTTTTGAAACGGTACAGAAGTTTATATCAACTACACGTGGTAATTGAATTTTAAAAGAGATATATTTAGAAACGAATGAAATTTAAAAACTAGATCCGCTGCAATTAAATAAAGTGCTCAAAACAAATAAGAATATTGCAATATAGAGATGTATAGAAATATTTTTGTTTTTCCACTTCTTTCATTAATAACTTATCGATACGCAATAATCACTATCTAACCGGAAGATTTATATTGTTACATAAATAAATCCTACTGATTTACAAACTCTAGTGAAACCCTTTTTATGCATTTTTAATAGATTGAAAAACGTGATCTGTTCAAAGCATCCCATAGTAATTAAATATTTAGTAACTCCAGGACTGAAATATAACCGTACTATGTAGATAGATTGGAATCGAGGTACAAATAAATCTTTTTCCTAAATTTAATGCAGATTCTTTGTTACTTTATCGTTTAAAAAAAAACACAAATTACGCGTCCAATTTTGAATGAAACCTAACATACACTTCACAGACCGTAGTACGAACGTGATTTGTATTAATGAGCGATTCCATCATATTTTAAATATAATTTCATCTGAGAATATAAGTAAAACTAAAACTATTGTTAAAAAGTGAAAAAATCCTATTAATGAGCGAGTTATGGACCTCCAAAATTTGAAAAAATAGATGTGATGTTGCGAATAAAAGTTTTCGTCGTAAGAAAATAGCGTTGGTTTAGATAGGGATATAAATTCTGTCATTTGATTGGTCAGAATGCTAACCTAGTTCACAAAAGCGAAAAAAATCTTGTCAGCTGTCAATTATCAAACATCGATAGAATTAAGTAATATTTATCCATGTTTTGATGTAATATTTAATAATCAGGACTCGTACATTTTACAGATAAAAATATTTTTATTATTGACAAAGTTTGGTTTCACTTATTTAAATGATTTATTTAATGCATGTAAAAACAGTTTAAAGTCACTAGATATATAAAGTACCGCAATTCATTGTACCAATGTGTTAGAGAGAGAAGAACGTTTTTTAGACACAATATGGCAGAATCAGGCCAATCAGGGTCTAGTTGTAGTTGGCTGTGCCTAGAAAAGTCACTATATCTGGGGACTTTAGCGTCAATGCTGTTATCATGTCAAACGACCTGAAGAAAATTAACCTTATTTGTACTTATTTTTTATTATTTTCTTTATAATTTTGATCAGTTATGCTTTGTATTTATATGTATGCATATTATAAAAATTATGAACATAAAATCAACATTAATTAATTCCTTCATAGATTTATTTCACTGCCGATTATTTTTCGTTGTAACAACGCACTCGTTTCAAGATAATCCATTTTAAATTTGGCGCCGAAGCTGGACACAATATGGCGGCCAATTGCGGTACTTTATATATCTAGTGACTTTAAAACAGTTGGCTGTCAAGCGCCATCTGCTATTTTCTTACGTGAAATGAAGTATAAATGTTTTTGAAGAATTTCAAAATTATATTTATAAAAATTAATTTAATATTACAACAGTGTATGTCTACATCTTTAGAATTGCAAGTAGATTTAAATTATAAAGTTTATTATATTACAAGAAATTTATAATCAAATAGAAATTGTTTGAGAATGTCAGTGGCGTGACTGATGCTAGCTCGTCCCCTATTTGGAATTCTTTTTTTTTCATTTTGTGCTTCCATTGGTTATACACTTTGTAGTCGCCAATTAGAATAATTCATATTCGTGACACTACTCTACAAGAAAAAAAATCCCCTTATTGCCGAAGTATTTTAAGTATATCATTCATTTCCAAAGAACTAAAACTTAAAAAATGTTTATTTACATTTCACTTCACACGCGGTTTGCTTTATACTGCGCAAACGCGGACATGTGAATTAAAAGTTCGTTCATCAATCGAAATTAGTTTTAGTTTTATGCTATTTATATTTAACACTACACGGTTTGTGGATGGTTTCATGAGATAATATGGTGTTTAAAATATAAATAATAAAACTAAAACTAATTTTGATTTGTGAATGTGCTATAAAGAAAACATTTTTTTGTCATAACAGTGTATATACTGTCAACTTTCACAAAATTATGTGAACAGTTGTGCTGCTACCTATAAAAGTTTAGCGTGAACGCTCCCATTATTTTCGTTTTATTTTACTAATTTCTCTTAATTTGATTGAGCTAGAATATCATGTTTTCTTCAAAATGTTATTAATGTATTCTTGTTTTAGTCACTGTCCATTTCTATTTAAATTATTTTATAATACTAACCTTATTTATACTTATGTATGCCATATAAAGGCAATAAATGCCGAATTTCAAAGAAATATACCGAATTCTTCTGATTGATTAGAAGTGCGACCTTTGGGAGATTCACAGATTTTGTGTTTGCTTTAACGGTCAAGTTGCGTCGTTGCGTTGCGTTTACCATTACTTTATTATAAATAGCCCTTTACAACGCACAAAAATGTTCAAACACGATACAAATATTTTTCAAATAATAACTTTGACAGTATAAACATGCAAATTATCAATTTTGCCAACTATAGCAACAATTAAACGAATAATATGACGTTCACGCACATTATTTATATATTATTCATGTCATATACGATAAGTAATGAACTCTACTATTCATCTTAATAATAATTATAGGCTATACACTTTTTGACGGTTAAAAATGATTGAAATATATATATATATATATATATATATATATATATATATATATATATATATATACTGCGCAAACGTGAACATGTGAATTAAAAGTTCGTTCACCAATCGAAATTAGTTTTAGTTTTATGATATTTATATTTAACACTACACGTTTTGTGGATGGCTTCATAAGATAATATGGTGTCTAAAATATAAATAATAAAACTAAAACTAATTTTGATTTGTGAATGTGCCATAAAGAAAACATTTTTTTGTCAGAACAGTGTATATACTGTCAACTTTCACAAAATTATGTGAACAGTTGTGCTGCTACCTACAAAAGTTTACTAATTTCTCTTAATTTGATTGAGCTAGAATATCATGTTTTTTTCAAAATGTTATTAATGTATTCTTGTTTCAGGAACCTCCCCCGGAGTATAATAATCGGCATCCCGTTGGTGACCGTCTGCTACGCGCTGATCAACGTCTCGTACCTGACTGTCATGTCCCCGCTGGAGATGATGACGTCTGAAGCGGTGGCCGTGACGTTCGGCAACCGGCTTCTAGGGGTGATGGCGTGGCTCATGCCCCTATCCGTCACCATCTCCACCTTCGGCTCGGCGAACGGCACTCTTTTCGCTGCTGGACGGCTGTGCTTCGCTGCCAGTCGAGAGGGGCACATGTTGGATATCCTCAGCTATGTGCACATCAGGAGGTTCACCCCGGCGCCTGGATTGATTTTCCATGTCAGTAAAATATTTCTTTTAATTAAATTAACCGATATATACCGTCCATTTTATTTGTTCCCGCCTGGAATAGGCAAAACAATACATTTCATAAGCCACTTGGTAAATATTAGTATTTTAAATCGAACACCTAATCACAATAGGTAAAAGAGCAAAACAAAATTTTAAAAACCAAGTCACTTATGAAATGTAACATGGGTTGCCTATTTTTAAACTTTAAAGCGGGATAATATGGGCACCTTGTATAGTCACAATATAGTCGAAAAGGTTCCTTGTCGACAGTCCCGATACGAATTTTGAACTTTTTATGCTTTTGATAATGTAAAATCGACTCTGGAAGTAGTGATCGTATATAACTTTCCCCTCCTCTACATTCATAATATATAAAGGGTGTTAATACTAAGTCGTTAAACCCGAAAATGGTAGTTAGAACTCATTAAAACAAACAATTTTTCTTAGATCCAATTTTTGTTTAGGTGCCTCGGTTCGTAGTTATTGGAGTTCTTCTGTTTTTCGAAAAATCGTCATAACTCCATTATTTTAAAGACTATTGAAAAAAAAAATTCTTTCAAATTTATCTTTAGGCTTTTTAAAATATTTGGCATTTACAATTATTTTTTAGTAAAGTAAAACATTTATAAAATCCTTAAACTGTCTACTACAATATTTGTCATAAACTTTTTTTTCAATCTATCCAAAAAAAAGTATTTATTCATTTAACTGACTTACATAAGTGCAGTGAGTTCAGAAAGAAACCTAGTTCGGAGTAGGCTATGAATACACAAACGTATGTCTGATCATTAATGAATTAAAAAATCAAGTTGTCACAATTGATCGTGAAATGTAATTTTAAGGAGAAAAGATAATAAAAAAGGACACAAATTATTACCATTCACCGTTTTCTAATTTATTTCTATTTCTAAAATAAGGATACAAGAATATTTCTTTAGATTTCATTTTTGTCAATATCTCGTGTCAAATTGACATTTAATTAAATACTTTCAAATTGATATACGTTTTTTTGCTCATAGCCTACTCCGAGTTAGGATTATTTTTGAACAGACTGTACTTAAAGTCAATTAAATGAATAAAAACTTTTTTGGGATAGATTGAAAAAAATGTTTGGGACAAATGTTGTAGCAGATAGTTTAAGGATTTTATAAACGTTTTATTTATCATGTTTTGAAAATTTTGATCGATCGCCATTTTGTCATTAAAAAAATAAAAAAATGCTTGTAAATACCAAGTGTTTTAGAGAGCCTAAAGGTAAATATGAAAGAAAAAAAAATTCAATAGTCTTTAAAATAAGGGAGTTATGACGATTTTTCGAAAAACAAAAGAACTCCAATAACTAAGAACCGGGGCATCTAATCAAAAATTGGAACTAAGAAAAGTTGTTTGTTTTAATGAGTTCTAACTTCCATTTTCGGGTGTAACGACTTACTATTAACACCCTGTATACTTTTACTCATAGTACATAGAGATATTTGTGTAATTGAAGACGTATTTTGTGTGTTTCTAGTCAATAATTGCGGGGGCAATGGTGCTGTACGGAACAATAGACTCGCTGATAGATTTCTTCAGCTTCACAGCGTGGATTTTCTATGGCGGTGCCATGTTGGCCCTAATTGTAATGCGCTTTACAAAACCAAACTACCCGCGACCTTACAAGGTAATTTAGGTTTCAATTTTAGTTTTGTTTTAGTGTTATGTTTAGCAATAGCAATTGACTAAGTATAGTATAGGTTAAGTGATTGAAGATGGAGGAATAAAATGAGGTTATGTAATATTGGTGCGTAGGTCCCGCTTATCATTCCAATTCTGGTGTTGTTTATCTCGTTCTACCTGGTCATTGGGCCAATAATTGACAAGCCGACAATAGAGTACTTGTATGCAGCGATGTTCATACTAGGAGGAATGATATTCTACGTGCCATTTGTACACTACGGACTGCATCTGAAATTTATGGGTAAGGCCCTTTCCTACTATGCGCTAGTTTTAAACAGCTCGCTTCTAGGCTTCGATACACTTAAAGTACTCGTACGTTGAATCTGAGATGGCCGTTGCCGTTGCGATCGGGACCTGTGGGCACCCAGATCAGCTGTGGCAAACGTTAACGTTGCGCTTGCGTTAAGTGCGGATGCGATTTGCAACGCGCGCTGAGGTAAGAAGAGAAACGTAAGAGTTCCACAAAGACAACTTTATACTGTAGCGCTAAATGTCTTAACTGCTCGATGTCTATCTAACTTTCTATACAGTATATAATTATCAATCAATAGATTCACATTATCTACATAAACAATTGTTTATTGGTATGTATTGTTAAGCTATACGTTATCTGGTGGCGAAATTCTCAACTACAGGTTGTGGGTTTGTATAAGTCTCAGACCAAACATTTATGTTTGATCTGAGGTATAAGCTGTGAACTTGCTATTAAAGTGTGTAATATTATTAGTTATAATAGAAGCAGGAGTAATAATGGGGTCATGCCACATTTTCTGTTTTATTTTTTTCCTGGAAGTCTACCGGTCACAGTATATGTAAATAATATTTTCACGCCATTTGTGTGCATTGTTTTGTAGATATAATTTTTTTAAAATAGGGGTCAATTTCAAATCTCAATGAGGTCACGTGAGCGCATACGTCATGTATCTCAACGATTCCAGTTCACCCTGGCGGACAAAATGTAAATTAAGATTGTTTATAAATAGTTTTTTTTGGGTTTTTTTAATAAATTGTTTCCACAAGTTGGAACTGCACAGTTCTTCACCATTATTGCACTTTTATGTATTAAATTATATATCAAGCACACAATTAAAAATAATATTTCTCTAATAAAATAAATAAATCTTTAAGAAACAAAAAAGATTGAATAGAGCGCACTT